>CM029605.1:55661004-55761236 GCA_017311375.1 Mytilus coruscus
TAACAAATAAGTCTTCTGAAACCACATAAACAACTACAGATTAAGCAATTGCAATCCACCATTAGTATAATTTGAGGTTACCAATCAGCATGTTCAGCATATTAATCAATGAATGTGGAAAATGCAGTTCTTGTTCATGTAATTACATGTATACATGTACACGTGATTTGTCTAGATCAAACATTAAATCTCATCTGCGAAATCCGTTAAATTTGATTTTATTGGATAAATTTTCACTTTCAATTAAAATGTTGTTGTAAAAACCAAGGATTTGTATAGAACTATACAAATCCTTGTAAAAACTAAAACTTTAGCATTTTAAATCATGAAAAAACAAAATTTATGTACTTGTTAAAATTGTTCTAATGGCTAAAATTTTAGCAGAAAAAAATTGAACCCAAAATGTTTGAAAGCTAAAATTTTAGCCCTCAGTTTTTAGTTTCGATAAGCTAAAAATTTAGTTTTGTTTTATACATTCATTGTGTATCATATGGCATAAAAAGTGGAATGCTAAAGTTTTATCAAGCGTATTATTTCTTTTATTTTTATTGCAGGTTGATTTGAAAGCTGTTGTGAATTTTCATTGGTTTTTCTTTAATAGAAAAATTATATTCAGCGGTATTATTTTAAGCTTAATGTAAATGTTCTAACATAAGCAAAACTGTAGTTTTCCGACAAGATGTGAATTGTTGTTCCTTTATGACATGGTTCTTCAAGAGATATGTTTAGATTTCCAGATATGACATTGTATGAGAATAAAACTCCTAGATTTTTAGCGAAAATCCATAGTCATTTGACCATTTTGCAATGATTCAAAACAATCCATTTTGAGAATGAAAATTGCAGTGAATCAAAATTTATTGCAGTCCGTTTATATATATATATATATATATTGTTCCAAGCCTTCCATCTGAAAGAAGTGTAGTTTATGATAAATGTCTCCTGAACTGAGAAGCTGTTAGTGGGAGCAAATGTAACACGTCCACTCGAACCTCTGTAGGACAGATTGTACTAAGAGAGAATTACAATCATTACTGGGAACATTAAATTTTGTAAATCGATGTGTGTGTTCTGGCCGAATGTTTGTTTCCAGACTTTCGATTGGTTAAGATATTTTCTGAAATTAGTCATTCAGGCTGATTTTAAACTAGACTTATTGTGGTGGGAGGTATTTTTGCCTGGTTATAATTGGGTGTGAACTTTCGATGATTTTGTCTGAAGAACTCTCAAATCCTGAGCAATTGTTTCATGTAGATGCATGTTTGACAGGATGTGGCGGATTAATGGACGGAAGATACTTTCACTGTCCATTTTCGGAGTTCATTTTAGATCAAAATTTTGCATATAAATTTATAAGAGATGTTGACGATTGCAGTAGCCTTAAAATAATGGGGTAAAAAGTTCAGGGGGTAATTGCTTTAAAAGGGGATTCAAAGAGACATTTGGGGGCCACGGTGGCCGAGTGGTCTAAGTAGTTGCTACTGTAATCACTAGCCAGTCAACACTGAGGTTGTGAGTTCGAACCCCGCTCGTGTGGGTGCACTCGACTCCAATCTTAATTGACTAGGGTTGTCAGTTTCCCTATCGAAGGTCGGTGGTTTTCTCCGGGCACTCCGGCTTCCTCCACCAATAAAAACTGGCCGCCACGAAATAGCCCAAAGGTGGCGTTAAAACACCAACAATCAGAGACATTTGTCTTCACTTGACTTTCAAATCAAAGCATGCCAATTGCATGAAGAAAAATGAAACCTATACTTGGCTGAGTACATCTCCAACTTCACTTTCTAAATCTATTCTTTGATTTACCTAAGATCAATGCTTCGATTTTTCTGCATCAAATTTTCAAAATTGTTCGTTTGTCTATTTGATGTTTTCCAAATTGGTATGTTGATATGTAAAGGTGCTAATGCTTCACATGTTTTCTGGTCGTAAAAACTTTTGAGCATTGACTTGATTTTGTACTCTGAAACCTTGTTTCATTCCGGTGTTGACTATTCCGGCCAAAGAATTTGATATGTTCCGATCTTGTCTGTCTTCCGATGACTTGAGCTAACAATTTATCCACAAAGAGAATAAAATAATGGCTTAAAAAAGTTATCTAAGGTATCAAACGTGCAAACCAAAACTCTGGAATCCTCTGGTTATGGTATTTTAATTGTTCTGTTTAAACAGGACATATATCTTTTAAATAAGTTATTTTTATTTTACATGTTATATTTGCAGATGAATTATCAGTGTTTCAAATGTGGATCGGTAAAAATAGGGTAGGTACATTATGTAGGTAGAAAATTGTTTTCATTTTACATTTTTTTTAACTTTGAGTCTATGGGAGAGAAATTCTTACTTAAACAGTGCTTATTGAAGAATGACAAAAAACTTAAAGGTAGGTTATTTCTTAACTTAAAATATAGGGTAGTAGGGATAGGGTTTCAAGAAGTGCTGCATATGCCCCATGGATTTAGTTCTATAACAGCCCTTATCTTAATGATGAAATGTTTTCTGTTTTTGTAGCTTTAATAAAGTAAAGGTGTTAAAGCACAAATGTTCTTGCCAGATGTACATGGTGTATAAAACATTCTTTGCATGCAAGTCATGTCTGAAAACATAATAATGATTTTTTTTTTACCTAATTCTGCTTTCAGCTTGATAGCCTCAATTTTCCAATATAAAATGTCGCTTTCCTGTTGTCTCTGGAAAGATTTGTAACTATCAATTTTTGTGTCTTTTAAAAGACACTCCCCACACCCATTGTCTAATAGTACCGACAGGAAGGAAGTTGATTTAGATGCTGAGTGTGGATGGGTCTTTTTATAGATTGAGCATCTTCATCTTGAGTGGCATCAGGATAATTAATAATTTGAGGCATTGGTTCACATTCAACATTAGAATACTGATTGTTAATATTCTCATCAATCCTTGGTTGGTCATGCAATTTTTAAAAGGTTGTAGAAATATCAAGCATATACCCTTTATCTAACTGTGATATACCACACCAGAAATCCCGCATCGAAGGGCTTATTTATAATCTTCTAACACCGTACCCTTCACCTTATCACTTCGTCTATTTAGAGGCCTTACCAATAAGCATTGAGCTTTGTAATGTACAAACCTTGAATGTGCAAAAATTTTAATTCAGTTAACTTTATTTTATTTTCTCTAATTAACTGGCAATATCTTGTACCTTTCGAAATCCATCAAAATTTTCTACGAATTCTATTTGTTTGTGTACTTGCATCATAACCCCCTCTTGTAGAAGTGTGAGTAGATCTGCCGCTGTTGTTTCATCGTTACTAACCATTGCATTTTCTATAATAGCATTTACGTTAGGATTTGATGAAAATATGTTTGATCGACCACCACCGATTATTCTCTACCGAACCGGTTGATTTGAATGTTAACACTATGCGTAGTTTTATATTCACTCTAACAAATAAGCCAGTGAATCTTTAATAAATGTTTTAACTAAGCACCTTATAATTATGTTCATTGGTAAACTGCATAACTTCAAATACTTCTGTCACTTAAATTTAACCCATGCTACATGATCAAAAATATAAACGATGATAGCCCGTCGGAAGGGGACGGTAAATGGCTAACCCGTGTAAAGAGAGAGAGCCATCTCTTGCATGTAAAAAACACCCTTGTAGATATCGTAAAAGAGCAGGCTAATGCTGCTACAAGGCAGCACTTGCACCTGCAAAGTTGAAAGGGATTAATATAACTTGTAATAACTTATTTCCCAATCCACTATAAATACATATGATTAACCTAAACTATGCATTGACTCTAACGTAGAATCGCGCGTGAGACGTCAGAATGTAAACGTCACACGGGTAGAGATTTACATAATTGTGTCGTTCAAAGTATGAAAATAATATAGTCTATAGTTCTTTAGACATATCCTTTGCAGAACGTAAATTAGAAGTTCACCTTTCCTTCTTGTCGCTTCTCATGCTAATTGTGTATTTCTGCTAAGAAAAGAGCCACTTGATTATGTATAAAAGAATCACAAAAGGGCATATAGGCCAAGCATTAACAAACATGAGAGACCAAACAAACTTAGTGACATCATTAGCTGAACCTACTGGTGTAGGAAATTGCTTGAGGAACACCGTCTTGTTGTAAAGCGATCGTTTCACACAAGGATATTCCATGCTGTCCCGTACTGTTCTAAAAACTTTCTGTCTTACTAGTGAAGAATTTACTCACCTAATATGAAAATTGTAAATATGTTCCATGACAGTATTGGTCTTGTGAAATTTGTAAGAACGATGTTTAAAAAAAATATTACGTTAAATAAATATATAATCCCATTTAATAAAGGAGTTTATATAACTAAGTGCCATCATCAGCCGAACCTACCATTGTAGGAGATTGCTTTAGGAACACAGTTATGTTGTACAGCGATCGTTTCAATTAAGGATTTTCCATGCTTACCCTGTACTATTCCGTAAACTATTTCCTTCTTACTAGTGAGGAATTTTACTCTTTTGCAAGTTCATATCTCTCTTGATATGAAAATATAAATATGTTCCATGACAGTTTATGTCTAGTGATATTTTAAGCATAATGTTTACATTTTTTAAAGTTAATTTTATATTTAATCCCATTTAATTAGCTAAACCTAAAATTCTGTACAGTCCTTATTACACCAAGATAACTAATAGTTGCCTCGTTATACGTCCATTAACCCTATGCTGTAATATTGCTTTTTATAAAATAATTGGTAAATTTTGTCTAATTGAAAATAAATATTTCAAAATTGAAACGATAGGAAAAATTTCACCTGTTCTAAAATAATTTTGCTCGTGTTGTACTTGTACCAGTTGATACATCTGCTACAAATTGTGTTGCCCATGGTTCTGAATCATCTGCTTCTCCCTTTGTCATACAGAATGCCAATTTCTTGTGCCTTGTGACTTCATTTTTTTTTATATTTTCTTTGTAAGTAGATTCTGAGATAGGCTTTAGAGGTCTTGTTGTGGAACACATGTTTGCCTTATTTAGTTGTTCAGTTGACCAGTAGTTGTTGTTGTGTCTAGTCACTATGATGCATACTCTGTCTAAAACAGACATTGGCTTAGGAAAGTATGGGAAAAGAAGGGCTATACCATCCATTTCAGTAAACAAGCCCCTGGATGTTTATCTGACTTAAGAAAATCGACAGATTTGAATCGAAATGACATGTTGTCTACCTCTAGTGCTCCAGCTACATGATGCCAGATTGGTACTCCTGGTATGGTGGCAGCTTCAGCACCACATATGCCTCCAGCTCCACGCTTAGCCGTCACCACTGCTGTAAACTCGGATACCAATATGTTGACTAATGCTGTAGCAGGTATGAATAATATGTTTTATTCGTAATAAGTAGGGATATTTTTTTTTACTCTAGTTGAGATGTAGAGATGTGAAATTTAGTTGCGGTTAAAGTACAGTACTTGCAACCTTAGACGTTACTATTTTAGCGATCAATCAGCGGTCATCGATCAGTCAAACTCACGTCACCAATCCGTCAGACTTATAGTAAAATATTTGACTGATCGGACCGATTGACCTTTCTGACGGATTGAACTCTACTACGTCACATGATGAAGTAATACAAATTACGGAATCTTAGTTTCGTTTCATTTAATTAAAATTGCGCCACGGAAATTACGAAACGTTCAAATATCAACTTTTTTTTTAGTAATTATTCAGCAAAGTTTAAAGAATTTAAAAGAAAAGAAATATGTAGATAAAACTGATTTTAAATTTTATTATAAAAGAATGGTGATTTTCATTTTTATTTATGTGATATAGTTTCATACCCGAAGATTGCTAAAACGGTGTTTATCGCGATTGATATTTTTTTCCGAAAATGCTCTGGAAAATGAAAATGACACGATCATTTATTGCAAATTTTGGTGTATTATTTTCAATTTTTTAAAGTATTTTTATCCTTATTATCTTAGAATTCTTATAAAAAACTTATCTGGAGGCCTTTAAAAAACTAATTACAAATAACATTGCTGAATTGATTACAAAAAAAAAAAAAAAAAACAAATACTTGGTAATTTGTTAGTGTTTAAACAATGCGAATGACTATGAGTATCTTTCCTCTGATATTGAATTATTTCTGATATAAAAGAAGAAATATTTGCATTTTTAAAAAACACGAACAAAAATTTAGTATCTTTTCCTTAACATTCAGCATATTTTATGAAAAACAACCAATCCTGAACTACAAAAAGTACAAAAATCCAATGGCGGTCAACAATTTCCATTAAATTAAAGAAATGATTGCATTCTTATTCAACAAAACAAAGTTTATGCATATTTATCATTCAATTATTCACATCTTATACAAAAGTACTTACCTAAAGGCATTTATAATGACTGATTGCAATTGATGTTGCATTATTTCTGATATAAAAGAAGAAATATTTGCTTTTTTAAGTACACGAACAAAAATTTAGTATTTTTTCCCTGAAATTCAGCATAATTTATGAAAAATAACCAATCCAGATGTACAAAAAGTACTGAAATCAAATGGCAGTTCATAATTTCTATCAAAATAAAGAAATTATTGTATATATATATTCAACACAAACAAAAGTTTAAGTATTATTCTCCTTATATTTTTGAAATTCTTATAAAAAAACTTAACTCAAGGCCTTTGAAATAATTTGTTTCAAATAACATTGCATTATTTTTTATCAAAAGAAGATAAATTAGTAATTTTATACAATGTGAACAACATTTAAATATATTTTCTTTGATATTCTTTTAATTTTATGAAATAAAAAAACAATCCTGATGTACAAAAAGTTCAAAAATCCAATGGCGGTCAATAATTTCCATTTAGATAAAGAAATGATTGCATTCTTATTCAACAAAAACGAAAGTTTATGCATATTTATCCTTCAATTATTCACATCTGATACAAAAGTACTTATCTAAAGGCATTTATAATGACTGATTCCTATTTACGTTGCATTATTTCTTATATAAAAGACGAAATATTTGCTTTTTTAAGCAACACGAACAAAAATTTAGTATCTTTTCCATGAAATTCAACCCCAAGGGTGACTGGGGAATAGAAGTATGGTCACCATTGGTCTTCCTCCGACCGGCGGTAAAACCCTCGTCAAAGTGGGGCGTCCGTTTGGCTGTGCGGGATGTACAAATTTGCAGCCACGTCCGGTCAGAATGGGGACGTTAAATCCGATGCCTCGTGTAAAGAGAGTGCCACGCTCTTTGCACGTTAAGAAGCCTTGCAACAACTCTTTGAGGGGTCCGTAGGTGACCTGTTGCAAGGCTAAATTTCTGTCCCTATCCAATATACCCTCATTTCCCGTGGCAGTCTAAATTTCTCCGACCTCAATCCCAGACGCCTCTATTACAGAACCTACCTATTGTATTTATTGTTAATTTGTTCTCGTCCTGAATATGCATGAAATATTTGCCACTGGACGTTAAGCAACCAACAATCAATCAATCCATGAAATTCAGCATAATTTATGAAAAATAACCAATCTTGATGTACAAAAAGTACTGAAATCAAAAGGCGGTTCATAATTTCTATCAAAATAAAGAAAATTTTGCATTCATATTCAACACAAGCAAAAGTTTAAGCCTTATACCCCTGCGAGAAGTTCAAGAACTGTTCTTGAACTGTTCTTGAAAATGTTCTAGAACGTTCTTGAACATAAAATGGCCGTTCTTGATGTTCTAGAATTTCTTGAACAATGTAAAAGTTCAAGAACTGTTCTTTAAAATGTTCAAGAACATCATTCTTGAACGTTCTTGATGTTCTAGAACTTCAAGTTCAAGAATTGTTCTTAAACATTCAAGATCGTCCTGAACATGCATGAAATATTTGCCACTGGACGTTAAGCAACCAACAATCAATAAACACTCAAGAACAGAGTTCTTAAAAACAATGTAAAAGTTCTTGAACAAAAAATGCTCGATCTTGATCAATATATAAGAATTTAAGTTCTGAACTAATTCACAAGCTATCAGGTGTTTCTCGGGACAGTTCTTTCCAATGTGAGTAATAAACAAAGCCTGGGGCATGTTAGTTCAAAGAAATGTCTAGATTTAACCATAACTGCATATTAAGGATACCAAATCGAGTATGTAAATAAAGGACCGTCTTTGTCTGATCAGAACCAACTGCAAATAGTCCCAGGAAACAAAACTTGGTCTGATAGGTGTGGACAAGGTATTAAACACCTGCTAGCTGTTAGAAACCAGCTGCAAAAAGGTAACAAAATCTGATTGATTGATTGTTGGTTGTTTAACGTCCAGTGGCAAATATTTCATGCATATTCAGGACGAGAACAAGTTCACAATAAATACAATAGGTAGGTCTTGTAATAGAGGCCATCCGGGATGATGGTCGGGGAAATTTAGACTGCCACCGGAAAATGAGGGAAAATTGGATAGGGACAGAAATTTTGCCTTGCAACAGGCCACCTACGGACCCCTCAAAGAGTTGTTGCAAGGGTTCTTAACGTGCAGAGAGCGTGGCACTTTCTACACGAGGCATCGGATTTAACGTCCCCATTCTGACCGGACGTGGCTGCGTACTTGTACATCCCGCACAGCCAAGCGGACGCCCCACTTTGGCAAGGGTTTTACTGCCGGTCGGAAGAAGACCTGTAGTGACCATATTTCTATTCCCCAGTCACCCTTGGGGACTAACAAAATCTGAATTTATCATTTATTTTCTAGTAATGAAGTAAAATCAAGGGTTCATTACTGAACCTTTATTTCTTAATGTCTCTAATTGCGCACTTTTGAATATTTGCAAATTTCTTAAAAAATGTTAGTGTATCATAAGTTGTATGCTTGAGTATGAGCTGTTTTAACACAGCAAACTTTTGCTGGTTAAGAGCTGGTTTTACTTCTTTTGATTTAATGGTTTTTTTCCCAGTCCTAGTACAATTTATTAGTTCATTTGTTGTGAACAATTTGGTGGATAAATATTTGAGAATCATTCGATCACCACTCATGTTCTTTATACTATCCACCAAGTCACTTAGTGATGGAACTGGTGCAACCTGCT
Source organism: Mytilus coruscus (assembly GCA_017311375.1). NCBI lineage: Eukaryota > Metazoa > Mollusca > Bivalvia > Mytilida > Mytilidae > Mytilus > Mytilus coruscus. The sequence continues at coordinate 55,670,057 of CM029605.1, forward strand.
CTGCATCGAAAATGCCACCAGTTCCATCAAATCCTGATTCAGCGGTGGATCCAGATGAGGTTTCAGCAACTTCATTTACTACCGGTACTTGTGATGTTTTAATTATAGGTTTGAAGATCTCTGGTTCACTACAAGTACTCTGACTATCAGACTCCGATTTTGATTTCACAACTTTTTCGAGGTGGTAGACCCTTTCCTCTAATTTTTTATACTTTTTTCTTAAGTTTCTGTTTTCCTCCTCAAGTTTCTTTATTCTTTCCCTGTAAAAGACGAGATTTTTTTTATATATAAAAATGTAAATAAGTACGAGAGAAAAACTACATTTCCATGGGATATAGAGGACACAAATATATACTTCCAGTGCTCCCATTTTTTGGTGGAATCAAGAGTCACTTATCTTTTAAAGTTTGATTTTCTGTTTTGTTGGCCTCGTCTTTATCCATCAGTTTTTGTTTTTTTGGAAGCCAATATAATCTAGGTGCCCTTGATTTGAAATGATTTTATTTTTAATGTGATTTTCTTTAAGCTATAGAGCCAACTTCTCGGATAGATTGTTTGTTTGATGAAATAGCCCTTACTGGTATAGAGGGCTGAAAATATATTTTTACATACCAAAAGAGGGGGGTTCTAACCATTGGTTGGAGGAGGGGTATAATTTTTGTTGGGAGACCAGATACCTGTGCTATTATTCAATGTTTGGGTTAATACCATTGGCGTTGTGTTTCAGCAATAAAGAAAAATGTCACACTGGTATCAAATCGCCAACAAAAATACCAACCTGATGAGAAGCCCTAAAACTGGAGTAAATCTGCATGTGACAAAAATGCAGACAACTTGCTGTTAAGATACACCTTATCAAGTAACAGGCCTTTTATTCTGGTTCTTCATCTTGCTGTTGCTGTTAAAGAGGGTATGAAGTCATATGAATTTAAAGAATTAAGGAGGTCGAAGGCACATGTCATTTTTTAAACACAAGCAGTTCCAAAGTCGCCTTCCAAAAACCTTGAGGTTGCAGGTCATTTTTTACCTTGAGGGAGCCTCTGATGATCATTAAATTTCAATTTCATTTTAGTAGTGTAAGAGGAGTTGAGGGTATATATAAGTGATGGATACACAAAAAGAATGGCAAAGTCTGTGTTTTGCTTTGGGAAACCCATCACTAAATACCCCCACACACTTTTCATGCGGCGGACAAAATAGTAAGGTTTGGGTATTAAATTGGCGTTTATTAAATAAACCTAACCCGAAACAAAGATTTTTTTGTAGCCTTGCCATGCCAATTATGGTTCCCTGTTGATTTCACTTTTTTTTTTATGTTACTATATTCTCTTACCCTGTTTTCTGCTGATGTGATTCACTGCTTGATCTCCTTAAATGGTCTAAGCTTGATATGCCTGTAAAGACAAGACAATATCAAAACTATATATACTATCATTTAGGCCAAACAAAATATATATCTGTTTAAGGTTTCCCTACCATCCCTATTTTTTCTGCCTACCCTAGCCTAAGTAAAAGGCAACTGTTACAAGGGTCCAAAAAGGGACTATGGCCATACAAATGACATTCTGTTGTCTGATTTTTACCTGCGTCACCAACGGTGAAAGCAGGTCTAGTAGCCGCTCAACTCCGTTCGTCTGTCAGTCACGTTTTAGGGTACCGGTACATACTTTGTGTAATCTGTAACTCAAACAGTATTGAACCCATATTTTTCAAACTTTGCTTAGTGTTTATATACATATTGAAGATGTGCACCTCCTATTTTTTGAAAATTTTTACATAAATTTGCAGAAATTACGGGCTTTGGACTTTGAAAATTTCGTGAAAATAACACCTTTCGGGACTTTTTTTTCTAAATGGCTTGGGATATTGAGCTGATTTTTGGTATGTGTGAGTCTCAGATCAAGTTTACGTTTTGTTCCGCGCCACTGATTTTTAATGAAATTACGGCTTTGGACTGAAAATATTGTGAAAATAATCACCTTTCCAGACTTTGTTTTCTAAACGCCTTCAGATATTGAGCTGTTTTTGGTATGTTATTATACCATGACGAGTTACAGATCAAGTTAAAGTTTCGTTCTGCTCCACTGATTTTTGCCGAAATTGCGGGTTTTGGACTTTGAAAAATGGCCTGCAGGGACATTTGTGTCGTATCGACACATCTTGTTTCTATGAATTTTTGCATGTTCAATAACTTAACCATTTTTCAGCAATACATGCTATGAATGTTGCATACTTTGTGTAATCTGAAAATCAGACTGTATTGAACCAATATTTCTCAAACTTAGCATAGTGTTTATATACATAATGAAGATGTGCACCTACTATTCGGGGCAGATTTGACAAATTTTTCTATGAATTTTTGCATGTTGAATTTAACCATTTTTCAGTCGAATATGCCGGTGACGCAGGTCCAGACATGTAATCGGTCTTGTTTAAAATATCTAATTAAGCTTCAGAGATAACATTTATCTAATGCTTACCTTCCAATACAACTTTTTTGGCTGGATTTTCTTCAACTTCATGTACGAATACTGGGGTTTCTAAAAGAGACAATAAATTGAAAATAAATAATAAGTTGCATCTTTTCTTTGCATTGTGTGCGATACATAGAAAATTTACTCCATATCACCAATAAAATCAATTTTAACTACAGCAATTCTCAGGCTTTTGAAATTGTAATATTTATGTTCCCCAAACTGTTTATCCATCATATTGATTCTCTCAGAGGTCTCTAGAATTTTTATTTTCCCCTTATATTGACAATTAACACTGAAATAAAATAATTGCTTACCTTCCAATTTGGGTTTTTTGGCTGGAGGTTCAATTTTCCTAGACTTATTTGCAACTTGTTCATGGATTTCTAAAATGAATTCAGAAAAATCAATTAACAATTATCTGCTGAAAAAAGTTCCACTGACAGGCAGGCATACAAAGTGATTCCTATTATTCTCATAAATTAGAAATAGAATGTGGAAGGTATAAGAATATACCAGTGGCAGCACCACAGAGAATATGTAAATTATGTAATACAGATGTAGAGGACTAACTTCATTTTTTATTAGTCTGTCCTAAATCTGAACATGCAAGAAAGAACATATTAGAAGATTTAGAAAATACATACGTTAATCTAAAATCACATAATAATTCCTCTAAATTTATGTGGCTCTTGTCTGCTGAGGATAACTTCGTATTTGACAAAGTGCATTTATTACTTACCAAGTTAAACACCTTTCGACAAGAAAATCTGGGGAATTGACCCCTGCATCGTTTATTTATATAAATATATACAAGTCTAAATTGAAAACAACGTTCAAACCTATGATTGCGTTGGATAAAAACCGCAATTTTTATACGTGTGCATGCAAAACAAATTTCTTGGTAGAGGGGTCTAAATACAGCACAAACAACATTTTCCAAAAGACCAAAAAAGTGAAAAAGTATATTTTAACAAAACGCATTTGACTAGCAGGTCGAACAACGGATGTTCTTAAACCCTGCTGACTGCCATTGGCGATTGCCAAATAAACGGATCACAAAGATGTAACAAAATGGATCTTAACTATTAATTTAATACCAAACAGAAAACAATAAACTTGCGGAAAAGATGGTATACCGCAAACAAAAGGTGCAAAAATTAGTACAACATATCCGGATTTCGACAATTAATGCCTGTTCAGTGATGTTAGGAATCGAAACGGTATTTGGAAGGCCATAAAATTTACCTCAATTTAGGATAGACTCTTGAATTTTGAAGAGTCGAAATAGGATGAACGGATCATATAAACCCGAAGGCAAATATAATACAAGCCCAAACGAAAAATTTAAACAAGTCTAAATTGAAAACAACGTTCAAACCTATGATTGCGTTGGATAAAAACCGCAATTTTTATACGTGTGCATGCAAAACAAATTTCTTGGTAGAGGAGTCTAAATACAGCACAAACAACATTTTCCAAAAGACCAACAAATTGAAAAAGTATATTTTAACAAAACGCATTTGACTAGCAGGTCGAACAACGGATGATCTTAAACCCTGCTGACTGCCATTGGCGATTGCCAAATAAACGGATCACAAAGATGTAACAAAATGGATCTTAACTATTAATTTAATACCAAACAGAAAACAATAAACTTGCGGAAAAGATGGTATACCGCAAACAAAAGGTGCAAAAATTAGTACACCATATCCGGATTTCGACAATTAATGTCTGTTCAGTGATGTTAGGAATCGAAACGGTATTTGGAAGGCCTTAAAACTGACCTCAATTTAGGATAGACTCTTGAATTTTGAAGAGTCGAAATAGGATGAACGGATCATATAAACCCGAAGGCAAATATAATACAAGCCCAAACGAAAAAATATAAACAAGTCTAAATTGAAAACAACGTTCAAACCTATGATTGCGTTGGATAAAAACCGCAATTTTTATACGTGTGCATGCAAAACAAATTTCTTGGTAGAGCGGTCTAAATATAGCACAAACAACATTTTCCAAAAGACCAAAAAGTGAATATATATATATATACACATCTGTATATGATCTTAAAAGTGCTATACTTATAGCTGCAACAGTTTGTCATGTACTGATATAGGTATAGGTTAGTGAGTCCTGGATCCTGTGTTTGTTTATATGAAATACAAATTTGATATGTATGTCACCTGATGTCTATAATTTTGAAATGTTATCATAATCAATTCAAATCAATGTATGAAATTCATATTAATTGCTCTGCCGTAACTGGCGCCTTTAATTGGCAATAAAATATTTGTTTGTTTGTTTGTTTGTTTATTAGCTACTTTAATATTTTCAGGAGAGTATAAAATGCATTGCACTTTAAGATTATTTTGGAATGGAAGAGGGAGGTGTAGCAAAAGCCCTTACACAAAATAACTCACCACCACAAAGCTAAATTCAAAATATCGAATCAATCAGCTACATAGAAGCTGCGAAAAGTGTTATGATTTTTTTTTTTAATTTCAAAAAATCAGCAAACAGGAAGTTGTTTGCCGATCGACCCCAAAAGTGCTTACAAAGGGGCATAAAATTGCAGTTTACATAATTTTGAAAGGCCAACAAATATTAAACCATTCAGGTTCCGTCATCCCTTTATACTGATAATTAACACTGAAATAAAATACTTGCTTACCTTCCAATTTGGGTTTTTTGGCTGGAGGTTCAATTTTCCTAGACTTATTTGCAACTTGTACATGGATTTCTAAAATGAATTCAGAAAAATCAATAAAAAATTATCTACTGGAAAAATTATACTACCAGGCATACAAAGTGATTCCTATTAGCTACTTTAATATTCTCAGGAGAGTATAAAATGCATTACACTTTAAAATTATTTTTGAATGGAAGAGGGAGGTGTAGCTATAGCGCTCTGTAAAATCTTGATTTAACCTACCATTTCGTTTGAAATGCCTGTACCAAGTCAGAACCATTGTGGTAACCAACCACTGTGGATTCAAATAATCAACTTTGTTGTTTTTTTGGTATTTGATTTGGATTTTCGATTTGATCTCTGTTTGCAGTGTTTGGTAATTTTGTTATTACCCTTATTTGGAGGACCAATAGTTCATCATTTAGCCTCCACTCATCGAAATTTTCATTTGACCTACAGGACATTCGGTAGAATGTTTATCTGACCAGAACTAAAACAAACTGACATTTTCAAAGAAAACAGAGAAAAATCGTCTCAGACCTGCCAGACATTCTTCAGTCAGACACATTGAAAAAAAAATTGATCAGGCAAAAAAGGCAGATTGCATTAAACAGGAAGTAGAAGTGTGACAGACCTGAAATCGGTACCTGGGACCCCTATTTGAAGTTGCATACCAAATATCAACAACCTGTGAATGATAGTTGCAGAGAAATGCGACGAAAATATTTCCCAGCCCACCAGTACGTATGTAGGCCCGCCCGTCATTCCCCATATCATAAGCCTGTTTATACTTTTTGCAATGGGCCAAAAATTGTCTTGACAGATTTTTGTCTGACAGGTCTGATGGTCTAGCATTATTTTTATTTGTCTGGCCCCAATTTTCAGTTAAAATCAATACTGCTTAAAGAAGCTGACTTTCCAATTTTGTATTTTTCTGTAGATCCCTCAGAAAAAGTAGTTACTTCTTGGTCTTGAACTGGATTTTTTTCTAAAATAGATCATACATGTAATATGAATGTACTAAATTAACAGTGAAAACAATAAAATATTCTTTTGAAACTTTTAGAATTCAACAAAATATAAAAGAAATACGGAGTATATCATGTCTACTTATCACAATAACCAAATCTTTGAAATCCATACAAATTCATATTTTGGTTGAAATTTTTATCGAGAAGATTGGCCAATTATAGATCAAAATCAGTTCAAATTGAAATTTTGTTGAAAAAGTTAGCAGTTCGTAACTATTTTGTACGATGGCCATTCAACTAGACTAGGGATATCAAACTTAATTGTACTGAAAGGATCGTAGTTTTGAAAAAGGCTGAAGGAAATAATTTTCGTCATTAGAGACATTCAGAGTTATAACAACAATATTATGTTTTCCATGTCACATGCCAAAATATTTCATGGTTAGAAGGCATAATGCAACCAATCTACCCTTCGGGTCATGCATTATGCCTTTTAACCATGCCTTCTCCAAGTCCCATAACGCCTACAAAATTTGCTGAATCAAAATGGCGGTGTAGTATGCACATCTACATATCACATAATATCATACACATCTGACCAAATATCAAAGCAATCTGTCAAGCGGTTTCAGAGGAGTTGTGTCCACAAGACCTTACGGACGGATGGACGAACGCCTACTATTACCATGTCCCTTCGACACTTTGTGGCGGGGGACAATAATTCACTACATCTTAACTTGACCTTGCCTTAGTAAATACAATACCTTTCAGAAAGCTGTCCTCAACATCATACAATGATTTAATGTTCCTAGTTAGCCAGACTTTTAACTCTGCTCTTTTTCCTGAAAATAAAGTAAACTATTTTGTACCAAGGATCATTATCATAATTCAATTTTTAAATCACAGGCTTTCAACTCACTTGGGGAAAATAAGGGCATTTTTAGGAACAAATTTTGTACAAAATGAGGGCATTTTTAGGAATCAACAAGATGTTGCATGCTACGTCATGCTAAGAATACCCCCCACTCGACTAAGTCACACGGTAAACAGAAAGTAGATGAGCAGGAAACCTGGAAAGTGGAGACACGGTACAACTCATTATGCCAAAGCCATATATCAATTAAAGTTTGTTCCTGCCTACAAAAATGTATGTCTCGCCTCATTCTCCACATTTTTTTGTGAAATTTTAAGTTCAGAGGCGTAATTTCTGCAAAATTCAGCAGATCAAAATTCCTGGTAATATGCACAACTACATATGGTGTTCTTACTGCATACCAAGTTTCATGAAATTCGGTTCGGTAGTTTCAGAAGAGTTGCGGTAACAAGATGTGTGACGGACAGACAGACAGGACAAAAACAATGCGTCTCCCCACCAAAGTGGAGGGAGACATAAATATTAAATCATTGCGTCCAGTAGAAGCTGGGAAATCTGTGACGAAAGTTTTCATTATGCAAAGACTGAAAAACGTCAAAGTGTCATAGTAAACAGGAAATAGATGAGCAGGAAACCTGGAAAGGGGAGACATGGTACAACTCATTATGCCAAAGCCATATACCAAATACATAATTATTTCGCCCAGTAGAAACCAAAAACCAGAGGCTCCGGGGAGCCTGTATCGCTCACCTTCTATACTGCACATTTTGCTACACATATCAATAATGAGAGTTAACCTAAAATTGGCCAATTACACATGTTTTTTGCCTTTAACAGCCATGTTGGATTCCAGATTGGCACAAAAAATACAATTTGGTGGTTTCTGATGAGAAGATTTTGATATGTTTTTTCCCATATAAACCTTTATGTTAAACTGAGTGTCAAGATGGTGGCTGTCTTGGATATCCCATCGTCACCAAAATTACAATTTTATAAAGGACCAATCCATTGAACGTTTCGATTGGCCCATTCATTCTGATGAGAAGATTTTTTATGTTTTTCCCATATAAACCTATGTAAAACTAAGTGACACAGTGGCGGCCATCTTGGATATCCAATCATTGCCAAAAATACAAAATGAAAAAAGGACCTTCCAAGGAACATTTCTGTAAAGTTTGGGTTTTATTGGTTTTGTGGTTTCTGACAAGAAGATTTTTGTATGTTTTTCTCATAGACTCTTATGTTAAAATAAGCGTCACGGTAGCGACCATCTTGGATATCCGATAGTCACCAAAAATGCAAATTGAATAAAGGACCATCAAACATGTCAAAGGAGCATTTCTGCAAAGTTTTGGTTCAATTGATCTGGTGGTTTCTGACAAGAAGATTTTTGAAAATTGACCAATCACAACCAACTTTGGCATCTGGTGGCCATCTTGGATTTCCAATCAGCACCAAAAATACAAATCGGAATGGGGACCATCCAAGGACCATTTCTGCTAAATTTGGTCTCATTTGGCCCAGTGGTTCTGGAGGAGTAGATTGAAATGTGAAAAGTTTACGGACGACAAGTGATGGCAAAAGCTCACTTGAGCTGAGCTCAAGGTGAGCTAAAAATAATAATTTAACGGTCGGACGGACAGGGTGATTGCAATATAGCCCCATTCTAACGAGTGGGGGTATAATTACATGTAGGGCGTTTTTTTTAGCAATAATAATTGTTATTTTTCGACATTTTATGTAAAAAACCTAGAATGTGTAAAACCATAGATATGCTAATCTGTAAAATCTAGAAGAACGAATTTACCAACCAAAAATGATTTTAAACAAAAGTTAAAATAAAATTTTCAAAAAAGGAAGATGAACATATCTGTTCAATAAAACAGTTGCAATTTAATATTAGAAATTTCATATGAAATATTCACAAAATCGTAGGGAAATATGGGTACTCCATTCTATTTTAATTTTCAGCCGCAAATTCTGTTTTACGGCATTTTAATAAAAGTTTTACAACATTTTTCAAGCCTATATAACCTATACGCAAAGGTCGTTCGCGCATTCTAAACGTATTGTGCTAATACATTTTGAACATTGAAGTTTGCATTAAACTAATAGGAACCCAATATGGGGAATATTATCACTGTGATCTTTATATACATTTGATGATTAACAAGAATGTGTCCATAGTACACGGATGCCCCACTCGCACTATCATTTTCTATGTTCAATGGACCGTGAAATTGGGGTCAAAAATCTAATTTGGCATTTAAATTAGAAAGATCATATCATAGGGAACATGTCTACTAAGTTTCAAGTTGATTGGACTTTAACTTCATCAAAAACTACCTTGACCAAAAACTTTAACCTGAAGCGGGGGTATAAATAAAGTCATTAAAAAATTAAAGAAAAAAATACTTAAAAAGGGCATTAAAATAATATAAAATACTTGTTTTGCTTTTAAAAAAATGTTTTGGCTTGCTCAGCTTGCCTAAATCTCTTAGACCTAGATACAGTTCTCAAATAGGGAGAAGCTAGCAGTACACAACACCCCTTAAGCCTGCAAACATACATGTGTCTAAAATTAAGCACCCATTTTATGTTGATTTTTTTAGAAACCGCTGTGCCCCCATCCCCCCCAGCGAAGAAGCATCCTCTGGATCAGCCCCTGGCATGGCATCAAGCTTCTGTAGATTCTTTTAAATTACTTGTTATGGTTCAATGTTAATGGTGCACATGTGTGCGACATGATTATCAGTCACATTGATAAATAAACACATTTGGAAATGTAATCCCATGTTTTAATTTATGTTTGTACTGCTTGGCAAGATATATGCTCTCTGACCAGTATACCGCAAGAATGCCAAGATTTAATATTTCATTTGTGATTTATGTTCATTTTACTGAACAATAGAATCTGGCCTTCTGGAGGCCAGGATATTTATATATTTATTTTCTAGGAGATGATAGCCAGGATATTTATTTCCAAATTTTTCCAGACCAAGATTAATTTACAAAATCTGCCAGCATTTTCAGAATCAAATGGCCGTCCCCTAAATTCCTTTTTTTCGTAATTTTATGCTTAAAATCTAAAAGGTAAGGTTGTATGATAAAACAACCCCAAGGGTGACTGGGGAATAGAAGTATGGTCACCATTGGTCTTCCTCCGACCGGCGGTAAAACCCTCGTCAAAGTGGGGTGTCCGTTTGGCTGTGCGGGATGTACAAATTTGCAGCCACGTCCGGTCAGAATGGGGACGTTAAATCCGATGCCTCGTGTAAAGAGAGTGCCACGCTCTTTGCACGTTAAGAACCCTTGCAACAACTCTTTGAGGGGTCCGTAGGTGACCTGTTGCAAGGCTAAATTTCTGTCCCTATCCAATATACCCTCATTTCCCGTGGCAGTCTAAATTTCTCCGACCTCAATCCCAGACGCCTCTATTACAGAACCTACCTATTGTATTTATTGTTAATTTGTTCTCGTCCTGAATATGCATGAAATATTTGCCACTGGACATTAAGCAACCAACAATCAATCAATCAATGTATGATAAAACAATATTGTGTTCGATTATGACCCCGCGTATGACCCACTGGCACTGTACCTCCAACTTTCAAAATTCTGAACTTCCACAACCCAAGACACCCCGGGTAGCGTGATACCCCTGTCATGCCCTCCGTGTAAACTGGAACTTTTGCGTCTTCAACCAACTTCAAGCTAATGACCGATAGTCGATTGCCATCGGTCAATCACTGCAAATCCTACTTCAGCCATCGCGCTTGTATTTTTGCGCCAAGAAAATTAACAGCCTCAACATATTATGCAGTTAACGATTGGACAGACATGGAATCCATCAACCAATGAAATCAGGTATTTCTTGCAGCTTCATTATCTTTCCGTACTTCAGCCAATATTATTACTTTTTTTCTAGAATCTGAATGGTAGTAATTGAAAAAACTATACAGATATTGTATCATGCTTTTAATTGAAGTTGAAAAAAGTGACACACAAGAACAATAATATTTGAACACTCAACTTACATACCGTTTGAGTTTCTTTTGGGTATTTGGCTGTCCTTCAAAATCATCATGGCGTCTTTGGATCCCATCGCGGAAAAAAGCGAAAAAATCGAAAACATGATGGAAATAACCGTCGAGGGGAAGCGCAAATTCAAGTGCTTGTTGTGTTCTCGGACACTAAGCTCAAAGCATAATATATTGCACCATCTGCACCTAATACATAATTTGTGCAAGACATATTTTTTTTTTTAAGAAACTTGAAAATAAATCAGGAAGAAACAAAAAGTTTGGCTTGCAAATCTATGGTACGATCAAAACTAGAATACTGCTCTTCAGTTTGGTCTCCTAACACCCAAAAACCAAAAAACAACATTGAAAAAGTACAAAGAAGGGCAGCACGCTACGTCACCAACAGGTACCATAACACCAGTAGTGTCACTAACATGATTGCCCATCTTAAATGGAAACTCGCAGAAACATGAATCGAGTAACAATGATGTACAAAATCACACACAAACTTATAGCAGTAGATCCAAACCTTTACCTTTCACCACAGCCAGTAAAAAACACCAGATTCACCAATTCACTACAATATCAAACATTCAGCACCAGAACAGAATACTTTAAGTACAGCTTTTTCCCATTCACAGTTGTACTGTGGAATTCACTTTCACAAAACATAATCAGCGTTAACTCTTTGGATCAGTTTAAAATACTGATCCAAAGTCAGTTGTTATCTTTTAATAAGTGTCTGTTTGCGATGTGCCGACGTATAGTCATCAATGTGCTGATGGATCGTCGTAAGATGTAGATGTTAGTTAAATGTCGTCGCAGTTGGCAAAAGTCATCGTCGGCCTGGCCCAAACTTGTTCCACTGAGCCGACTATGCAGGCCCACTTGGGTATAGTCAGGTTGTTAAAGTTCTTTCATTCAGTCAGATGCCAGAATATTTACAATATATACAAGTCATCAAAGATGTCGAGGTTCAAAACCTGCCACACTCAGTATCAAATTTATCAATGTTGGTTGTTCCCTAATTTTACGGTGTCTATTAACCAAGTTTTACAGTCAAATGTTAAAAGGGTGTCCATACAATTTGGTCCTGAGTTGAATGGTGGAAACCCAAATTAGTTTTGAGCAGGGGTTATACTGTTCATAGCTCTGTCCATCCGTCTCCGGCGTCTGCAACAAATATTTCGTAACATTTTTCTCAACAACTACAAGTCACAGCCACTTGATATTTGGTATACGACTTCAGAATGGGGTCCCATACTGCGCTTCCGGATTTTGGGATTGTCACATGTCTACTTCCTGTTTCATTTATGGTCAATCGCAACATTTTTCGTAACATTTTTATCAGCAACTACAAGTCACAGCCACTTGATATTTGGTATTCGACTTCAGAATGGGGTCCCATACTGCGCTTACCGATCATTGAGTTTATTATTGTTTTTCTTTTTCAATAGCACCAGTTAAAAGATTGAAGAAACTTTATGTACAGGATGAGTCATTTGATGTGCCTGCACGAACAGCAAGAAGATGGAAGAAATTGAATGTTGAAACTGACCCTGAGAATCAGTCTGAATTCTCATCAAGTGAACTTGGCTCATTTTTAGGTACATGAAATGTAACATTTTATTTCAGTATCAAAAAATACAGTTGACTGTATGGAAAGAAAAGTCATGATGTTGGTCATGAGTTTTCCTCTTTTCATCATTTTTAGCTCACTTTATGCTCAAGTGAGCTTTTGCCATCACTTTTCGTCCGTCGGTCCGTCTGTCCGTTAGCTCAAGCACATTTTAAACTTCTTCTCAGAAACCAATGAATGGAATTTTATGAAAATTGCCTTAAATGTTCCTGGCATGGTCCTTACCAAGTGTTGTTACTTTTCAGAGCAATCGGAAATCCAATATGGCCACCAGCCCCTCTGATTGGCTGAGACATTTTAAACTTCTTCTCTCAAACGACTGAATAGAATTTGACAATACTTGGTTAAAATGATCCTGACATGGTCCTGACCAAGTGTTGTTACTTTCGGAGAATTCAGAAATCCAATATGGCCACCAGCCTCTCTGATTGGCTGAGACATTTTGAACTTCTTCTCTGAAACGACTGCATAGAATTTAACAAAACTTGGCTTTAATGATCTTGACAAGGTCCTGACCAAGTGTTGTATTTTTCAGTGTATTTGGAAATCCAATATGGCCACCAGCCCCTATGATTGGCTGAGATATTTTGAACTTCTTCTCTGAAACGAAGGCATAGAATTTGACGAAACCTGGCTTGAATAATCCTGACAGGGGCCTGACCAAATGGTGTTACTTTTGGAGAATTCAGAAATCCAACATGGTCGCCGCCGCCTCTGATTGGCTGAGACATTTTGAACTTGTTCTCTGAAACGACTGAATAAAATTTGACGAAACTTGTCTGATATGTTCCTGACATGGTCCTGACCAAGTGTTGTTACTTTTGGAGAGTTTGGAAATCCAATATGGCTGCCAGCGCCTCTGATTGCCCGAGACATTTTGAACTTCCTCTCTGAAACGACTGAATAGAATTTGAAGAATCTTTTCTAAAGTGTTTCTGACATGGTCTGACCAAGTTTTGTTACTTTCAGAGAATTTTGAAATCTTATATGGCCGCCAACGCCTCTGATTTGCTGAGACATTTTGAACTTCGTTTCTGAAATAACTGAACAGAATTTGATAAATCTTGTCTAAAATGTTCCTGACATATGGTCTTGTGTTTAGGAAATAGTGGAACAAGTTTTCAGGTGAGCGATTACAGGCTCCCCGGAGCCTCTGGTCTTATTAAGAGTAGGTCAAGATATAAGGCAGACTTCATCGTGTCTCAGTGTTACTAAGTGTCCTAATATTAAGCTCTTTGGGATAGTTAAAAATATTCTCCTTTGAAACAGCAGAACAGATTTGATTGAAACTTTGAAGGGGTGATTTATGGCATGTTGACTACGAACGACTTCATTTTGAAGTGAGCCAATAAAAAACATGGCCACCATTTTCATGCAGAAATTTCAACTTGAATGGATACATACCAGTGACCTGACAATGAAGACAATTTTAAATTTAAGTGTTTGTTAAATTATTTCGATGAAGTCTAATTATCAGCATAACTGGAGTGTCTTCGTCAGATTTGGTGGTCAGACAGAAATTCATGGGATATATAATTATATGTCATAATGTATGTACCAACGGTTACTTACTTGTATAACTGATGTCCATTGTTCAGCTGTTGAATTAATTGATTTATGATACATAAAAGTTAATCATATAATAAAAAAAATATTATGGTCTGACATGTCTTTTTATTCTTAAAGGTTCCAATTCAGAAGATAGTATTGCTGATTATGACAGTATGGAACAAGAAAAAACGTGACGAGCTGAGTGAACAAGGTGAACATCACTGATTATGATGAAATAAGACTCACTGAACATCTAAAAGACAGTGAGGAATTTAGTGAAAGAAGTTCTATAAAACCAGACCCCCAAGGGTGACTGGGGAATAGAAGTATGGTCACCATTGGTCTTCCTCCGACCGGCAGTAAAACCCTTGCTAAAGTGGGGCGTCCGTTTGGCTGTGCGGGATGTACAAATTTGCGCCACGTCCGGTCAGATTGGGGACGTTAAATCCGATGCCTCGTGTAAAGAGAGTGCCACGCTCTTTGCACGTTAAGAACCCTTGCAACAACTCTTTGAGGGGTCCGTAGGTGACCTGTTGCAAGGCTAAATTTCTTTCCTATCCAATATACCCTCATTTCCCGTGGCAGTCTAAATTTCTCCGACCTTATTCCCAGACGCCCTATTACAGAACCTACCTATTGTATTTATTGTTAATTTGTTCTCGTCCTGAATATGCATGAAATATTTGCCACTGGACGTTAAGCAACCAACAATCAATCATCTATAAAACCAGATGATAGCTTCACCTCATCGCTTGAATATGCCACCAGTATTAATGAACAAAATGAGGTCTTGTCAGATGTTTCAGATGTGTCATTAGGAACAATTTCAGGAGACTGCTTAACATCAGACACCGATGAATCTGAATACTCTGACACAAATTCATCAGATATAACAGATCCAGCATCAGAATGTGAATCAGAATGTTCAAATGACTGTCATTTTGAAAGTGTTTCTCAATTGACCAATGAATTTGATGCGTTTAAAATATTATCATGTTTTCACAGACACAATTTGACTGCTATTGCCTGTAAAATATTACAGATACTTTAAAATCTATTTTCCATGGTGCTGATTGATTGATTGATTGTTGGTTGCTTAACGTCCAGTGGCAAATATTTCATGCATATTCAGGACGAGAACAAATTAACAATAAATACAATAGGTAGGTTCTGTAATAGGGCGTCCGGGATTAAGGTCGGAGAAATTTAGACTACCACGGGAAATGAGGGTATATTGGATAGGGACAGAAATTTAGCCTTGCAGCAGGTCACCTACGGACCCCTCAAAGAGTTGTTGCAAGGGTTCTTAACGTGCAAAGAGCGTGGCACTCTCTTTACACGAGGCATCGGATTTAACGTCCCCATTCTGACCGGACGTGGCTGCAAATTTGTACATCCCGCACAGCCAAACGGACGCCCCACTTTAGCAAGGGTTTTACTGCCGGTCGGAGGAAGACCAGTGGTGACCATACTTCTATTCCCAAGTCACGGTGCTGAACATTCCCACATTTTGAACTATGAGTATCTGATGTCTGTTGTGCAGAAATATCCGATTAAAGAAGTTCACTACTGTGAATCTTGCTTTGAAGTATTCCCTGATAACTTAGAACTTGTTAGATGCAGAACCGAGAATTGCACAGGATGTCGTTTTAATCGGGATGGTCAACCAAGAAAATGTTTTATTTTTGCTGATATAAAGAACCAACTGAAAGATCTGTTGCAGTCCCCAGGTAATATCCCAAACATGTATAAACCCCTCCACATACATGACATTGTGTTCAATCTAGGGTACGCCATTCCAATAAAATTGAGAATGGAAATGGGGAATTTGTCAAAGAGACAACAACCCGACCACAGAGCAGACAACAGCCGAAGGCCACCAATGGGTCTTCATTTTTGTCATCCTGGCACAATAGATATTGTCATCTGGGCCGAATCTGGCGCACTGTATTTTCACCCTTTGAGATTGTCCCCGTTATAAATTCTGGAAATTGGTACCGATATATGCCCGGTTTTATACCCCCCCACACACACACACAGGTAGTTGTGAGGTTTTATGTGTGATTGCATCAAATTTTGCAGTTGAGTGTCCCTCGTCCATCTGTCTGTCCATCCCCTGTGGTTTCAAGATGATAACTTAGAACGGATTAAAGATTTTTTTTTTGAAACTTTGCACAATTGTGAAGTACTATAAAATACAGGTCGAGTTAGATTTTCATCAAAATACAATCTGTAGTTTTCGAGTTGTGCTGTTTTTAACATTTTGCTGTCCACATTTTTTCACCAATACTTAATGTTCCATTAATGTCCTATTTTTTAGAAAAGTCTCTCTCTCAGCCAGTGGAGCCGTTGCTGCCAATAAGTTTTGCTGACCATGTCAAAGTATCTGGTCTATGAGTGTCACGGTCAACATGAATCATCATATTCATTCACACTTTGCTTCAGTGGGGTTGGGGGAAAAAGAATGAAGTCAAAGCCTCAGCCGGCGATCAGAACCCAAAGCAAAACAACTTATAATAGAAATTTTGGCCAGTTCTGAGTCACTCAGAAACAAGAATCGATGATGAAATAGATAAATCGTCTGTGCCGCGTTGGCAAGTTCAAGTTCCTTTCTCGTGTAAATTTAAACCTGTGTGGCTGTAAGGCGTTATTTACCGTCAGACATGAAGTACAAAGAAATGCCCTGGCATGATAATTTAATAGAGGAATTATATGACTAAAGAATAAAATAGAACCCCTTTTCTACCGAGTGTGTCGCCTCACTCTGTCTGTTGACTTCTTTTCTGATCTAGATTTCTGTTGTCATTTAATATTGACCCCTATTTCCCGGTTTGATCCCTTGTCAGATGTTGCCTGGGCCCAATTGACCCCATGTGACAAATTTCTAGATTGAACACTGTGACAATGTCTTTCATGTGTTTCTATACGACCACACAAATTTTGTGGTCATATATTGGCAAGAATATGGTAATTGAATTGTTTCCTGTAACATTGATACATTGTTTAAGTCAAATATCTGTTGACATCTGTAAATTTTTTAAATTGTTGTCAGTGCAGTAATTGAAAATCCATTGTCAGCGCATTCGAAAACCATTGTCTATGAGTTGGCACCATTGCCACTGCGTTTTGTTAGACCAGCATGCAACATGTACAAATCTGGAAAAGACAGAAAAAAAAAGACATCCCCCCCCCCCAAAAAAAAAAAAATATATATATGCACAATGTTCATACAAACACGAATGACACCAACCCTTGATCAACCCAGAAGAGCATGCAGTTCCTGTCAGTTGCAACACATCTGTCATATGGGTTGTAGTTAATTTGTGGGTAGTACAAAATCAGAGAAGGGGAAAACAAATAACCCCTTACAAACATCATTATAATCCTAAATCGGCAATCATCTGGGATTCTTGTACAATGTACATGTACCTTAGAATCATAAAAAGCCCAAACTTGAAGATGCAGGTGTCTGTCAACAGTTTTTCTGCCGGATAGAAATTCTTTCTTGTTATTATTAATAAAAAAAAATATCTTTTTAGGTGTCATGAAAGAAATCCAAAAGCAGAAGTTGATGTTAGACGTGAGGAAGGAACTTGATGATGAAACAATCACAGATATATCAGATGGTTTGATTTATCGTGAAATATTAAATGATTTTCAGGATGAGGATGCTTTTTTACTTACAGCATTACTGAACACTGATGGAGTAAATCTTTATTCTTCCTCAAAAGTTGAACTTTGGCCAATTTTTTTGGCCATTAATGAACTAAGCCCTAAGGCAAGATTTTCTCGAGATAACCGTCTTCTCGTTGGCATTTGGCAAGGCAAAGGAAAGCCACCTTTCAAGTCATATTTTAAAAGCTTAAGTGATCAATTAAACATCCTCTTTAATGATGGCATAAACATTTCAAAAGATGGTGACAATGTAACTGTCAAACTTAAGAGTTGTGTGTGGTGTGTTTGATTTGCCAGCTAAGGCTGCCATTCTGAAAATGATGTATTTCAATGGGCAATATGCTTGCATAACTTGTGAGGAGCCTGGTCGTGTCGTTAAGCAAGGGAAAGGAACATCAAGATGTTTTCCCTATAGAAATGGTCAGTACCAGATGAGGTCTAATGATAGCGTCCTTGAATGTATGCAGCTAGGAATTTTAAAAAAGCCAGTGAAGGGGTTTAAAGGCTTATTTATTTATTTACTCACATGAAACAAACCGGGATGCGGTATTCAGTACGTAGGTAAAACTGGACAATATTTATCTAAACGCACTCAAGAACATCTGTATCGTTTTAAATGACCGAATAAATTCAAAAGTATCAATTATCAACACCTTAAGAAGCACAATCATCCTATTAAATATTTAGCAGTTCAACCTTTAGAAGTAGTAAATAAGCAGCCTGGTGAATCTCATTCAAAGTTTGTACGATCACGGAAAATAATTGAATTAAATTGGATTAAAAATTACAGACAGTCTACCCTCTCAGTCTTAATGATAATATCATGGAATTGGTAATATATCAAGAACCGATTCTGTTAACATTTTGGATATAGTTTCTAAAACTGTTCGTAAAACCGTTCTCATGGTCGTAGAACAAATCGCAATCAAAGAAAATTTCGGACCAATCATACCAATATTTCGGACCTAATTTCTATTTCAAAAACAACGGCAGACATTATCTGTTAACAAAGCTCTGTTCATTACCGGTTAATAAGTTAAATAAAAGTTTAGAGGATTGCAACACAATTTCATATAGAGAACATTTTACTCTTAACAATAACCACAATAAACCTATTTCTCGTATCAAACATAAACTAAAAGAACTAGCCAAGGAATTTGTTATTGTCCCGGCCGGTAAAGCTGCTAATAATATTATTATTGTTTGACGAAAATTTTACATTGAGGTTCTGAAAAGAAATCACCAATTCACCAACATTCCAACTGACTCCATTTTCAGAAAACGACATCTGTAACAAACATAAACTTTTAGCTACCGCTTTACAAGCAGAACCAAATACAATGAAAGTCCCAACTATGTATTGGCTTCCGAAGCTACACAAAACACCTTACAAATATAGATTCATTTCGTCTTCAAGCCATTGTTCCACTACTAAACTGTCTATTCTTCTTACCAGTACACATGGTACAATCAAAAACTTGATAATAAATTGTTCAAATAAGGCCTTCGAAAATAGTGGAATTAATTACTTTTGGAATGTCAAGAACTCGTTGGAAGTACTTGATAAATTGCATGCATATATTGGTGATTTTGAATCTGTTCAAAGTTTTGATTTTTCTACCCTATATACCACATTGCCTCACATTCTCATTAAGAAAAAAATCACACACCTAATTAAATGGGCATTTAAAAAGTCAGAATGTGAATATATATGTTCAAACTCTTTCAGGTCATAATATGTAAATCAGTATTTCGTGGGTTTTTAGTTTAGACGCCATCCAATTTACTTTTGAGATGACCTCTCAAAACTGTCAACGGTTACATAACCCGATATAAACATAAATATAAATAGATTGCGACCACGTGCAATTTGATTTTTTCTAGGTCTGTTTGATTTCATGTTGTAGGTTAAAAAAATAAGTTAATAATCGTTTTTACCTATATAAGAGCATTTTTTTTGTGTGGATCGAATCGGTCTACGAAATGGTTCACCTTTGTTTCACTTTCAACGTTGACACTCTTTTCCTTTAGTTTTAATGGCTGAAATACCTAATTCGTGCGTAAACAATCTCTAACTGAGGGGTTAAATTGAAGGTCACATGAATACACCTTAACGAGACATAGACAGATTGCCAAACAATCAACACAACCAGCAACCTTTGGACCAGATGTATTTTGCAACTCATTTCCAGCCGCACAAAAAAGTATCAACAAATGAATTCATTATCCCATCAACACCACACAAACCTCTGTACCAAATGTATTTTCTTCAACATTACAAGCCATACAATCTTTAACCTCTCACACCATTGCACCAACTGCACCGATTACCACACTATTCATGCAACCTTCAGCATCAAAAACTGTTGTATCAACAGAAATA
Source organism: Mytilus coruscus (assembly GCA_017311375.1). Taxonomy (NCBI): domain Eukaryota; kingdom Metazoa; phylum Mollusca; class Bivalvia; order Mytilida; family Mytilidae; genus Mytilus; species Mytilus coruscus. The sequence goes on from CM029605.1 coordinate 55,690,341, forward strand.
TCTCCAATCACAGAATCAGTAAGTAAGATACAGTCTTTAACAGGAACATCATCATAAACATCACTTTCTACAACCATACTGCCTCTTGTTGAGACACAACCGATTTCAATTTCAAACTTATCAAACATTTGACCTAGCAAAGAGGTATCATGGCGTAAGACAATGACAATAACCCAATGTTTTAGTGGTGCACTTTTAGAAGTTGTAAGTCAAGCAGATTTGCTTCTTGCTCTCCCAGATACAGAGGTTTGGATAAACCTGACAAAGTTAGCACAACAATGAGTGACTCTGTATCACCGAGGAACTTTGGATGGAACCTTGTATGGAACCTTGTCAAGATGCTTTTTTTCACCACAAGAAATTAATGGCATAAACTTCTGGGATACCAAGTAATGATTCCATTGTCACATTGTCAAAGATGACGTTTTTATTAGAATCATATAAAAACTCATTTTTTTTCCAATAACAAGTGATACATGTATATACATCTATGTGCAATAGTGATAGGATTTGTTTAAATGATTAAGATTTGGGACTGGACTTAGCTTGACTAAACATATATTTTACAATGGAACAATATCAATATTCGCAGTCACAAATCCATAATACACAGAGTTGAAGCTTCAACACCCCACAGACTAATCATAAAATATTCCTTGGTAAACCTATTGAAAAGTGTGAGAAGCGCCATAAAAGCATGATATCCAGTATATTCAATAGTTATCAAAGGTACCAGGCTTATAGTTCAACCTGCTGGAAGACACAGAGGCAGTTAAACTCAGAAAAGGGTGCACTTCTATAGAAGCATGTCTAGTAAAGGAAAAGAAAGTTATATGGAATGAACGATATCTGAGGGTTAGTAGAAACATGTCTGCACCAAGTAATGAGAAACTGGAAAATGAAGAAAATATTTGAACTCCAGGAAAAGGACAGGAGGAGACTTGTTCTTGATTGGTGTCTGATCTGATACCAACATGTCTATTGATTCCCTTTCTACTTGGGTGATTGGTTCCTACGAAATTCAAAAACTGTTATTTGTTTTCCAATTTTAGATGTGCAATATAATGTTGTTGAAATAGATAAAAAAAATATTACTTGATTATGTAGAACTGCTTCATTTAAAAAAAAACAAGAGTGCACACGCTGAAATGCATTTAACCACAAAATAACTTGAATAATATTGTGATATGTGTTTATTTCAAAATAAACAGCATGATGCTTGTTTAATTCAACAGTTAGGAAAAGTTTAGATATTTTTATAACTGTATATACTTGTATTCTTTATTGATGAGAGAAGTATACAGGAAATCATCACGTGGCTTGAAATGGTTCAAGAGGAGAAACAGAACAGATGTCAAATCTAAAGCACTGAAGCCGTTAATAACACGTTGCCAGGTAAGAATCAGAAGTGTACTTGATTTTTAAAATATCTTAAGTAAATCTCGCGAGATGTGACGAGAACCCTCATTCTGGTCTCAGTTACCGGCCTATCTGGACGTGTTCTCTTTTCTCTCATAGAAACCAGTGTTTTCACTTTGTAGTGTTGCAGTGACAACTAGCAAGTTTAGAATGGTAATTATTTTTTTTTATTTTGGTGCTACAGTTCGGAGGTATAGCCGGTAACTGTCCAGGATAATAATTTTAATTTAACTTGTCATGAAATTTTGCTCGATATTGCCGTTTGAACGGTGTGTTTTTGTTGCATTTACGTTATAGTAGGTTTCCAACGTGCGACTTTAAATGTTAAAAATGGTGTCTTTTACTGTTTCATGAACGGACTAGATTATAGAAAGGTTATTATTTACTGAATTCAGGTATTTAGGGTTTCACCTTCTTTGGCGGTAATATTAATGCGTGCTGCTCAATGTGAAATTTACTATTCAGGAGGTTTTATCGTTGGGAAGGTAGACAGGAATTTTAAGATATATTTTTTTAAAGTAAGGCTTGTTTGCTAATTTTTAGTTTTGTTATATTTTTTTTTTTTTTGTCTTTAAGAATCTCGAAATAAGTCATCTCATCACCTGATGAGTCTCGATCAAAACACATATTGGGGAATATTTCTTAACCAAAATGGTTCTTTTGTATCATTTTCACTGATTGATTTTTTTCACTGTCACTAAGAAAATCGAAGTCATTTGAGCATTCAAAAATGTATAATACTCCTGCTTAGACATTTTAGATATATTTCTAAATGCAGTGTTAAAAAGTTCCAATATATGTTTCAGACACTTTAGATATGTTCAAAAAGTACAGTGAAACCTGTTTAAACCGAACCTCTGTGGGATATAAGATTTGTTTTAGTTTTGGCCGTTGTTCGATTTTATCAGGTTCAGAACGCATACAATTTGAGATGACGGTGCTTGAGAACATGTTTGGTTTATACAGGATTTCGGTTTATGCAGGATTCGGTTTAGCCAGGTTTCACTGTATACACAAAATGACTGATCCTTTAATTATCTTACACGTATTATCCCATTGGGATACAACCACATGTACACAAGAGAAAATTACATACTACTTAAATTTCCTAAAATTTAAGAATAGAATAATAGTTCTATGTCCAACTGAAAGTATTGCACCGTCAAAAATACAAAAAAGAGACCCAAAAAAGGAAGCATTTGAATGATAATTGCATTTCAATTTGATCACCTATTTGCAAACAAGCTAACATTTATACTGCTTACCCACTTGTATTTAGTTTTTTTTTGTTACAACTGACAATTCTAGATTTATCTTCGAAATTAATTTAAATGACTAAAAAAGAATCTGAGTTTTATGTCAAAAGGGGCCTAATAGTAAAAGCAAAATCTTTATAAAAGTTGGTTAATAAATTCTAAATTTTAAGAAAGTAAGTTATTAATCATGGTGGAAATGACGAAGAAACTTTTGAACTAATTAAACTCTTAAATATATAGTTGATTACAAGATGTTTAACATTAATGTAATTAGAATATATTTTCATATTATACTAAATGTATGTGTATTTTTAAATAGGAATATGAATAAACAGTATATCGAAAAAGACTGGGCTCTTCAAGTTAAAACCTTCTGTGATTTACAAAAGAGGATGGAGCAGATGGAGGTTGACATGAAGATATTGGAAAAAAAAATCCGTTCAATGAAACACCGCGAACCAGATATAGAAAGAAGATTACTCAGTTATGCTGTATAACAGCAAAAGTAGTTTTGACGTTAACAGGATTATTGCCAACAAAATTTAATTCCAGTCATGTTTTAAGGGTCGTTATGTTCGTATTTGATGAACAATATTTGATGGAACACAGCATTAAAGGGCGAAAAACCAATACCAAATATGAGACCAAGCCAACTGTAGATAGGCTTTGTTTAGTACATTTTATTACCTATTCTGACATCGGACTCGGACTTCATTTGAACTGAGCTTTACTGTGCGTATTGTTGTGCGTTTGGTTTTTTCTACATTATCTAGAGGTATAGGGGGAGGGTTGAAATCTCAAAAAACATGTTTAACCCCGCCACATTTTAGCGCCTGTCCCAAGTCAGGAGCCTCTGGCCTTTGTTAGTCTTGTATGATTTTTTAATTTAGTTTCTTGTGTATATTTCGGAGTTTAGTATGACGTCCATTATCACTGTACAAATATACATTTTTGTTTAGGGGCCAGCTGAAGCACGCCTTCGGCTGTTGTCTGCTCTTTGGTCGGGTTGTTGTTTCTGTCACTGATGTCTTTTGTAGACGAAATGCGCGTCTGGCGCAAGTACTAAATTTCAATTCTGGTATCTATGATGAGTTTATTTGACACTTTCCCCATTTCAATTCTCAATTTTATTACATATGACTTTGTATCAAAATCTATATTACAAAAATTCAAAGAGAAAAGTGAAAACGATATCGCTGCTAAATTACAAAATGTTCAAAAAGTAATCCTTTTTTTGTCGGTGTTATTTCTCCAATCTGTTTCTTAAAATATACTACTGCTTCTAAAAACACAGGCACAAAGAACTGAAAATATGTATATATATAATTAACGATCTTTGCTCCTCTTGTTTTTTTAAATTTTTTGCCAGATTTTCATAATCATCTGATTTTATCCATGTTATACTATGAAAAAATTGACCACTATTCTCTACTTTTCTTTTCTTAATTTGATTAAATATAGTTTAAAAAGCCATATTTGATTTTTTTTAAATCATTGTTTTTTATTTATTTTTCATAGTTTTGAAATAAAAAGCGGCCAATGTTAAATGTATGAAAAGTCTTAGAGAAAATAATTTTCCGCCAAATTGTCGAAAGGTTGATTGATTGGTGTTTGCTTTAAAAGGCTATATCGCGGTGAGAGCTAATTCGAATATTTTATTTATATTATTTTTCGAAAAAAAGGAATGGGATCTAGTGATTCAAAGATAATTAGTTAAAAGCTACTGTCACTGACTATAAAGTGTCTATGTTATAAATGTAATTACAAATTAAATCATTTTTTTAATTGTCTCTCAAAGTACAAAGTCAATACTCATAATACATCATTGTGAACAAGCAAACCCATTGCCTTAATTATGTACAAAATAATGAAATTTATGAACACAAAGAAACAAATATGAAAGTGATAGACCTGCAACAGACAAATTAATATATTGTATATTGCACATGTAAATATGTTTTAATGAGCACCATATTGAATGACTTTATATTTGGGTGATGTGTCTTAGATGTAGTTATAGAACCATTGAATATCATGCACTGGAGGCAAAACAGGCATATTCAAACAATAATCCTGTCAAATTCTGTATGTGCTTATATTTCTTTTGGGGATTGGGAGGGGGGCCTTCTTAATTCCTGGTAAAATAAACGTTGAATCCCAAATGAAAAAAAAATTAATCATTGTTTCCTGAATTCCTTAAAATAAATGTTCAAACCTGTCGTTCAAAAAAGGTCATTTCACCCTCAAACATGGATGTACAGTGTACACAATACTTCTATGGCATGTTTCTTTTATGCATGATTCTCTTAACAGTTTTAACTATCAAACAATTTAACATTGCCTGATACATTTGCACTTGAATAATTGAATAATACAAGTATCTTTTATATACAAGAAATCTAGTGGTTACCAGCATTCACCATTGAATGCAAGATTTAACATACTGCAACATAGAAATGAGTAAGCAGAATTATACAATAAGCAACAGTATAAATATTGAGTAATTTTATTTGCTGACTTAGTTAAGGAATACTAAACATTGATAACACAACCAAATAAATTCAAACATTTGAAAGTTAAAAAAAACATGTACAGTATCTGCAGGTGATATTCGGTTGTGATCTTGGTGCTAACTATATCATTTCGGTATCATAAGATAAGTGATTTGTCAATATCTTGGTGCTTATGATGTCAGGTTTTATAGTAAGATAAGTGACTGTCTTAATTCTTCTGTAATGAGCATTGTACATGTAATTTTAACAGTTTGGAAGAAGTAGGATATAAAACTTATCTACAAATACTAAGTTTAGTCTCCACCAATAACTTATTTCATCTAAGTACTTGACCGAGGCTTAAATATCAAAATTTATACAAAGGAAATACGTAAAACAGTTTAGTAGTTATAAGACAAAAGAAAACCAAGCAGGAATATTCATGTAGTTGCTTTTCAATGTGTGTTTGTTTTTTCCTAGTATTTGATGTTAAATTTGCAAAGTAACCACATGAATCATCAACAGCAATTTATATGTTGTAGGGTGCTGACCGCATGTGCATGCAAAATGAATAACTGAAGTATGTGCCCATTTTTCTGCCATAGCAGAGACATGCTAATACAACATTTAGTGAGACGGCACCGTAATGCACCTAATTTTATTGTACACTGTAGTGCACCAGGATGTGGTGCAAGTGTCATTTCGATATAAGAAGTAAACCCTAAGGAACCAGGTCCTTCGGGACTTCGAAAAACTACGTAAAATGTTAATAAAAAGTTATCAAAGGTATCAGGATTATAATTTAGTACGCCAGACGCGCGTTTCGTCTACATAAGACTCTATTAGTGACGCTCTGATCAAAATCGTTATAAAGCCAAACAGGTACAAAGTTGAAGAGCATTGAGGACCCAAAATTCCAAAAAGTTGTGCCAAAAGAGGAAGAAGAAGAAAAAGACGACAATAAAATATGCACTACAGTTAAAATTTCTGACAATAAGACAAAGTTACAAAAAGGGACAAGGAAACGAATTAAGGGCAATAATAATTTAAGTGAAGATGAATCGTTTTTTTGACAGTATGCTTACAAATATGTCATCAGATGACGAATCACAAATAAAGATGCAAAGTACAAGTAAAATGTTAATCAAAATTTCTGACGATGAGACAAGTTACAAAATCTGCGAAATTGTATAAAGCTATCAAGAGGATTGTCAATCCTCTAGATGGAAGTGTTTTTGAAACAACAGTTCAAACTATAGGCAAGACCAATGACATGGTTGGAAGTATGCTTGAGCCATCCGTTCAAACTGCAGAAAACAAATCATACGGTTGGAAGTATGATTGAACCAGATGCTCAAAAGGAAGGCAATACCAATACTATGGTCAGGAGTGTAGTTCAACCAGCCATTGAAATGACAAGAGTACCATTAAAACAGATGGAGATGACAATGTTAATCCAGAGCATGAAAGTGGAGAAACTAAACTTAATTGTGACGAGGAAAACCTCCATAGAAAGTAATGGAAACGACGATAACCGACAGCAGATAATCCAATAACACATCTAATTGGTATGGACATTACTTTCTTACTGTTAAATTTTTAAAAAGTTAATTGTACTAGTATATAATATTTTCATTCCTCAGCTAATGCTCTTACTGCCTTTTATTCTTAAAAGAATATTACACCTATTACGTTTAACAACCAATATCACTGACCGCAGAGTAACTATTTACAATTTAATATTGTTTTCCAGATTATCATGATTATGAGATTGACAACGGTAAAAATAAAGGCAAAAATTTATGTAATCAACATGCTTTAAGTGAAATGATTGTTGAAAAGTTCACTTAGTATGTTAGTGATATACAATTTGCTAATGTCAGCATCATATGATCAACAGCAACACCAATATAAAGAACAATATCAACAACCACATCAGAAACCAGAATGTATGTATCAGCAATAATGTTGACCCTAATGTCTTTTGCAATGTTTGTGTTGCATTGTTTTTGGTTGCTGTCCATTTACTTTTATACTCCAACATCTTCTTTGGTATTACAAATCATTTCTTGTAATAAGATTGATTTGTTTGTCACCTTGCTAAAAACTTAGTTAAGGAATCCATGAAATTGTATTGTGCTATGGTCTATGTGCATTACCCTTAAACATTTGTGTTTAATAAGATGTGCTAAAAATTTACTTCCTGTCAACAAAATAAAAGAAAAAGAGGTTATAAATTTGGCTGTTGCAAATGGATTCTTCCGTGTCGAATACAGGCTAGAAAATAAAGGTTAGATGAGGAAAATCCACATCGCTTCCGTGTGGAATTTCTAATCTAATTTGTAGGTTTATGAGGAGTACTAAAAAGGGAAAGTATTGACAAATATTATCTTTCTTTAAAAATCTCAAGCTTCTCAACTATATTTTTTTCATCATTTAATATCAGCTGAAATGTTCCAGTTCCCAGTAAAAAGTAAACTGTTTGACCCCTGCAGTTTACAGTCATAACATTAATTGTATCTACCGGTAGTAAGATCATGTTTAATATTAAATAACCAGTTTAATTTTGACTTATTTCAGGGATGACCTCAGTTATTTGCCTTTTGCAGCATGGTGAGCTCACTGGTAGACACTATAACTATAACTTGCTGCTAAATTATCAAAACGAAGCACAATATGGTTCATCATGCTCTGTCTTGTATAGTTAAAGAGCTGTCAAAATATTCATTTAGGTAGAAGTCATTATGAACATTCATACAGCACCAATAACTTTGACACCATATTTTTTTACACAGTCAGTGCCAATGTTAAGTGTAAGGAAAACATAAGGAGAAAGAGGAAAATTGCTTATGATTTTGAGGGTCGGGCAGACATTTCACAACATCATTCTGTCATTGTAAGTCCAAGTGAAGGCATCTTGCGTTCCGTTTGAGGACCAAGATATCCAGTACACTTGAAAAGAAAACAGCAGGAGATAGTACAGAAAGTTTCAGTACACACATGTTATGTATTGAAACAAAGTAGACAGCAGTAAGATGAAATAAGGAAATAACACACGGTATGCTGTACCCTCGTAAAGTAATGAGTTTAACTTCAGAATCATTGCAAGAATTTAAAGACAATAACTTTATTACAGAGGCACGGTTTAATGATTTACTTGCATAGAAAAGCAGTCTCACTTGTACCAGAGTGCCATTAGCGGATACAATACCTCAGAAACTGGGTTCATCACAGAGGTATCTCTACTAATCAATTTACACTGGTCGTAGTTTTTGTCTATCACCTCACGCGTTTTTTAATGATGTACTCCATCAAAATGGACTTTACAATTAAATTATATGGAATGGCTGTTAAAAATGTCTGTCCACTTGAATAACCTTAAATGTGGTGCACACATATCAAAATGTATGTGGTTGGGTGGCACTTAGATTGATTATATATGGGTGGCACTTAGATTGATTATATATGGGTGCAAGCTTTTCCTAGATGTGTGTATGAACTATAATTAAATGATAAGTTTTCTTATACTACACTACTGTTCTGGGTCTTAAAAAGTGCCTGCATGTCCCTCGTGCATTTAATAAAGGAGTAGTCAATAAATTTGGTAATACCGGATTATAAAGTAGCATATTGTATTTCAGATACCCAAGATAGTACAGTAAAAAAGGAAGTAGTTGGTCTACCTATGCCTTGAGGGAAGAGAAAAACTTCTAATGTATGCCACTCATTATTAAAGACATACTCATGGCACGCATTCATGATCCAGATGGGATGAATTGAAGAGCGGTGTTAGCAAATGATGACCCACGATGTATATCACGTATTCTGGACTGAACATATAAAGTGCATGAATCTGCAGTCAAGTAAGGGTATGCGGTGACATGCTATAATATTGATATGGTGTCTCTATCTCCGCCAAAGTCTTCTGCATCATATGATGTTCCGAGGGACTCAGGATTTATAACTATTCCAAGTTCAAGAACCTTGTTTGACTACTCCATTATACAAAGAAGTGACAATGGATTTTTGCCTGATGTCATGCAAGTCTTAAAGGCAGAAGCTACAAAAGAGACATGTACAGCACAGATGTTGTGTTGGAAAACTGTTCGATTGAGTGTTGCACATGTGTAGATACCCTCACACTTTTTCAATAGAAAATGAAACCAACTATGGTACATTGACAGTTGTACTGTTGATCAGTCTGATAACAATACTTGGTGTAAATAGGGGACAGTTAGATTACTACTTTAAATTTCTCTGCTGAGCTGTTGACAATTTGAAATATTCTCCTTTATTATTGAAAAGTCTTCTTTTGGAATATGATTTATCCCATTCTGAACTACCATCTCTTGAATGGGAGAAGAGGAAAGAAAAAGCTGCATTGGACCTTTACATACGTGTCAATAGAAATAACCATAACGGCTGTAATTTAGGGAAAAGGGTACTTCGTACTTAGAGAGGACTGTCTTACGTGGGATGTTCTGTTGATGGCCCGTTTATAGAATCCTAAAATTCTTCAGGACTCATATGTGAATACTTTTTCGGGTTTCAAGAATTGTCTCTTCTTCCATTAGACAAAATAGTTTATAGTATACATCAACCACTTTATACATATATATGGTCTGGGAAAATGCATTTTAAGAGGGAAGTTATGTTGCATCGAGAACGTTCATTATAAAACCCTTTATAATGCTATATTTTGTTTTAAGGATTGAACATTGTGTTCTGGATAAAAAGACGATCATATCGAGGCGTGTACTTTTAGATAAATTAAAATTCGTCACTATAAACACTAGTCAATGAGAAGCAAATACGACAAGTATACTGTGGGGTAGGACGGAAAGTCACAGGACAAAAAGTCAGACAAAAACTCACGGACAAAAAGTCACAATTCAGTTTTTAGAATATTCTTTAAACAAGAAAAAAGTAATTTTAAAAGTAAAATTTTTGTTTTTTTTCTTGAACTCTTATATATAAAGCAACCTTGTTATTAAAATTTATTCAATAAATTATCAAATAATAATGATCAAATAATTCTTATGAAAACAAAATTTCAAAGTGTCTTGGTACTTAGATATGGCTTCATTGTGCCAAGAAATATCTCCTTTGCATGATTAAAATTTAATAAATTTTCATTTAAAGTCATCTGAAACGAGTGGCTGGTGAAAAATAATGTTTATCCAATTTTTGAACCAATGCATGCTTATATCATAAACTTAGTCTTCTGTGCACGATTTTATCATTTTTTACGTTAATATATCGTATAATCGTCAGTCTCATTTCTCTCTGTCTGTTATGATTTAACAAATATGGCAGTTCATTAATTGCCGTGTTTTGAAGCCGAAGTTTACCGATTGTCACTTTATAGTAAACAATCAACAAAAACATGGATATTGAGCACGTGTTTAACACATAGAATCAGATAATTGTTTATTTTATTAACAGATTCATGCGTATTGCAATCACCGGATTTTTACGAGACGGGTCAAGCTAAGGTCACTTGCATATACGGAAAATATGTAGGCGAATTGCTTCCTGGAAGCAAGCAATTAAAATAAAGTAAACTTCTTTTGAATGTGGAAAAATTAAAGAGTTTTCTCCAGAAAAAGTATATGTACATAAGTTTTATAATGAAAACTACCCATTTAGTTATAAAAATCATAAGCATATTTTTTTTGTAATTTGAGGTTTCATATGATTTTAAGGTTTATGACCCCTTCTGTAGCCATTTTTGTACGAACTTTTCAAACTTCAATTGTTTCAAAACTACAGATATAATGAATAATAGACATATGCCATCTTATACATATACCATGGGGAAACTTGATGCAAAGCATTATTATTTACTGTTTCATTGCATTTAAGGTTCCACTAAAGTCAAAATATAGGACACTTCATAAACATGTAAATTTTGCTTGTATTTTTCAAACTATAATGAATAAAGTCCTAAACTATGGGAACATATGTTCATTTAACCATGTTTAACATACACACACTGTGTAAATTGTAAATAAACTTGAAATTGTTATGTTGTGGCCAAACCGGTTCTTGGGGTGAACACTAAATTTTCAAAAAAATCTGGAGGCTTGCTAGATGACTCAATTTGTTTAAAATTAGTATGGACGGATACTGTTACATGTAATGTAGTACAAGCTAATGTTGATTTTTCAGAAAATATATTGATTTACAAGTTTCAGTTAATTTCATGTATCAAAAGTGAACGAATATCTAAGATGCAATACAGAAATTGGACAAGTATGCCATTAAAACATATTTATGTGACAAAACAACATTAGATTGTACTGCATTACATGTGAAAGTATTCGTTCATACCAATTTTAATCAAATAAAGTCGCCTCGCAGGTCTCCAGATTTTCTGGAAAATTTAGTGTTCACCCAGTTTGGCCACCACATAACAATTTCAAGATTATTTACAATTTACACTGTTTGTATATGTTAAGTATGTTTAAATGAACATATATTCCCATAATTTAGATCTTTATTCATTATAGGGGGAAAAATACAGGCAGAGTTTACATGTTTATGAAGTGTCCTATATTTTGACTTTAGTGGAACCTTAATAGAAAAAGAGGACTTTGTGGCAAATAAACCAAGATTTTTATAGAAAATCCACAGCCTTTAATACAAAAAAAGTTTTTTGTTATAAAATTTCAAACATAGATTACTCACTAGCTTTTCTATGACATGCTAGTGTTTATTTTTTACAAAAAGTTCTAAACAATCTTTAAGTTGCAAAATACCTGTGTTGAGTCACTAAAGTCGAACGCACCATAAAAGGTGTACTTGATTTGATCCATATTTATAATTGTTCTTACCAATAACTATATTAATAAACTTGTTTTGTGGAAATCATTGCTAGCACTGTATGCAATAATTCTCTATCAAGTACCGAATTGCCAAATGTGAGAGAACAATTGGAGAGGCTGTGGAGTTTTTTCCATTTGTTTAGCATTGAATCAACACAAGGGTACATAATCCTTAACAAAGCTTATGAACAATGTCCTACACTTAAAAATGAATAGATGTTATAAAAAGACAATATTTCAAGATCTTTTTCTTATATTTTCAAACAATAGACAAAAAGATAATTGTGACTTTTTGTCCTGTGACTTTCTGTCCGTTTACCGTGGGGTCTTTACTTAGTGAGTGTCTGGAAGTCCTTTCATGTTCAGTATATGCAATCACTTCAAACATTTCATCCTTGTTGTTTCTGATTCAAGGACCGGTTGACAGAACTCTTTTCTTTAGAAACTGAGTACATATCAAAATCACACTATCTGTCTATAAATGTATCTCTTTTAAGGGCATCTCCTACTGAACAACTGGATGGATATAGATGAAATATTTACACGAGAAAGTTCTAAATGTTGAAGGGGAGATGATCGTTACTTTAATATATTGCATTACTAATCTACCAAGCGAAACTCTTCCAGAATGTTTTAAGGATTTTGATGTAATGCATGTCGGAAAAGGTAAGAGGGACGAAAGATACCAGAGGGACAGTCAAACTCATAAATCGAAAATGGCTAAAAATGAAAAAGACAAACAGACAAACAATAGTACACATGACAAAACATAAACAACTAAAGAATAAGCAACACGAACCCCACCAAAAACTAGGGGTGATCTCAGGTATTCCGGAAGGGTAAGCAGATCCTGCTCCACAGGTGGCACAGGAGAAAAGAGGGGCTGCAGCAGGGTGAACCCCCCTGTCCAGCCCCTCGATGATGGAAGTGTATAACGACATTGACTGGCTTTTCAACCCTCGCATGGTCGGCTCGGTGCCCGAAGGCGTTTGGTGAGCTTTAACATATTTTCTGCCGTAGGTCAGGAACAGGTTGAGGACGCCATTTTGTTTGGTAGGCCGCCATCTTGGTTTTGATGAGTTGTTTTTGGTTTGTTTACTATTATGATGTTTCGTTTCTGCTTCACAGCGGCTGCTTTCAGGGCCGGATTGGTCAGCTTGGCAGCCCGCTAACTTCGATGATGGAGTAGTGGTAGATGAGTCTCGGACGTAGTATTACCGATGATGGAGTAGTGGTAGATGAGTCTCGGACGTAGTATTACCGATGACAGGGAGCGTTATCAGGACCAATGTCGTGAGACAGTGAAATGTAGGTCCATAATTTTACACCTCAGATACAGCCCTCGGACGTCAGTCGGCGTAACACTCCCCCAACCATAATGGGTATTGGAGTTTAAGCTGACGCGGGTTACGCGGATATGCCGAACGTTTTCGGACTCTGTACAGCGTTGGATTGGTTTCCGTCATCGAAAGTAGTAAGTCGTTGATTCATCTATCAGTAAACCCTCATCGAAGATAGCGGATAAAGGAGAGCTGACCCAGCACGTCCGTTCAGCTGTTATGACTGAAACGTGATACCAGCCCCTCCGTATTGTACATCTGTTTTATGTAAAAACCGTTTACCTCTTCATACTATAAACGACAAATTTATTTTCCATTACCTGTGTGACGAATAAAAAATATTTGTGACTTCAATTCCATAGGAACTGAGGAAAATCTATCTAGATAAAAGAACATGATGAAAATTTATTGAGGATTTAACATGCTAAGAATGTATTTCTTGGCACAATGAAGCCATTTAAGTACCAAGCCACTCTGACATTTCGTTTTCATAACAATTGTTTGGTCATTTTTGATAATAAATTGAATATAATTTAACTACAAAGTGGCTTCATTTAAAAAAGTTCAAGAAAACATAAAAACTTAATAATTAAGAAATCAGTGTTGTCTTGTTCGTGGAAAAATAATCTCAACACTCAATTGTGACTTACATTTACTTCATACTATTAACGACACATATTTTCCATTACCTGTGTGACGTACTAAAAATAATTGTGACTTACTGTCCTGTGAGAAGCAAAATCACCCCGAGAGTATGGCCACAGACCACAATTAATTCCTCTATCAGTTCTTTATAACGTTTTGTATCATTAAAAAAATTGACCATGCACTTTTGTCAAATTTTTTGTGTGTGTAATGTATAGTACTAGTCCAAATATACATCTAAAATTCAGAAAGATTGAAGCAATCACTTTTACAACTTTAGCCAATACACATCCATACCCCTATTGACAAGTCAAGATATGTTCCGAAAACTGTAAATATTACCTTTTTGCACTTAGCCTAATCACTCATTCCATATCAAAATCAGTTTAAATACAACATCCAAAAATTTATTTCACCTCTCTTCTTTCATTTCCACCCAAAAAAATCTTAAGAAATGAGTGAGGAAGGGAAAGAAAAAAAAATTAAGGAAAAATACGCTCTAATTAAAAGGAACTATATTCGTGGACAACGAAAAGCGGGGTCATTAATTGTGGTCTTGGGCCGTATCACCAGCCCAGTAGGCAGCACTTTTGTGTTGACTTGAGTTATCATGGATATGTTCATAATATAAATTAAATGTTAACAAAACTTTTTGAAATACTTAGGCTTTTTCTACCTCAGGAATAGGTTACCTTAGCAAAGAGTTGGTCAAGTTGATTTTCAAAAGCAATGAGTTTTCAGTGATAAGTGATGCTAGCTTGAATATCATCTGCATATGTGCTCATTTCCATCTGCGTCTAACGGTGGAATGAAAACTACGGACATGATGATTACATATATTTCTTCATCGGATTTTATATTTCGAAATGCAAAATTGTTTAAACGTCTGACACATACATGTAATCAATGTTGACAAACAACAATATCTTTCATTTCAAAATCTGTATCAACATCTCCTTTTGGAAGAGCTGGATCATAGAGACTTGGAAGAAAGTCTGTGTCTGACGATAGTACACGTATAACCACAATCTTTAATATCGTTTGACCTGTCCAAATAAATCACACAATGTCCAAAATAATAACCGTCCTAAATGTCCCCATGTCTCCTTCCATCCGGGTTTCTTTTTAAGCTGTAAGACCTGTCCTCCCTTCATGTGTGGCATCTTGAAAATGTGAGCCTCATGGTCACGTGGAAGGTTCCTTGCTATTGATCCTTTCTTTTAAAATGAGCCTTATTTTTTGCTTCCTCCTTGCTTGAACATTGACTTTTGGTTTCAATATGCGTTTTACTATGTTTCCCGGGTCAATATAGTTCATGTTATTTACTAGCTATGGGGTTGTATTGAAAACTTCTTCTGTACGTGCTATAAAGTTAAGTTTGTGAAAATTCCTTAAATGTTGAAGAAGGTAGCATATTCTCCCTAATTTTCTTTGGCACAAACGACATATTATAAAATAAAATTCTCAAAGATTCATGAAGATTGTCTATGGCTGGTTTCAAAGTTTTAATAGCGTGTTTCTTCTGGAACTCCAACGAAATTTTCATGGTCATGCACTCCATTTTCAGCTATTCTGATTTCATCTTTATGTATTTTAGTCTGTTAGGAATTTGACTGCATGGTATGGTAAGGTCATCATTTTAGTCAAGGTTCTCATCAGAGTAGTTATAATTGAACTAGGGAAAATTTCCAAAGTTTTAAATTATAAAATTTGCAACAACCTTTTAAAGTGTCATTGATCACTTTCATTTCGATTGATTGTTTGTTGGTTGCTTACCGTCCAGTGGCAAATATTTCAAGCATTTTTCGGACGATAACAAGTTTTAAAATAAATACAAAAGGTATGTCTTCTAATGGAGGCCATCCGGGATGATGGTCGGGAAAATTTGGACAGCTAGAAGAAAACGAGGGTATATTGGATATGGACAGAATTTTTTTCTCAAAGAGTTGTTGCAAGTGTTGTTAACGTTCAAAGAACGTGGCACTCTTTAAACGCGACATCGGACCAAAGTCCCCATTCTGACCGGACGTGGCTGCAAACTTGATACATCCCGCACAGCCAAACGGACGCCCCACTTTGGCAAGCGTTTTACTGCCGGTCGGAAGGAGACCAAAGTGACCATATTTCCCTTTCCAGTTACCCTTAGTGGACCTGCGATAGGAAATAACCTTACCAATGCAAATAATAGATATACATGGGGTTTCAGTTCAGACACTATTTCCATCTGAGGACGGGTTGATTGCTAAAAGATAACGCTAATAGTTATTAAAGGTACCAGGCTTATAATTTAACACGCCAGACGCGCGTTTCGTCTTCATAAGACACATTAACACCCATTCTCTGTAACCATCAACCAAAGTTGGGCACGGGTGGTCACCGATTTTGTTGAAACTTTTTGACAACAACCATTGACATAAAATATGAAAAAAAGTCTTTACATGTCACCCTGAATTATGTATGGTTACCATGGCAACGGGCTTTAAAATGTAGAAAATAGCTGATTTTTCCTATTCTCGGCTAACAGTCATTTATGTGTAAAATAATATGTTTGTTGCAGTTTGAATCATATTAAAATTTGTTAAATACTTGTTGAATGAAAGTTTTACACTTTTTTCTGATCTATAACTCCAATTGACCCTTTTAATCTAGTTAGTAGTATGAATTTCAGCATATTCTAGTGCAATTATGCACTAACTTTCTTCATATTTTTGCTAAAACGCATCCATTCCTAAATAAACTGAATAATAGCTTATATTTAAAAGATTTATATTTTCATTAATACAATAACATTTTGGGGCTAATTAGATTTTTTCATAAAATTGGAATGAAAGTGCAAAATATTGCCTGAATTATACAAGAGTTATTTCCTTTTAGAACTCACTTAAGAATAAAAATAGAAAAGTCATTTATTTACCTCGACAATGGAGATAGATGTCTGCTACAACTTTTCTATTTTTAATCAGTATTTTACATTTATATCTAATTTTAAATTATATCTATATACATGTTTTATGATGGCTTGCCAATTTTATATGAATGATAAGACTTTACAATGTTCAGAGGACATAATTAATTTGAGTGAACATAACAACTATGATGAACAAGTGGCAGTGTGTACAGAAAGTGGTCTGCTCCCATCATTTCATGTAATTTAAAAATATGCTCAAGCCATGTTACTATGTATTTGGAAAGAAATGAAAAAGAAAAAGAAGAAAATTATGTGAAATTCCATTTTGATAAACTCGCATGAACAGCCTGACGCAAAAGAAGATCTGACAGAGACATGTCACTGTCAAATGTGGAGGCTATAAACACACTTCATGGACTTGTCCTTCCAGTTGGAACAGGTAAGCATATTTTTAATAAAATTATAAATTTCTATTTTTGGCAAAGAAATATGTTCCTTTAGGCATAAGGAGCTGTCCCATTTCTTTGCATTTTCTTTCTTTGTCCAAACTTAAAAGGCCTTGCTAATGAACTACAAGGGTTGTAAAGCTGTTTTCCAGGGAAATGCTGGCCAAATTTTCACATATCTGGACTTAGGTTTTACAGTGATTTTTCAAGCCATTCCTGGGTGGGTAGGGTAGGAGGGTCCTAATCCCAAAATCACGGGCTAAAAACACGAAATCCTAAGGTCCTGAATTAAAATAGATTTAACTCCCGAAATTCCAAAAAGAATTCCCGGATCCCAAAAGGGTCAATCCGAACTTAAAACACCCGATCTGGAAGTCCCGATAAAGGTCCTATCCTCCTCCTTTCCATGACCAAATTTCTTTTATTTAAAGTGTATGTTTGCTTTGTGTACGGTTCCATGCCAGGCAAATACATGTGTGCCTTTATTCATATCTATAATACTAAAATAACGAGGTCCAATTTGTCAGCCGTCATGACGTAAAACGATGAATCAAAGAATTCAACTTTATATATAACTAATATAGTACAATGGTGTTGATTAAAATTACACCACTCCAGGCCCATTTGTTTTCCACGTAATTAATATTGCCAATAATTAAGTTCCGGGTCGAGTCCGACACCGATACCAATAGTATATGTAACTAATTTATAGCTTCCGATCGCATCACAAAATAACATGTAAGCTGAACGTTCTTGAAAAACTTTTTAAGTTGAACTCAGTTGAACTGAAAAATAAGGCGTAGATACTTTAATTCAGTCACGGGTGTGTTCTAGTACCTTTATAAAATAATCTCACAATTGCAAGTATAAAACTCTGTAAGCATAATGAGGACTTTTGAGTGTTTTTTTTAAAGTAACTTAAGCTATGAATGCAAATATGAATATATGTCAAGTACATGTATGGTAGATTATGCTCCCTTATAATATGTTGGAATTAGGATGCTGTACTGACCTTAACAATTTATAATGGATTAACCACAAAGTTGCAGGTTAAATGAAGTATATTCTATTTGAATTAAATGGCCATAATGTGTATGTAAATGTTAATGGTTCTCTTTTAATTCCAGGTATTTGCAGAAACTGTAGAAAATTATTGTTAGATGGCCAAAACAAAGCAGTGAACAAATCTATTAATCAAGAAAAGGTATGTATTACTTAATGAAATATGATTATGATATTACAATTGATATGTTTGGTTCCTAATACAAAACATTTAATTTTTACACAGACCAAAATGGCAAGATTTGTCATCTGACATCACCAAGGGAAATATAAATTATGCCCTGACTCTAAAAAATAGATCAATTTATGTACATGTATAAAACTTATCAAACAATTGTTCTAAGTATAGACTGGAAATCTATTTGGCATAACTGATTGCCTTGACGAAGTATATAAAATTATGTATTTAAAGCATCTTTAAAATATGAAGAAAGATAAGGTTAATAACCTATTATGTAAAAAGTAAATAAATTCATTTTCTCATTTAACAGTTGAGGCAAGCAAAACAAGTGTTTTATGAGACATTTCAAACTAAGCATAATATAGTGTTTACATTATGGTTTTCTGCATGAGTTATTTTAAAGACCTTTATTTCAATACCTTTATATTATTCTATTGTTTTTTCCAGATTGCAAATAAGATACTTGATGAGAACAACTTTGCTGAAGTGCATTACAAACAAACAAGAAAGGTATATTATAATGTTCCAACTTCTCATTACTACATCTTTCTAAAGATGTTTTGATCTAAGAAGTCATAAAAATAAAATTTACTTGTTGAAATCTATGCCATTATAGTTAATCTAATAAGTTGCCTATTTTGTTCTTTAAACAATTAAAGTTAGAAAAAGGTTTTATATAAATGAGATTGCTAATTTCAAGCATAATGTTGGTAATGTTTTTTTTTTTAGGATTTTCATTAGAAATACAGACTAATCATGATCTTCACTGTCCAAATATACATTTTATTTTTATTTATTCAGATAGATCAAGTCACAGCTTTGGATGATTCAGGCCCAATCAAAAGAACAAGACAGGTAAATAGCTGAACACTATTAATGAAGATAATCGATTCAGGAGTATGATCTGGTACAATTTGATAGGAGTGGTACCAGTACTTTACAATTAGAAAGACCAGGGTTACCCAAGAAATTTTCAAAGATATATTTGAACTAGCCTCGTCTTCGAAAATACTGACTCAAACAAACTTTGTCATTTACAGCTAATTTCCTAATGCATGTAGAGCAAAACTTTGTTTAGCTTGCTTGCTTTGTTTGTATATTGTACAGTTGTACTTTGAATAACTTCCAATCAAATTTAAATATAATATATACAGGTTAAACTACATTTATATATATTGTTTTAAGATGTCAATCTTAATTTCAAAGCATGGGTAAACATTTATTCAAACAAAGCAAGCAAGCCAACCAAAGTTTTACTCTACAAGCATTAGGAAATTACCTGTAAATTTAAAATGGAATAAACATCCTAATACAGACCTCAACATAAATCATAGGAACAAATATCTTTAAAAGGAAACATGTGAATAATATTCTAAACATAAAACTTAGGAATAAATCTCCTTAACTTGAAACATTGGAATACATATCCTTAACAAGAAACATAGGAATAAATATCTGTGACATGAATCATGGGAATAAATTTTCTAAAAGTAAAACATGGGAATACATATCCTTAACATGAAACACAGGAATAAATATCCTTTATATAAAACATGGGAATAAATATTCTTAACATGAAACACAGGTATAAATATCTTTTACATAAAACATGGAATAAATATCCTCAACATGAAACACGGGTATAAATATCCTTAACATAAAACATGGGAATAAATATCCTTTCCATGAAACATGGGTATGAATATCCTCAACATAAAACATGGGAATAATATCCTGAACATGAAACATGGAAATAAACATGATAAAAATCTAAAACATGAACCATAGGAATAGATATCCTTAATATTAAACATAGGAATAAACATCCCAAGTAAGAAATATAGGAATGAATATCCATAACATGAAACATAGGAATAAGCATCCCATAAGAAACACAGGGATAAATATCAAAATTGAATTGAAAACAGGAATAATTAATAGGAATAGAATAAACATCCTATACATAAAATATGGCAATACATATCTTTAACAGGAAAAATTGAAATAAACAAAAACCTGAAATCAAGTACCTTTAACATTGGGATAAATATCCTAAACATAAAAGGACTTTGAGAATAGTACTAAAAATCTTTAAATGTCTTTTATATGAATAAAACCCGAAATAAAATTTCCATATTGGATAGTACTAAAATGTCTTCTTTTTTTACATATATAAGACACCAAATAAAAGCATAAAACCATAACCAAAATACAATAAAAACAAAGATTCATTTAAAACTAATAGACAGGAAGCTTTATCATACAATTATTCATTATCATATACACATTTAAATCAAATATCTGTAGTTAAGAATTATACTTTTATGGTATTTTCTCTTAAATTGAATTTATTGCAGACAATTACAGTTGAAAGTGATCCATGTTCAATCCTGGAAGATATATGTAGTCAGGAAACATGTGAAAGCGAACAAGTTTGTTTGAGTCAAATTTCGGAGTCCTCGATTTGTAATTCCATGAAGCTGGAAGCCTTGAACAGTCTTCTCAGTTTTTCAGGTATGAATATTTTTTTTTGTAATGGAAACTTTTTTTATGCAATTTGTATTTTAAGGTGATACCTAATACAACAGGGAGATAACTCTGTTCAAATCAGCTAAACGTTTTAATCACCTTGTATTGTTAATGAAATATTAAGCTTTTCAATGATCAAAAACGTGTTTGTCAAATTGCCATATAACCAATGAAATTTTATGAAAATTAAACAAGCCAAATTATATTTTAAGACAAGTTGTTGGGTTCCACCTTGATTACATTTTCTTGGATTTAAAAAATATGCAACAATGTAAGTAGGAGTTGTTTAGTCAATATAATGTAAGTAAAATACATGTATTGGTCTGCTGTTGATATACCTTACTTTATATATAATTTGCTTTGATATCTTAATAGCTATTTTTAACAATATTGGTTAACTTTGTTTGCTAGTTTAGCTTTGAAAAAAGCAGTTAGAATTAAGTTCAAATTGTCATTTTTTTGGCATCAACATTGTCATAAATACATGTAGTATATCCTTCTGTGTTTATATTGTTTGCAGATATAAGGTTATTATATTAAATGTGATATTTGATATGATTTAAGGATTAAGTCCTGTTAAAGAGTTGCAAGGTCAGATAAGTGATGCTAGTAGAAGAACACAGCAGAGAT
Organism: Mytilus coruscus; assembly: GCA_017311375.1. NCBI lineage: Eukaryota > Metazoa > Mollusca > Bivalvia > Mytilida > Mytilidae > Mytilus > Mytilus coruscus. Next base: position 55,712,076 of record CM029605.1, read on the forward strand.
ATATAGAAAAGGCTAGACAGTGCTTAGATGTAATGTGCAACACCATTTGTTCTGGAGGTGGTGAATTTCTTAAGTCAGCTTTATTGATAGAAGATGAAACAGATCAAAGCGAGAAGGTGACCTTACAGGTACTGGTAGAAATTTACAAAAGGGCAGATACTTGGGACTTTCAGAGGCAGATCTTGTCAATTATTGCTGACCAACACAGTTTTGATGATGTGAAGAAGGTAAAACTGCAGACTATATATATATATCAATAAGAATTTAATTTGATTTCTTGAAATCAGTTTTATTAAACAAGTTGCTTATGATAATTTTTTAGGTTTATTGATGTATGAAATTTAACAAAATGTTGTTTTAAACAAAATATCTTTAATTATTGTCAAGGAAACAATTAAACATAAAAAGAAATGGCATTTTGTCTGTGGATGTGGATTTGAATTGAAAAAAAAAATTGACCAGTACTTAAAATAGTTTAAGTTGACCCACATGATATTCATGATTATGTCTCTGCAGGTGGACACATCGTGTTTTTCCTTTTTTGATATTTATTTATTTATTTGGTTTTTTTTTTAGCTGATTCCAAATGTAACTCAGTACAAGTTTAAGGCTGCAAAGAAGCACTGCAAGGAGTTTGGAACTGGAGAGCCTGTAAAGAAAACCAAACAGACCAGGAAAAGTTTGATACTGATCAACTTGAACACTTCATTGAGTTTATATCTTCTGGGCACATTATTAAGGATCAACCGTTTGAGAGAAGACTTTGAAACTAACAAATGGAGAAATTATAAAAATACCTAGTGTTATAAGAAGTCTTGCCCCTTCAACAATAATATTACAATATACAGCTTTATGCAAAGAAGAAAATATCAAACCATTAGGTAAGGTTGTTTCAAATGTATAAAAAGAAACATAATTGAATAAATTTAGCATAATTATCAAAATCTGAACAGATTACAGAAATATAATTACAGAGATAGAACTATAAAAAGTAAGCAGAGATTTCATATAAAATAATATCTGAATAAGATCAAATTTAGGTTTACAGATAGAGATAAAAAATTAATAAACAGTTTTCTTAGATAAGGACTTTCAAATTCAAAATAAATCAATAATAAAGTAAGCAGGTGAGACATTTCAGCATACATCTTCTTGTGATTTTATTGGTTTGATTTCAATTAATTTTACTAGTCATATATATGACTTGCTTCTTAAATTAAATCTTTTCATTCAGGTTCTAGTACATTGTACAAACTGTTAGAAGACTGTGCAGCATTAGTTAGGCGTAGTATTGAAGGTCTGGACAATTTTGTAATGGAAGGTTGTAGGGCCTTCAGAGATCTAGAGTCTGTAGTGCATAAACTGGGATTGAACAATGCTGAATCCAAATCTGTTCTAGAAAATCTGCAAAATGCCAAGCGATATCTGAAGTCTGAGCTTAAAGTTTGCACACTATCATTTTATACGACCGCAAAATTTTGCGGTCGTATATTGGTATGACGTCGTCATCGTTGTCGTTGTCGTCCGAAGACACATTGGTTTTCGCACTCTAACTTTAGTTTGAGTGAATATATCTCTATGAAATTTTACCATAAGGTTCAATACCACAAAAGGAAGGTTGGGATTGATTTTGGGGTTATGGTACCAAAAGTTAAGGAATTAGGGGCCAAAATCAGCATTTTGTAACTTCCAGACAATAACTTGTGTGTAAGTGTATGGATCTCTCTGACATAGTACCACAAGGTTCCATATCACAAAGGAAGGCTAGGATTGATTCTAGGGTAATTGCCTCAAAATTTTAGGAATAAGGGGCCTTAAAAGGGGCAAAAATAAGCATTTTCTAGTTTCAGGACAATAACTTGTGTGTAAGTGTATGAATCTTTCTGAAATTGTACTACAATGTTCCATATCACAAAGGAAAAGGTGGAATTGAGTTTGGGGTAATTGCCCGAAACGTTTAGGAATTAGGGGCCAAAATAAGCATTTTCTAGTTTCCAGACAATAACTTGTGTTCAAGTGTTTGGATCTCTCTGAAATTGTACTGCAAGGTACCATACCTCAAAGGAAAGCTGGGATTGAGTTTGGGGTGATGAATCATAAGGGGTTCAAAAATTTGGGGGATTTTTTTTTTTCATTTTTTCCTTTTTTTTTTCTTTAAAATTTTCCATTTTAAGTTGGTTATTTCTGATTTATATTTAAAAGCAAATAATAATGATATGGCAGGAGATACACACCAAACAGGATGTGTAAATTATTAAATAATAAGTATTGTGCAATAGCAAGAAATTTTCAATTGCACAGTATTGCACAATAGCAAGAAATCTTCAATTGCACAGTATTGTGCAATAGCAAGAAATATCCAATAGAACAATATTGCGCAATAGCAAGAAATTGTCAATTGTACAGTATTGCGTAATAGCAAGAAATATTCAATTGCACAGTATTGCGCAATTGCAAGAAATATTCAATTCCACAGTATTGTGCAAAAGAAGATACTTTGTATAAATTGCTTATTTCATGACCAATTCATCAATGGGGTTTTATTCTTGAATTCTTGGGGTTCTTTATTATGCTGAATCTAACCGTGTATTAAGTTTTTGGATTTTGGGCCCCGTTTTAAATAGGTCCACATTGAGGTCCAAAGGGTCCAAAATTAAACTTTGTTTGATTTCATCAAAATTGAATTATTGGGGTTCTTTGATATGCCGAATCTAACCGTGTATTTAGATTCTTAATTTTTGGTCCCGTTTTCAAATTGGTCTACATTAAGGTCCAAAGGGTCCAAAATTAAACTTAGTTTGATTTTAACAAAATTGAATTCTTAGGGTTCTTTGGAATGCTGAATCTAAACATGTATTTAGATTTTTGATTATGGGCCCAGTTTTCAAGTTGGTCCAAATCAGGGTCCAAAATTAAACTTTGTTTGATTTCAACAAAATTGAATATATGGGGTTCTTTGATATGCTGAATCTAACCATGTATTTAGATTTTTATTTTTGGGCCCCGTTATCAACTTTGTCCACATTGAGGTCAAAAGGGTCCAAAATTAAACTTTGTTTGATTTCATCAAAATTGAACTCTTGGGGTTCTTTGATATGCTGAATCTAACCATGTATTTAGATTTTGGATATTGGACCATAATAGGTGAATGTCCAATTTAAAATTTGTAAGTTCTTAGACCACATTCATTCTGTGTCAGAAACCTATACTGTGTCAAATATTTAATCACAATCCAAATTCAGAGCTGTATCAAGCTTGAATGTTGTGTCCATACTTGCCTCAACTGTTCAGGGTTCGACCTCTGCGGTCGTATCAAGCTGCACCCTGCGGAGCATTTTATTAATTGTTAAATATGAATTGTATATTTATAGTCCCAGAAAGACATTGAAAATAATAGAAATTGTTTAAATTTTATTTTTGTTTCATTTTCATGAAACAAGTTTATGAAGCATAATTCTGAGTCGAAAAGTCAAAAACTGAAAATTATTAAATGTTTTATACACTGCCTTGAAACTTGAATTAATTTGCCTTCCAAACTGTTTCAGGTACACACAAGTAGAGAGTGTCAAGTTGCAGATCATTGTTTGTCATTTGCGCTAAGTTCAACTGAGCTCCCATTTAAAAGTTTGTGTGAGCATAGCCATGACATGTTATGTGGAGACTGTGAAAACATTGATGCAACCCTGGATTTAATTAAAGACAAAGCTGATGAGAAGGTTACATGGGAAAATAAAGAAGCTGTTATGTACACAGTAAGATCAGATTATAGCTAGCTTCATTATTAAGTATGAATGCCCTTATACTTTTACACTTAGGGTTTTTGCTTGTGAGGTAGCTGTCTACATATTCAACTATAGTAATGTTATATTTCTTCTTTGTCCTTTGGTCTCTTGTGAAGAGTTGTCTCATTGGCAATCATGCCACACCTTTTTATATGACACTGGCATTCGAAAATTGATTATCTAGCCAAGTATAGCCACCAAAATAAATGAAAAGATCATAGACCAACATCAATTGCAGATCGTAACAAAGACAATTTGGTTATTGCAATCCTAATAAGTATACATTATGTAACACTTGGTATAGTCTTTTGTACATCACAAAATGACCACAATATGATATAAAAAGTCTTACAAAGGGTATAAGGCAATACACCACCCTCTTTTGGTTTCTATGCATTTGACTTGAAGCTTAGTAAAGTTCAAACTCCTGATACTAGCAAAAATATTTTAGACCAGAAAAAATCTATATCTTCAAAAAGCAACTTGTTATAAATAAATCTTTTAAAAGCATAACATTGTATAATAATTCATGCTAGTTTTGTATAATTGAGTAATATCTATTGGTGCACAAAATGAGATCAGGTCTACAACTGTCTGTGAAGATTCAGATTCTCAGCTTTGATTACCATTTTCCTACATTTCTATTTAGGTTGAAGAGTCAATTTTAGCAGTTAAAAATGGAAGGCTCACATTATAAGGTCAAGAAACCAGGAAGAGGCAAGGTCGTCTATTGTTGAGGACATGACACACACTGATGTGGTTATTACTTCAGATTGGGCTATGAAATTTCTCCTAGGAAGTATCGAGAAGGTTTGTTGTTTATGTTATATTTTTAGTATGTAATGTCTTGTCTAATACAAGCATAGTTATGACAACTTTTAAAATTTTCTCATTAGAAATCATCTCCAAACATATGTCATAAAGCAAAAATCACAAGCAGCAAATATAGCAAGCATTCTGTGAGTATTACATGGCAATAAGCAGTCCATATTGATTAAATAATCATTGTATTTGAACAAAATTCCACCTTGATCTAACTTGTCACAATGAAAATTATATAACAAATATCCAGTCAATATCTTAATGTATGACGAAATAAAGTGTTGAAAACTGATAATTAATGTGAATTTTGTAAGTCCAAGGACCATAACTCCACTCAAAATCATCAGACCAGAACAATATTGTAACTAAATCTAGAAATTGTCATGATTAAACAAAACCAAATATCAAATCAATATCTTCAAGCAAAAGAAAACTGATTTGCCTGACGGACATACAGACAGACAGAGTGCAAACCTAAAGTGCCCTTAAACTTCTTCAGTACCGGACTAAAACCATATAACCATAGGTCATCACTATACAGCTGAACAGCCTGATGTAAAATAATGTTGCATATTGGTTTTAATTTTGAAGAGGTACATGATCTTTTAAATTTTAAATGAGTGCTCAATCTAAACGTTTTGATGTAGCGTATTTTCATAGCCATATAGAATGAGTTATCTCTTTCTATCTCTGATTAAATTTATCTTTATTTATTCATCAGGTTTCATCTGTATTTAAAGATACTGATAATAATGTTTTGATATTATCTCATATTTTAGGTCAAGTAGACTGGTTCGCCAAGCGAGGTATCAATTGGCACATTTCCGTGTCTCTACTGAAGAATCAGTCTTCATTTAGCACTATCACACACATCCATGTATTTGAAAGCCCTACGGCTCAGGATGCAGCTGTCACGTCCCAAATAATGATTGATGTAGCCAAAGATATTATGCTGCAAAGACAAGATGTGAAACATATCCATTTCTTCTCGGATAATGCTGGATGCTATAAAAGCTCATACACACTCCTGACACTCCAACAAGAACTTTCAAACAGCATTGTTTCTTACAATTTTGCGAGGCACAAAATGGAAAAGGTATGCTTGAAGTCATCATTTTAGCTCTCTGTTCCTAAGGAACTGTGACCTTTGCCATCATTTAAATTACATTTTAAGCCGCTCATTAATATATATTGAAAAGGAAAAATAATCATTGATGAAAGATTTAAGCAAAAATTAAAGGTGAGCAATTCAGGCGATTGAGAGCCTGTTGTTAATCTTCTTTAGCCCTTACTTTTATGCCAACAGATTTATTTAACTCTGCACTTTCTATAAATCTTTTGTACAATATTTCTGTGCGGATTCAAATATGAGTTATCTTTATTAGTCCATTTCAATTAAGTTATTCATGCATTAAATAATGATATTTTCTTCCAGGCCCTTGTGATAGACGAGCCTCACATGTGAAATCTATTATTAGACGTTACATTAATGAAGGTCATGATGTTACTACAGCACAACAGATGAAAGAGGTACAATGATACAAAATAATATTATGATTGTTAAATGGAATGTTATTCTTTTTGTCGCAGGTTGACAGTAAAATATAATCTACTACGGCTAAATATCATTAGTATTACTCCAAAAGTTTTATTTTCGGTTAAATAAAATAAAGCTCAATGACTCTGTTGATTTTGACTTGAGACTTGATGCATGAATATATATTTGAGAAAAAATTGTAACTTTTGCTTCAACCATTATTCACTATTATAAATCAAGACCTTTAATTTTAGTGGTGTAATGTTTTGGAATAACCAAAAATGCTAAGAAATAGGCATTATGAAAGCTGGTGCAAGCTTTGCATTCAAAAGCCTTATGCATTTTCAATTGAATTTTGTATTTAAAGCCATATGTGTTCATTCTATATATTTTAAACACAACCTTGCTAAAATTTCAGGTCATGATTTTCCTAGCATTGAAAACAAATTTATTAAGCCTAAAAGATTTTATAATTTCACAAAATTTAATTTATAGGCAATAGACCGAGAAAAGAAAAGGATATCAAAGTTAAAGTGGTTTCTTCTGTTAACATTGTTGATGTAGTGTCCAGTAAAAGTAACATCCTTCCATATCACTGATGTACAACTTCCATTTCACTGAAAGTGGCCTTAGAATGTGGAAAGCATTTTCTATTGGTGAAGGTATATATAAAATAATATGTAATGAGATAGTTTTATATAGTATCCAATACATGTTTAAATAACAGTAAATATGTATTTTTATTGTAAAAAATTGACAAGAGAACAGTGTATAAGTTCTTTGAAAATATCTGATATTAATTATATACAGATATCCATGACATAATCCATCAATCTGTTTTGAGGATCTTCATCTCAAAATTACTATAAGTTAATGATGGTAACTTAAGCTCTGTTTTTAAATTTATTTGCTTAATCTTAACTACACTTTCATCAATAGAAATTAAAGAGATATGGAGTAAATATGCATGGAACAAAATCACACACAATACATAAAAAAATAGAAATAACAAACAATCACTATACTGCGCTTTTATTCATGATCTTCATTTGGATAGTAATTAGAGGGTCTTCAACAATGAACAAATCACCCATACCATACAACAAGGTCAAGACTGCACCTTGCGTCGACGAAAGCAGTACTTTTGTAATCATCATTCATAGTCCCCAATTGCTATAGAGTGCCAACTTTGGCTTTTATACTGTTTGAGTTTATGAATTTAATTCATTATTTGTAGGCAGTTGAACAAATTTTGTTGCTTTTCTTGTAGGAAAACACCTTAAATGGAATCAGCTTGGAACCCTTCAAAGACAGCAGAGCTCAAAACCCTTACAGACTGGATTGGAGGAGATATTATAAGAACAGATGAAGATGGTAATTTTCAGTTTATAAGAATTATTACATGTGGTATAATTCTCCTAACACATATGACCAGTTACTGAAAACATTTCATGATGTATATACAAATGAATAATACAGCATAATTAAGCCACTCTCTCTTTATAATTTTATTGGGTAGTAGAGATGACATTGAATGAAACACTCTTTTTAATGAATACTAATAAATAAATTGTGAAGCTCTTAGCCAATCAAAATAACTTATTTAACATATCTTCTGAATTAGAATACATGTGTCTTTAGGGTTAGCTCTAGTTCACCCTGGGTGTAGGATTTATTGATAAGTAGTTAAGGTTTATTTGTGCCTTTTGGTCAGCTTGTTGTCTCCTTGACATATTCTTTGTTTCTCCATTCTCTAATCTATGTATTTAAGGTAACTATTTCTCAATACAATTTTCTGTCCTTCATTGTTGAACTAAAATATACTTTCAGTTGTAAGGTGCTACAAGATGCCTTTTCAAATTCATTTTTACAAGGTACACACAATTGTCAGCTCTTATGTGACAGCTTTAATGTATTATTATTTTTTATTTCAGAGAATGGAAATGAAGAAGACTGTAGAATATGTATTAAGGAAGCAAGAAATTCAGTTTTAAATGTCCAGAGGACAGCTGCACTAGAGAATTTTCTTCATCAGCAGCAGTAGATGAGCATGTCCTCGTAGGCAATTGTTCTTTAAACGGCATCAAAATGAAAATATCAGAAAAGGCAAAAGATTATATGCAGACAAGATCCTCTCGAACCAACCTCAAAATCCATATCTTTCGAACCAACTAATAATTTACCGGCACTAAATTCAAATACAATTCTACAAATGGGATGGGGCATCAAATTCACTAAATCGAGAGTTACATTCAATCAACAACAAAACCAGTATATGACAGAAAAATTTAATATTGGGAAGGTGACTGGCAACAAAGTAGATCCTTACGTTGCTGCTGATGAAATGCGAAATTCAGGTTTATATAAAAGGAGGATTTTTATCTGGACAACAAATTTCTTCGTTTTTCTCCCGCCTTTGTCAGAAAGAGAAAAAATTAGCTCTGAAGATTATGTTGCAGCAGAGGAAGAAGATAGAAAAGAAAATATAAAGAAAGTACTTTTGGAATCGAACAACATTTAAAATATCTTTCAATTTCGATTTTCTTTTGTAAAGCAGGCGTTCTAAGGGCCCTTTTGGCCAATACAATGAAGTGTTTCACTAATCAGGTTGTTTTAGAAAAAAATTGTTAAGGTAGCTAGGGGTCCTAATTAAATTAAAATTCATAATTTTTGGATTATATGTCAAAATGAAGTTTTATCATACTTTTATACCCTGCTTTAAATAAGTTAGAGTATTCTATTTTACCTCTGTCTGTCCGTCACTTTTAACATTTTACACATAATAGCCAAGTTGAAAAAATTTGTCACATTTTTCTCAGGAACTAGTATACATGGAATTTTGAAATTTGGTTTCAGGGTTTATATAAGTCACCTACACTGTGTGATGCATTTTGGGTTTCATCAATCAACAACTTCCTGTTTACCAAAATATTTGGGCGGGTTATCATCAGTGAGTAGTAGCTAACACTTTCACTTGTTATAACAATATTATAAAAAGTATGGGTCACTGGATTTTTTCACGTTACAGGTTGTACAGAATTGTCAGATTTTGTATAGATTATGCATGTAAAATACAATTATCTGTGATAAAAAGAAAACTGCACCATAGAATTCTAAGATAAGTAAATGGGGTCACAGAACTTGTTGTCTTGCTACTTTTGTACATATTGAAAAGGTAAATTCACAAAACTTTCTAGTATAAAACTGATTTATCGGAGTTATCTCCCTACTATTTATCTCCCTTATTTGGCAAAGTTGGAAAAGAAATGATTCAAAGTGCTTGTAAGCACAAAAGGGTAATCTGGGTAAAGAGTGCTTTAATTTATCAGTGGAAAGTACAACTAAATTTTGTATATATCATTGCCTGTAGGTGATTCAACTACAATTCTGGACAATGGTATTCAAGAAAACTCAAATTTTATAGATGACTTTAACAATGGCATCATTTATATTTTAGAACAGATACACGATTCCTGCAACTTTCTCCTTTGAAACTACTTGGCCAAATTTAACCAAACTGGGCCACAATCATCATTAGGGTATCTCGTGTACAAAATTTGTTCCTTGACCATGTCTGCCAACAGATATTGCTGACATGGCTAAAAATAGGACATAGTAGTAAAATGCAGTTTATAGCTTATTTATCTGAAACTAAAGCATTTAGAGCGAATCTGACATAGGGTAAAAGTCAGACAACCTGGTGTTGGATTGCTGCTTCTGAATTGGTAATTTTAAGAAAATTTTGCAGTTTTTTGTTATTATCTTAAATATAATTATAGATAAAAATAAACTGTTAACAGCAATAATGTTTTGCAAAGTACAATCTACAAATAAGTCAATATGACAAACATTTTCAATTGAGCCCATTAGGAGTTATTGCCCTTCATAGTCAATTTAAAAAAAATCGTAAATTTTGGCAAATTTTACCAAAATCTTCTGCACTTAATCTACTGGGCCAAACGACAACAATTTGCAATAGGGTCTCTTAATTGAAAGATATATCTGATGAACCTGCCATCAAACCAACATGGCAACCATGGCTAAAAATGGAATATAGGGATTTACTATAGAAGTCTAGAGAACATTGTAAAATTAATTTCAAATGGTCACAACTTGAAGTCAGTGACTATTGTAAGACTACAATGAAATAACCCGTTTTAAATTTAACTACTGAGCCAAATTAAACCAAACTTGGCCTTAGAATAATTATTACAGTAACTTATATTATTTATTATGATTTAAACCTTATTTGACATGATTTTCAAAACCACAGTAGATCCAAGTGAGCAACACCAGCTCTTGAGAGCCTCTAGTATTAATAATTGAAAATTTCATTTGTTTCATAAAAATGTTCAAAGTATGAACATTCAAGGATTACTATTTAAAAGATGAGCATATTAATTCAAATTTGTTATGATAAATTAAAATCTTAGCTTTATATATTTCAAAGCTATTTTTCAGGTTTTTAAATGTCCCAGTACTGTAATACAGAAAATAAGTGAAAATTTAAACTACTGTCATACATTTATTTCATGATTCACATGTAAAACCTAGTGCTCAAATACAAATTGTACTTGTGTCTGTAGATATTGACTGTATTTTTATGAATAAAATGTTTTGTCAGTATCACTTTATTTTATCCTCAACATTACATGTGGCATTTTGATTATTTCACCTTTATTGCCTCATGAACAGTGTACAGTCTCTTATATTCAAAAGATGACTTTTGTTGATCTGTTTAATCCATTCTGATGCAATACCGATCAAATCATTCTGAATTTACATTAAAACAAAATGTTACTGCAATTAAAATCTGTGAAATGGCATTGTCTACTTTTGCATATCAAAGCTTGAGAAACATCATGACAACATTTAACCAGTGCAAATGTATACATAGGATATGTTTAGCAATTGTTTAATCTTCAAATTTGTTGCAAAAGCAAAACAGTGTTGATTTTGATTTGCTTCAAAACAAAAATCCATGAAAACATGTACTTAGAAATTATTGCAGATCTTCAGTTATAAGCCATATGTTTCCATGGTAATCAATTTTCAATACTAGATTTAAGGTTAACAGAAATGATAGTTAGCATAATGTAATTTTGTTTCTTAACGTTTTTATTCCTTTTAAATTTGCAGATATTATCTTTTTCAATATTTTTGGCTAAAAATTGCAATTTTGACACCCCAATTTCCATGGCAACAGACCCTGTTTTTGTTATTAAGATGTATTTCTCCTGTAAATAATAATTAAAAGGTAATTTAAGATGAAATAAGTTATTGGTCAATTTTCAATTGCATTTATTTGATGAAGAAACAGGAACATTGTGAAATTTTTACTTTTTGTTTCCATGGTTACCGCTCTTGGAAACAAGATACCCAAGAATTTTATTCCATATATCGAAACTATAATATGTTGCCTCAAAGGAAAGTATAATGCCATATTCCAACATGGATGCGTAAGTTTGCTATACATCCTCAAAAACTGTCTAAATTGGGTATTTTATATACCTGTTGAACTCTTCCATGTATCCAAGGATCAAATCAGGGTAACATAAAATATTTTATATTTTTAAATTCAATCATTATATCAATTTGTAATGATATTCATATAAATAATAGCTATTTTAACCAATATATTGCTATTTAAGTGGATACTAATGCCCAAAGTAGACCTATTTCAGAATTGAAAAGAGCAATTTTGAAGGTAAAATTAGAATATCCTGTTACCATGGCAACCATGGTCCATAGCAACAATATCAATATTATTTTTTCATTTATACATAAAAGTGTATAAACTGACAAAGTTTGAAGCTTTTCTGAGACTATGCGTGCCACACCCTATATCTAGCATGGTTGATATTTACAGAGAATCCATGTTAATAACGCTCAGACCAAAACAGTCCAGGTCAGAGAGGTTTTAAACATTTTGAAAAAAAAGGACCAATAAATCTAAAGTAGATTGGAAACAGTGTCGTCAGGTCACCAAAGATGCTCTTTCCTCGTTTTGTAAATAATTAGTTGTAGCAAGGGTTTTTAACGTGCGAAGAGCGTGGCACTCTCTTTACACGAGGAATGAATTTAACGTCACAATCCTGACCGGACGTGGCTGCAAACTTGGTGCATCCCGCACAGTCAAACAGACGCCCCACTTGGGCAAGGGTTTTCTGCCATTCGGAAGACCACATGACCATAGTTCTATTCCCCAGTTACCCTTTGGGTGTTGGTCATGATAAGCTTGTATAGTCATAAAGAAAAAGTGATTTGAAGTTAATTCATGACTGCACGAATTCCCTTGCTGTAAGATGATTGTTTGTTGTTTGCTTAAAGGAATCATTAAGAACATTTAACACATATCTTGATATATAGTTAGAAGTTTAAATAATTAAAGAATAAGAATATTAACTAAGCATGTTTATTTCCTGTTAAACAATTGTAAACCAAATGAATAAATTCCAAATTTATCGTCTTGCTTAAAAAAATAAACCAAAGGACAAAGTGATATCTCCAGCATATCTTATAGTACTGTTAGTCTTCCTGGCCTGAAGGATCATGGATGCAGATATTAGTAACTGCATTATTTGCATGGGTCACCCTCATATTTGGCAATTTGAAGAAGAATTAAGAAATTCCAAAATATGAAATGTTTTACCAGAAGCACCTGCTATCAGACATTAGACAATGGCAGGTGCTAAGTGATGGCATAAGCTTGTGTGGACCTATGGTCTAGGTGACCTTATTAAAATTATAATTCACAAATTGCTTTTAAATGAAAAAAGTACCTGAGATTCGGTCTGACCTGCATAAAAAATAAAATGACAAAACATCTCATTTCATAAAATAATATCACATTTATTCATCAAATTATATTTTATTATAATGTAGAATATAACAACATAAATTGTAAAGGTCTTCACATGAATATTTATTATATATATATATTTCAAATCTTATCTGTACTAGGAATAGGTCAATCATAAAGCTTTGATGATGAGAACACACCCATCTATAGGATTTATATGAAGTGCCTTCAAACCCCGTAATGTCTTGTTTACTGGAACAGCCCTCATTAAGTGAGGAAGGCAAAAGTACACATTTATATATAAAGTTTCTTAAATGACTTGTAAATTTCTTTTAAGAAACGAAGAGAGTAATCTAAAAATAATATGTAGAAGTGTTATACAACTAATAACCCTTGAGGTCAGGCCCAATAATATATAATTTCAACTGTAATATACAACTATATGCTCATAAAGAACATAATAATGGTTAAAAAGATAAATACCAACCAGGTTTTAATACAATATTTTCGTGACTACTTTCCCCAACAATTGTAAATAATGTTTCTTCTGCAATATCTAATAAAAGAAAATCACCCTAAGAATTAAAAACGGTCATGTTTTTCAATGTTTTGTTGGCATTCTTCGTCCCTTTGAACTGAAGACAGTTTGTTTCATTTAAAGGTTGGCAGTGGCTACAGCTCCTTGTAATAAATTTGCAGGAATAAAATTAAAAAGAAAAATCCTCAAAAGATTAGGAACTGGAACACTATATTGGTATGGGATAATGCATCGTTATCTAATGAGTTTTAATTTTGATTCCAAAATGTTTAACAAAAATAAAAATATATGTGTAATAAAAATATATGTGTATCAGAATATATTATTTATATATGATGCTGTCTGGTGGAGTTGCACACATAAGGATTTATTTGTTATTTTAACATGTGAATATTTCCCTAACTCTCGAATTTTTCTTTTTAAATAAGCAATCACCATTAAACTTTTAAATTAACAAAAAGAAATATTAATGAATGCGATTTGAAACATTGTTCAACTGCATAAACAAATCCTGATCAGTGATTTATAAAAAATAGAAAAAATATTGTCTGGTGTTGTTTGGCTTTAATGTCAAAGGCTCACGAATGGAGCTACAATGGTGATTTAAAATGAAGTTGAGTTTCATAAAAGTTCATACATATTTCAACAAATATTGATATTTATGGTTAAAACTAATAGATTCCAAGTATTGTGAAGATGCCATCGACATTTTGTCCTAAATAGATGTTTGGAGCAAAATGCTAGTTTATTTATATAAAATATATATATTAGAAAATATAACCAACGAACCAGAAGATATGGTTCTAGATTGTCACCAGAAAAAGGTAGAAGGACTGAATACCAAATATATTTTACTCTTGTTTTTCTTATTAAAATTTGTTATTAGTGTTTTTGGAATATTCACAGCTGGCTCCCAACTGTTGGATTCACTGGAGGTATCCTTCCCATTTAATATAATACTGTTTTTTTTATCTTTTTACATGCTAAAATCTCCTCGATGTTGTACAATTTTTGTTCTCTGAACTCTGAAAAATATAAAAAGATGATTTTACCTTAATTAAACTTGAAACTGTAGTTAACACGAGAAAGAAAAGTTAAGACAATCATATTCTACTGTTTTTAAACACAATTATCATGACTTTGATATTGGTGTAGGTGTATATATTTATCAAATGTACCAGGCTTATATTTTTCTAACGCCAGACGCGCATTTCGTCTATACAAGACTCACAAGTGACGCTCGAATCCAAATAATTGTAAGGCCAAATAAAGTAGAAAGCTGAAGAGCATTGAGGATCCAAAGTACTAAAAGTTGTGACAAATACGGCTAAGGTAATCTGTGCCTGGAGGTAGTAAAAATTAACAGGCTTATATTCCTTTCTACAAAGATGTGTGTGTCGTCTGTACAAGACTCAGCGGTGTATGTGTAATAAGGGCTGTTCCAGAAAATAAGACATTGGGGAAAAAAGGGGTGGGGCACTTATTCTCAACCCCTACCACCCATAGAATTTTCCAAGTGTGTCTAATGTAAAAAATGATGAAAACACACCCATCTATAGGATTTTATATGAAGTGCCTTCAAACCCCGTAATGTCTTGTTTACTGGAACAGCCCTTATTAAGTGAGGAAGGCAAAAAGTACACATTTTATATATATAGTTTCTTAAATGACTTGTAAATTTCTTTTAAGAAACGAAGAGAGTAATCTAAAAATAATATGTAGAAGTGTTATACAACTAATAACCCTTGAGGTCAGGCCCAATAATATATAATTTCAACTGTAATATACAACTATATGCTCATATAGAACATAATAATGGTTAAAAAGATAAATACCAACCAGGTTTTAATACAATATTTTCGTGACTACTTTCCCCAACAATTGTAAATAATGTCTCTTCTGCAATATCTAATAAAAGAAAATCACCCTAAGAATTAAAAACGGTCATCTTTTCAATGTTTTGTTAGCATTCGTTCCTTTGAACTGAAAACAGTTTGTTTCATTTAAAGGTTGGCAGTGGCTACAGCTCCTCGTCACAAATTTGCAGGAATAAATTTAAAAAAAAAATCCTCAAAAGACTAGGATCTGGAACACTATCTTGGTATGGGATAATGCATCATTATCTAATGAGTTTTAATTTTGATTCCAAAATGTTTTGGATAAAGGCATCGCTCAACAAATACCACAAATATACTGTATCAGAAACATTTAATGTGACAAATATTGAATTACAATATACAATGTATAAACATGTATTATAAGCAACATACAGTTCATATATTAGTGAAAAGAAGAAACATTAAGACCAACATGAAATTAGTAGTCTCCCTTGTAATTGATAACGTCAATCAATTGTTTTATATTACACTTATGTATACAAGTTACATTACCCGAAGATGTGTGAAAGACGTGAAAAGACTAGTAAAAGTGATGAATTGAAAACGTTATTATCTGGTATTAATTTTCTTATATGTTACCAGCATACATATTCTACTTAACTCTTTCCTTCTTTCAAGTCTAATTTGAAAACAGCGTTCAAACCTTTGATTGCGTTGGATAAAGACCGCAAGTTTTATGCGTGCATGTAAAACAAATCTCGTTGTAGAGGGGTTTGAATACCACACAACTGTTGTGTTTTGTAATATACCTTTGTTTCTGTATAAACCAATGTATTATTACAGGAAGCTATGGTGAAAGTGGTTATGGGTGATGTCCCAATTAAAGAAATTAGCATCGAAGCAGATGACACAAAAATGATTGTAAGCTTGTGGCAGCAACACAGCGCTAATGAAGAAGTTGCCATTGGGAAGTATGTAGAGTTACAGAAAATTGCCATCAAGAAATATAATGGAAGCAATGTTGGAAACATAAAAAAAAAGATATGATAAATTCAGGCAAAATTTGACAATATGAATCTGAAAAAGTGGTTGATGCTCTGGTGTTCTTATTTACTATGTTTGTTGTACATGTATTTACATTTGTAACATCATGCACCATGCTTTCTTTAAATAGCTCCTCAGCATTCATAATGGCTGTCTCTCTTTTACTTTTTCAACAGCTTTTTTCATTTCATTTTGCTTTGTAAAATAAGTTTTATTTTTTTTAATCAGCTTATTAAACCAATTAAACGAATCATAT
The DNA here is from genome assembly GCA_017311375.1 of Mytilus coruscus. Taxonomy (NCBI): domain Eukaryota; kingdom Metazoa; phylum Mollusca; class Bivalvia; order Mytilida; family Mytilidae; genus Mytilus; species Mytilus coruscus. Next base: position 55,728,695 of record CM029605.1, read on the forward strand.
AAAAAGAATTAAATTTGAAAGGCACATTTACTTAAAACTGAAACAGTACATTTATATCACAGCTAGTTAATAAACAGATTAAAATAAAGAAACAACATTTGAATTTGCCTTTTGATAAATAATATTGGAATTAAAACTTCCAACCTTTAATTATTATATTGCATCAATCATGATAATTTCTTTAATAGTTAGTCTTATTATAAATAATTGTGTCCATGGACCAATCTTAGCATAACCTACTAACATTATTGCCTATAGGATATTTTACTTTCTTGTCCGGATCGAGTTTCTATTATTATTTTCCATGTATCGCTTATTATTTCTATACACCATATACTTTTTAATAAATTAAATAGCCTGTAAATAAAATATACTTTATTGACAATTAAGAATCACTTTTTTAAATCTTTTATAAAATGGCAAGAATGTCATGAATGTTGACTGAACATAAAAATAGTATATATTCATTTCTCTAATTCTTCGTCAATTTATCCCTCTCTGTACACATTAAATAAAAAAAATCAACGTGTGGTTCGTTTTATCTCGGTTCCTCATTGTTTAAAATCTAATTGTTACGGCATGAAAAAAGGCGACCATGCCTGATGACGTCACATAGAAAAACACATATTTTATAGATCATTCCAAAAGAAGAAATAAGTTTTCCTGCATATTGTTTAAAAATCATTAGAGAAACTGATTCCACCACCAAATTTTGTGTAATACGATAATTATGCATCCACTCTCTACAGTAATTTTGCTTGGCGAGCCTCGCGTTTTAATTTGAAAATTTAACTGTCTCGAGTGGATAATTATCGTATCACACTGTAGTAGAATCTATAAATATAGTTTTGAGCTGCATTATATCCAGGAGATAAATAACGGAGCATTATAAACAATTATCTTTTTCTTCTTTCCCAAGCTCTTGCTTACATTGTTGGCATCATTTACTGATTTCCTTTTTGGAATGTTTTTTTCTTTGTCTCACTTTTTTTCTCCTTTTCCAGAAGGACTTAGGGCACTTTTCATTGGCATCTATATAAAAAGTAATGCAAAAATAACCATGTATATACGTGATGAAACTAGCTGCGCTCTTGACAAAATCGTAGTTATTTTTTCATCTTTTAGACTGAAATAAAATGGCTAAGGGTTGCATGGTCAGGTATGAACAGTGAACCTGGTAAACAAACATATATGTATATATTTTTTTGGTATAATCAATAGTTTGCAGTTCTTATTTTTGGTTGAAACTTTAAGACTATCCCTGTCTATCTGTCTCAAATATATTTAACTGAGAATTAATAAATTAATGATGACAAAGAAAAGTAAGATCCTTATATATGTTTTGTTAAAACCTCTGGCAATTTTGTAAAGGCTTTTAATTAATTCTAAATATATATTATTGGATATATTTATACTACATAGGAATTTGTTTACAAAAGACTTATTTTGGGGCCATTTATAGCTGCTTTTCATAATTGTTAACTTTTCATTCACTATGACTTGGATGGAGAGTTGTTTCATTGGCACTAATACATGTACATTTTCATCTTTTCATTTATATTGTCTATTTAGATATACTGTAAAACTACCAGCTTCAAGGATAATATTTCCTTTGTACGTGTTTCCGTCCGTCCAAATAGCGGTACACGTATCATTTAGATGGAAATGCATTTCTTTTCCTGTCCTTGACTCGTCATCTTCAAGATCATCACCTGATATAGGGTCGCTTAGTTCTCCATCATCTATATATTCAACAATGTACCAGTCTGGAAAAAAAATCTATTTTATATGAAATATAAACCTTGAATTGTTATTGAAACATGCTTTTCAGAATCTCCTGCATACAGAGTTTATATATTTCAATTATGTATATTCTGTTAAATATAATTAATATATATATATGATTTGATGCAAAATTTATAAAGAAAAATTGTCAAAACCACGTACATCGTTGAACTAGTTAGTACATATGTGCTTTTTTTTAGACCACAAACTAGTTTGGTAAATCTTAAAAAACAAAACCTGCCGTAAAGAGTTCATGTTTGTAATTGTTCCAGACCATGAGTATTTGGACAGGACAAGTAACCCATTTGTTTATTTGTACAGTCTGGCATCAGGAGTTAAAGCAAAATAATGGGTCAAAATGGCATGTTCTACTTATTATGGCAGTAACTTGCAACGTACATTCAATGCAACTGATCCCCAAGGGTGACTGGGGAATAGAAGTATGGTCACCATTGGTCTTCCTCCGACCGACAGTAAAACCCTTGCTAAAGTGGGGCGTCCGTTTGGCTGTGCGGGATGTACAAATTTGCAGCCACGTCCGGTCAGAATGGGGACGTTAAATCCGATGCCTCGTGTAAGAGAGTGCCACACTCTTTGCACGTTAAGAACCCTTGCAACAACTCTTTGAGGGGTCCGTAGGTGACCTGTTGCAAGGCTAAATTTCTGTCCCTATCCAATATACCCTCATTACCCTTGGCAGTCTAAATTTCTCCGACCTTAATCCCGGACGCCCCAATTACAGAACCTACCTATTGTACTAATTGTTAATTTGTTCTCGTCCTGAATATGCATGAAATATTTGCCACTGGACGTTAAGCAACCAACCAACAATCAATCAATCAATCAATCAATCAATGCAACTGATGTACTTAATTTAATACTCACATGCCCAATTTACTGCTAAACTCCTATTTCAAATACAGAATAGCTAGAAGTCCTAGTTTAGTAACCATAAATGGAGTACAGTTTCATTTCTACAATGAACTTGCTTTGCCTTAATTACGTGTTGTATTTACATTTAAACCTACTTCTGATAGCCTTTCTCATTAGAGGATCCATTTCTTTCTTGGTCACTCCATGACCATAGACAGTCATATTCTGACAGTCTGTTCTGGTTACCAAGTACTCCAGCAGATTTAGTACAAACTTTTCTGCTGTCTAAGCTGTCTGGCTATGCTCTTCACAGCGAGCACAATCTGTTTTTTCATCTTTATACCAAATCTGGTTTCTCCCAGACACAGTAATGCTGTAAAGAAAGTGATCACAATGGTAGTATGATTAAACTATGTATACGTGAAGTACTGTATTAGTGGACATTTTTATGTGGGTGTTATTTTTTCTAATTTTGTGTTTACCTAAATGGCAAAATAGAAGCCTTTTTGAAGATGTAAACAGTAACAGCTACATAAAATCTGTTGGCATACTACATCAGCACTCATCAAACGAATATTTTTTTAAAAGTTTGTTAAAATCAGATGGAAGATAAACTTTGAAATTAAGTCCCTTTTATATGATAATCATAAACAGCAAATAAGTAAGACCTATCAGTAAATTATTTGTCATAATCAAGAAAAGTATTTCAATAAAGAACATAATGTGAAAAAAGCATCAACACTGGAATATTAATAAACATCATACATAAGAAATATGAAAATATTGTTTCGATGCATGGCACCCAACGTTGCTTATGTCCAAATCTGGCGATAAGTCAAATGAGTATAAAATTATCACTGAACTAGTATACATATTTGTTTAGGGGCCAGCTGAAAGACGCTTCCGGGTGTGGGAGTTTCTCGCTACATTGAAGACCTATTGGTGGCCTTCGGCTGTTGTCTGCTCTATGGTCGGGTTGTTGTCGCTTTGACACATTCCCCATTTCCTTTCTCAATTTTATAGAACTGTGAAAATGACAAACGGAACATATCCGTAATCATCTGTGACAGGGATATTTCGTAACGTTTCAGGCTGATTTAGGGCAACTTTTTTTCACATTGAACTCGCCATCGGTGTTGCATTCTTTTCCAAAGGTTCAACATTTACTCTCTGCAAAGACAATGATGGTACATTCACACATAATGCGTTTTAAGATGGAGCTATGATAGGCATTGTACTTTACAAGATTCAACCACTTTTTAAAATAATGTATTAAATATTTCCTTAAAGTGGCCATTTTTTCAGATAATTTTATAAGATGTAACCTTAAATTGGTCACTTTCATTATTGACAATTGTATTACTTTTTACAAGATTCGACCACTTTATATAGATAATGTGTTAGATGTTACCTTTATTTGACAATATTTTATAGATCATTGTATTAGATGTAACAGCAAAACCTGCCGCTGCTTTATTGATAATTTTACTACATTTTACAGTAAATTTTACCACTCTTATAAATGTTTTAGATGTTACCTTAAATCAGTCAATTTTTTCAGATAACATTATTAGATGTAACCTTAAATCAGCCACATTCTTTATTGATAATTGCATTACAATTTATGAGATCCAACCACTTTTAAAGATAATGTATTAGATAATACCTTAAATCGGCCACTTTCTGTATTGATAATTGTCTTACATTTTAAAACATTCAACCACGTTTAATAGATAATGTATTAGATGTAACCTTAAATCGAAAATATTTTATAGATAAATTGTTACAGATTTTACCTTGAATCGGTCACTCTTTCTGCAAAATTGTATGACATGAAACATTAAATCGTTCGATTTTATTAATAATTTATTTTGCATGTAACTTTACATAGGTCACTTTCTTGCTTGACTAAAATATTTAGTTCTTTGTCTTTGAAACTTTGAGAAGTTGGGCGAGGTGTAGCGATTCGGATTGAACTTGACTTTTTTCGACTGTTTTATCTGCTTCCTCTTGGTTTTTGTTTGAATCTATTTTACTTTGTTTGTCTTTTGTCGTTACTTTCAGGTTTGTGTTGTTAATGTTCCTGATAAGTGAATTTAGGCAATAGATTTGTTGTTCTAGACTAGTAGTTTGTCATAACAATGCTTCTGTAGGATTTAGGTGGCCGTTTACGTCGTTGTATGCTACAATACTATAAGGCGGACACTCAAGTATAATAACACTTGTGAGTTTATAACGTGCCTGGATTTGTGCTTTCCAATCTGACAGACGGTTTGCTAAATCATCAATCTTGCTATGAAATTCTGGGATATCGTGGGTCAGCTGTATGTGTTTGTCAATTTTTGTTGTGAATTTGCATATATGTTATGTTCGAGATATTCATTATCTATTTTTTTTTTTGAACTTGCTAAGTTGAGGAGCACAAACGACAAAATTATTTTGCATTATTATAATAATCGGTAAATGGATAATATTAAACACTCGATTACACTACTCAGTCATTACAGCTGAACGAACGTGCTGTATAAGCTCTCCTTTACCTGCTGTCTACGATGAGGGTTTACTAATAGATGAATCAACGACTTACTACTTTTGATGACAGAAACCAATCCAACGCTGTACAGTAGTCAGAATACGTCAGGCAATAATCTGCGTAACCCGCGTCAGCTTTCACTCCTAAACCCATTATGAATGGGGAGTGTCATGCCGTCTGATGTCCGAGGTGTTGAATAATGGTTCTTCATTTCAGTGTCACACGACAGTGGTCTTGATAATGCTTCTGTCATCGTTAATACTTCGTCTAAGACTCACCGACCAGTACTCCATCATCGTGGTTAGCGGGCTGCCAAGCTGACCACTCTGGCCCTGAAAGCACCGTTGTGGAGACATAACATCAACATAGAAAAACCAAAACAACTCACAAAACCAAGATTGTGACCTACCATAATGGCGTCCTCCACCTGTTCCTGACCCATGGCACTAAGTTATTCAAAGCTCGCCGACCGTGCGAGGGATGTACATCCAGTCAAGATCGTTAAACACTTCCATCATCAATTGTTAAACACTCGTTACTATAAGGCTAATGTCTCAAGTCAAGGATGAGTAAAGGTAAATACCGGCTTTGATAGTAAAATGCATTGTTTTTGTCATAGCATCGATCAGAAGGTTCTAATTTCAAAATAATTTATAAACTTTTAACGCCGTAATTTAAATACCAGCTGTTTCACACTCCAATTTCTGTCGAGGGCTCTATTAAAATTAATGCAAACTCATCTCAATCTAACAAATTTATTTATCGTGTGATCTTTAACATTGTCCAAATTAACATTAATAAGATCGTGTAAAACACTTGTGTAGATTTTTCAAAATTAATGTTTGATCTAAATTCAGGTTTCTATTCTTGACCCCAATTATAAACTATTTCATATGACTGGCTTTCAAGATTGTTATGTTCAAATCAACCTTTTACAGACTGAATACTCGAGCATAAATACAAACACGCTTGCGGAAGTGGGGCGTCCGTTTGTCTGTGCGGGATGTATCAAGTTCGCAGTCACGTCCGGTCAGAATTGGGACGTTAAATTCGATGCTTCGTGTAAAGAGCGTGCCACGCTCTTTGCATGTTAAGAACACTTGCAACAACTATTTGAGGGGTCCGTAGGTGGCCTATTGCAAGGCAAAATTTCTGTTCCTATCCAACATAGCCTCATTTTCCAGTGGCAGTCCAAATTTCCTTGACCATCATCCCGATTGGCCTCTATTATGACAAGACCCACCTATTGTATTTATTGTTAACTTGTTCTCGTCCTGAACATGCATGAAATATGTGCCACTGGACGTTAAGTAACCAGAAATCAATCAATCAAAACAAAGATCCTCAAGAGAAAAAATATCAAATTTAGCTCTAGCACCTATTTTTTTTACCATAAAAAAAATTAGTGAGGCTCAATATGTACAAATTTAACCGCAATCTTTGAAGGCATAATTCTAGACCTATTATTATCCCTTACCACTCTTTTGCATCATTGTGTAAGAGCATATAACTTGCTATTTCATTTTCGTAAAACTAAGAGGATCGGTTCTCTTAAAATTTGTTCAATTCATTTCAATATTTAAATTCCTCAGATAAGGAAATACACAAATCCATTGCGAATTTGAATCGGATTTCTCTTTGAAAGTGAAATTTGTTCCATAGAAATAATCAATCCCTCTTACCGGATCCAGTTTGAATACTAAAGATTGATTGATGTAAACGATTTAAAAGACCAAATAAGCACCCATTCAAGATTGAAAGTAATTAACCTGCTGAAAATGTTTAAAAACAGCTTGTTACAATTCAGAAAATTTTTCAAGTCTTCAAAAATAAGATGTATCAATTTTAATATCAGTTTGTAAAGCTACGAAACATAGTAATAAAAAATATTTGAACAGTATTAACTCCACAACCTGCATCTTCCAAGTTCATGAGACATAACTGGAAAATAGCAATCCCTATTATTCTTTTCCAAATGTCTGGCTGTTTATGATTAATTCTGTATAATATGCGACAGCATCTGATAAATCAGGTTGAACTTTAAGTGTTATAGCTAGAGTACAGGTGTTTCCAAATTCAGTGTTATTGCAATATGTTTGTGAAAACCTACTGCTGGTATTACACTTGACACTTAGCCACTTTAAGACATCTTTGGTATCAACTTTAATGCCATTTTAAACTGTAGCTGTTCCTAGAAAATTAGTAAAATATAGTAAAGTGAGCGTAGGTGTTTGTACTAAGGTTAGTCAAGGTTAATAAGTTCTCAGGGCATTTTTTTCACTAATATTAAAATTCATATTCTTAAAAGTTTATCCAGTTTTACTGGAAGGGAGTCCGAAACAAAATCAATACAAACTTTTGGTGGATTATTGAATTATCAGTGCTTTAAATATTCAAATTAAAACATTAAGATGAGACAGATCAAAGTATTAACTTTAATGTTGATGAAAGTTCCAAGAAGCTTTGTCAATTGCTCACACAACATTTGACTAGTTCTTCTCGGCATTTGATGGTATTGACTGATAAAGGCTCTTACAGTCGAAGCGAATTGCATTTATCTTATCAGTGGATGTTTTTCCCTTCAATGATGCGTTCCCTTCAAAAACTTTCCCTTTTACATTTAAGTTGATAACATAAAAGGTTTACTGCGAATCGTCTACTTGAATAATTTGAGGTTAGTTTGGCATCTTAAAGATGGTTGTCAGGTATTTGATTATACGGTGAGATGGTAGATGCTGTTTGAAACAACTGAAAGTTGGTCTTAGCAGAAGAAGAAGTTATTTATCTGTTGTATTACGTTCTGATTCATATTGTTTTTTTTTTTTTTTGTGTAAACGGCATCCTCGTCTCGTTTGCTATGGCGAAATTTTGTCAAAGGTTTGTAAACGTATATAACTTAGATATACGAAGATGTGGTATGAGTGCCAATGAGACAACTCTCCATCCACAATCTACAAAAGTAAACCATTATAGGTCATGATCAACTAACCTACCAGTGATGCAAGAGTTGGGGCGCTACCCCCAGGCCATATTGCTTGAGGTTATTCTTAATATAACTAAATTTTGGGTCAGACTCTCAGAACAAAATAACTCCCTCATTAAAGAAGCATTTAAAGAGTCAAAAATTTTATCTAAAAAATGTAAAGACAATTGGTTGGGAAGAATTTATTCATTATCTGAATAAAAATCAAAATTTAACCCCATAATATTTGTTAAATCACAAATCTCATATAAAGTCAATTATCATTAAAAATCTCCGAATTAAATATGATGAAATTTGGCGTAACCAATTAAATAATGACAAACCTGGCATGGCGCAAGGAAATAAATTAAGAACCTATAGACTATTTAAAAATAATATTGGCCTTGAAAAATATTTATTGTTAAATAATTGTAAAACATTAAATGAGTTAACCAAATTAAGAATCAAGGCCCATGAACTTGAAATAGAAAAGGGAAGACAAAGGAATACCCCCAGACAAACGATTTTGTAAATTTTGTAGTAATGACATTGTTGAGGATGAAATTCATTTTCTTCTTCAATGTCCATCACTTAAAACTAAAAGGTCCAGTTTCATTTTAGATTTATCCTCTAAATTTACTAATTTTAAAACTTTAAATGACCAATCTAAATTGGTATGGTTGATGTCAAATGTAGATCCATTTGTTAATAACATAATGATTAAGTTAATGCATTGTTTATTAAAAACTAAAAGAGTAAAATTAAGTAATAAAACATGAGTAGCCCCCTGCTCTTCTTCTAATTATACAACGGTACTGATTGTATTCACTCACTCATTATCACAATATATACTGTGTTGTTGTGTCCCTTCTCTTATATAGTTTTAGTTTTATTGTCATGTGTTGTAATTTCAAATAGTTTAATGAAAACAAAATCAAATGGGTAAACGAACAGAAAGTCACAGGACATAAAGTCACAAATTTGGTAGGACAAAAAGTCACAAATAATCGGTTGACAATTGTTTGAATATACAAGAGAAATATCTTGAAATATTTACTTTTTAATACATATATTCATATTAAAGTTTAGGAAATGTGTCATTATACTTGAAAAATGAAGATTTATTTAATTTTAATCAGGCAAAAGAAAGATTTCTTGGCACCATGAAGCCATTTAAGTGCCAAGCCATTTTGACATTTTATTTGATCAACTTTGATATTTTTTTTTGATAAATTTAGTTTACAAAGTTGGTTTATATACAATAGTTTAAGAAAAACACAAAAATATTTTTGTAGAAATAAGCGTTTTTTATTCAAAGAAAATAATCAGAAAAAATGAATTGCGACTTTTTGTCCTGTGACTTTCTGTCCTACATTCAATAAATGGACTAATCCATTTTTCAGTAAGATAAGGAAAAAAATGATTTTTTTTTCATAAATTTACCTCTGCTTATGGATACTTATCTTATGATCATAAACAAGCTTCTGTCAAAGTTTGGTACAAAAATTGTTTAAAAAAGTTATTAAAATTTTGAAAACCATAACCACAGAATAAATGATATGGCAGAAAAACTAAGTTACAAAATTTACTTCTATTTTATCATCAACAAGCTTGTGTCCAAGTTTGGTACAAATAACTTTAACCACAGAGTGAATATTTAAGGACGCCGACGACGGAATGTAGGATCGCTATGTCTAGTTTTTTAGACAAAAGTCTAAGGGTTGACAAAAATGAAGCTCAACCGTAAAATAATTATTTTAAAAGATAACGAAAAATCGTAAAAAAAAGAAGATTTAAAACATAATTTCGGAAATATAAACAAAACAAAAATCATGATTTGTTAGCAAACACCTTGTAGGTTCAATTTTTAAGTCAAATTACTTTTAACGTACCAGCTTTCTTCAGTTTAAGGCCAATATTTTTTTTAAACATGATAATTTCAACCTTCCCATTCGGTAAAAGTTAAATTTCAACATTTTCCCTTAGAATTACACATTTTCAAATATCCGCTAAAGGAAGTTTTAAAAGACACATTAGTTTTAGATCCATGACGGAAAAGGTCTGCATTGTCCGCAAATTTAATATAATTTATATTTTCAATATCATATTAAATCAACAGGGTTAAAGTGGTGCAAATCATATGATTAAACTACTATGATTTTGTCATATGTGCTGTTTTTACACTGATTTTTTTTTTCAATCTTATTATAATTCTTTTTTAAACCAACCTTAATAACGGTTTGATTGGGATTAACATAATAATACCCCCGTTTGCATAAAACACTTCCTAAATTTGAACTTAATCTGATAATGTGATAACAACCATTGTTTGTCAGTTTCATAACATTTACTTCAAAAAATATGAAGTTAAACAACGGAAAAAATAATCAGCAAATTGTCCATTTGTAAAGGGGTATTATAACTCTACAACATAAAAAAATGATGCCACCAAAATTCAAACTTCGGTTGAATCACAGAACACAGAAACATAAAAAAAACAGGATTTTTCCATTTGTAAAGGAGCTGATCCAAAAAAGATACAAATAATGTCACCAAAATTAAACTTGGTCTGTCAATTGTGGTTATAAGCATTATGTTTAAGTTTCATAAGGTTTGGGTCAGAAAAACTAAAATAAGAAAAAAGAAAAACATTAATTTTGGGACTTCCGTACGTACAGGCAGACAAAGATAAAATCTTATGTACCAAAATTTACAAATGAACGATGCACCATAACAAAACATGACATGACATAAACTATCATAGTTTACCTCGCATGCAAATAACATTTTTGCTTAAAAATTAGGCTTTAATTATTATGAGCATATGCACAAAACTGGCATGAAATTCTTTTGTCTGATAAACAGGATTAAATACATACCGACTAGATCACATAAACGGTATCATTTTTAATGCATCAGATGTGCATTTGAACAATCATGTCTTCAGTGATCCTTGATCCCAAAATATTGGAAAATTCAAAACTTATCATGATCATGCTCATAACAAAATGAAGAGCTTTTGCACCAAGAAAGGATTTTGTGTTAATAAATTTTATTTATAAAAATACTAAACTAATTCTAAAAGATACTTACCTTTAAATGTAAAATCCAATAAACACACATTAAATTCCATTAATTTAACACTTTACAAAGTTGAAATGCATGCACATGTTTCAGTTCTACATCCATATACATGAAACTTTAATATTACATATCTTTTCTCAATTGTAAAATGGTTAAGTAGGGCTATAAATCTGTCATGTCATACTGATAAGGCGTCCGATAATATCCAGTGCATATGTATCTTGATAATAAAACTTCTTTTCTCTAAAATTAAGGTCATTGTATGTGAAACCACAACCTGAACTGTTCGGCTGTCACAAGATGATAACATACTAAAGCTGTTACAGATCATACAAATTCAGTCCGAACTGAAGATTTTCGGGTTTAACAAACAGATGTTTTAAAATTTGTATTTTTTTTATACAAAGTTTAATACAAATGTAAAGCAATTGCACGTCTAGTAATATTAGCATCATATGATCATTATTTTGTAATATAATACAATAAAATACTAATAATAAAATTTAATGATCTAATAATTAAATTGATTTATTGCATTTAAAATACATTTATTTGTTTATTGTGTTTCAAATGTCCATTATTTACGTTTTGTCATTTAAATACTTACAACCATATATTTAAACATACGAAAGAATATGCTTTGAAGCGCCTCGTGGACTTTGGTCATATATAAACACGTGTTCCCGCTAAATTTTCATTCCACGAGTATTTTTCAACAAGATTGCACAAGGATAGGACCAGAGCGTTAATAAGATAAGTTGATTTAGTTTATTCATTATACTTTAAATACGCTTCCTTTTATGCATTTAAATTCACTTTAATAATTTGGTTTACATTTAAAGAGCAAACTTTTTACCTGTAACGATAAAGTAAAACAGGTAACTTTAAATTTAACACGTGTTTGCACGGGGTCGTAATTTTGTTTCCCTTTACTTTCACTATTAAATACATGAATTGTTTTATGTCAATTCAATATTACATTTAAATATATGCTTATTTATTACCGTTTAATTTCATTGACTTCTGGTTGTTGCATTTAATTCACAGTTCTTAAACATGGTATTTTTATCGGTAAGTTTTTGTTTCTATTTTACCATTGTAGCATTGAATATTCTCATTTAATTAGCTATGAAATGCATGTGTAGGCTTGCTTACGATTATACGCTTAGTTATTTTAATTCGCGTACTTTATCTACCTGTATTGATTTAAATTGACACTTACATTATACCGGTTATTCAAGTTACGGAACGCCCGATTATTACAAATGTAACGGCATTTATTTAATTATAAAATCAACTGCTGTTCAGTTTGCTGGATGTTATTGTACATACAAGTATATAGCAGTCTTTAAATTTGATATAATAAATTGACACTTATATTATACCTGTTATCAAGTTATGGAACGCCCAATTATTACAAATATATTGCATTTACAACTGCTGCCCAAATTACTGCGGGTTATTATACACTTCTAGCTGTCTTAAGATGCGTACTTATATACACATTTATATTTGTATATATATTTCAAGTACGGAACAGTTGTTAAATTAACGATTTTATCTATATGCAGCCGAAGCATCAATGTAATCTGTTTTATAAATTAGAACATCTTTATATATTTATAAACATTATACTAATATTGATTTCATTTATAAAATGCCTAGGAGAAGGAATGAATATCGTCGGAGATTACGGCCCAGGGTAAACGACGTTAGGGTTCAACAACCTGCTCCTCATGAAGAACCTGCACCCGAAGAGGAACCCGTCCCTGAGGAAGTTGTCCAAGTGGTCAACAGAGGTAGACGTGGAAATAGAAGGCGTGCTGCGCCAGAGCATCAGCAAGCAGATCAACTTGTGGAGCCCAATAATCAGCCTCCATCTCAGAAACAGCTGAAAACTACGGCAGTTCAGGCTGGACCGGGTAATACTTTAAATAATATTGGTCCCTTGTTAATGCCATGTGCTAATGAAATTGATATAATTGTTTCTCAACAAATAAAAGAAAAAATTTGGAATTTTGAATATGTTGATTTTGGTAATCTACTCAAACAAAATGGTCAATATTATAGCAATGTGGACCGGAAACAAAGTGTTACTGTTGAAAATGGAATGCTTGTCATTTCCAATAAATCTTCAAAGGTCAATACTATAAATAACATTGAATTATGGACTGAAGCTTTTGCAAATTTTTCTAAAATACTTCTTCAAAAGCATGCTAGCTTAGCACAAGACTTGTTTACATACATGTCAATCATAAGAGATGCTATATCAGATGCTCCTTTTGACAGAGTTTACCAGTATGATAGACAATTTAGATTACGTGTATCACTAAATCACTCCAAGTCTTGGTCTGAGATTGATGGCTTTCTTTGGTTGAAATTCATTGCAAAGGGATCGCAAGGCACACCTAATCCTGTAGTCTATCAGGCTAACTTACAAAAACCTTGTTATGATTTTAACTTTAAAGGATTTTGTCAGAAATCTCAGTGTTTTTATAGACATAACTGTATGAAATGTTCATTACAACATCCAGCCTTATCATGTGTTAGATTTGACAGGTTACAAGGTAACCAAGGTTTTCATTATGGATCATTGAGGCCACCAATGTTTAACCAAAATAGACCTCAAATGTCTTACCAGTTTCGACAAAACAGGCCTTCATTTGTTCAACAAAATAGATATAGGCCACCATTTAACACAAGGTATTCAGTACCTAGATTTAATCAAATGAATTGAAATTAACCTTTCTTTCAGATTTGTCAAAGGATAGATATGATATTTGGAAGATGGGACATTCACCTATTAATATTAAACAATTACAGTTATTTTTAAGAGATTATCCTAATGAACAGGACAAACAAATTTTTGTTTAATGGTTTTAAATTTGGATTTAGTTTGAATTATCATGGACCAAGATTTCCATTTGAATCAAAAAATTTAAAATCTGTTTTGTCAAATCCTGATGGAGCTAGATTTAAGATTGAATCTGAAATATCATTAGGAAGAATAGCAGGTCCTTTTTGTAAACGACCAATATCTAATCTAAGATGTTCTCCTATTGGGTTAGTTCCTAAAAAAACTGGGGGACTTCGTCTAATTACCCATTTATCATATCCGCCATTGAGCAGTGTTAACGATTTCATTGATGAAAGGTTTACCTCGGTTAAATATTCTTCATTTGATAATGCTGTTAATATGGTTAAGAAACTTGGAAAAGGTGCTAAATTAGCCAAAATGGACATTAAGTCAGCATTTAGATTACTTCCGGTTTATCCAGGAGATTTTGACTTACTTGGTTTTAAAATTGAAGATGAATACTACATAGACAAGGCAATGGCAATGGGCTGCTCAATTTCATGTGCTATTTTCGAAAAGTTTTCAACCTTTTTGCATTGGGTTTTAAAAAGCAAGTCTGGTTCAAATAATATAGACCACTATTTGGATGATTTTTTATTTGGTGGCAAATCAGATTCTGATGAATGTGAAAACTGATGTTTCAGTATGATGAAATTTGCAAAAATTTAGGAGTCCCACTTGCAAATGAAAAACTGAAGGTCCAACTACACTCAAGTAGTGCTAGTACTCAACGTAATTAATTCCTCAAGTAAACAGATTTGTCGTTGATAGTAGACTGAGATAAATGTGTGGGCATGCTGATATGAGACATGCATCGCTCTCGTGCTCATGCTTAGATATGGCACAAAATGCATACAGGTAAAATATCCGTCGGCTTTCTTCTTTAATCTTAGCGTACTACCAATGACAAAATTACTTTATTGTTATCTGATTGGCCTTGACACCGACACTGTAACCCACATCCGGCTCTCTCTGTAGTAGCGCAACCCGACCAATATCGTTCTATTAAAATACGACTTTATGTTTATATAAGTCTGAATCCAATATTCTACTTGGAAAGTGCCGGATACACTGAAGGTGTCAAATTCACACAGGTAAATATTAAATAATTTTGTCGTTGGTAGTAAGCAAATAATAATTGGTAAACGACTAAAGTGTCAGTTATCAAAGTTTCCAGGCTTATAATCTTTTACGCCAGACGCGCGTTTCGTCTACATCAGACTCATCAGTGACGCTCAGATCAAAATAGTTAGAAAGCCAAAGTGTTTTTCTAAGTGCACACCAAAGTGCTCCTAAGTAAGGAGTTTTATAAATATAACAGGTGGAACAGGGGGTGATATATTGATGCAATACTACATTGCATACATTGCAGAAGGTATTAACAGTTTCTTTTTTCTCCATAATTGTTAAAAATAAAAGCATTTGTTAAGTGCTCCTATTTAAAAAGGAGGATTATCAATACAAGAAGTAAAACAGGAAGTGGTGCTGTACATAAACAAATGGATAACATGTGGACATTTTCATTCTGTATTAAATATCTAGTATTTGTTTAATTATCTTAAATCCCCTAATTAGCAGTAAACAATCATTAACAGAGGTGATAAAACTGCCAAAGGCAAGGTATTTAACTTTATCCCATTGTCAGTTAATTAGAGAGTTACACAATTAGGTAACAATTTTACCGTAATTGCCGATAGGCATGGAATTTTGAAATTTTGTTTTTTTGAAAAGGCTTCTATTAGGGCATTTTCGAGACAATGGCGTCATTCAAAGAAGTGAAAAAAGGGCATGGCGTCTATCCATGCTTGGGGAATCACTGGATAAGAAAATCCTTAGTATTTAGAATAATTCATATTTTGCAAATAGTAAATTTATAAAATGACCATATAATTAATATTCATGTCAACCCGAAATATTCATGTCAACCCCGAAGTGTTAAAAATAACATGACATTCAACATCCACGAATTCCTTCAATTAAATGTCATTAATATAATGATTATTTATTTATGCAAGAGTAATAATACTCTATGGGCTATTCGCCCTTATTTATATAATAAAATTTGGAACTGCTTACATCAATCCTACACTAATTTAGTGTTTCGGCGGCTAAGTATTTATATGCGTAATGCTTTATTATTTAAATAAAATTTGATTCTATAAATTTTTTCCTGTATATTTATTGGCCCGCCTCTTCAGGGATTTCCTATAAATGGGTTTAATTTCTTATTTTAGTGAAAATTAGCAGATCTGCTAAATTAGTTATGTCTTTTATATGCTAATATTGGCTTGTTCTTAAAAATCTCTCTGCAATCCGTATTGTGATTCAAAAGGTGCCAGTGTTTGAGTATCGCCTTTTAATCCTATTACAAGGATTATAGTTTGTTGTCAAAACAAGTGGAATATCATTTGCATTTCCACGTATTGATTTATTCAATAAATCTTTTATTATCAATTTGTAATGCTTCATTTACAGATTGCCTTATCTCAACTTCTTGATAACCTCTTGCCGTCACATTCAATTTGAACTGTGAGAGTGCATGTTGTAAATCATTATCATATTTAGTATTTCTAATGTAACGAATGACCTCTCCTTTGATGAAACCTGAAAACACGTGTGGATTATGGCAGCTTCCCTATGGAGATATAAGAATGTATTTGTAGGCTTGAAATAAATTTTCGTATCTAATATTTTATTACACTGAAATCGTGAACCCTTGTATATTTTAAGGTCAAGAAATATTTCTTTTCTGATATTTCGTAAGTGAATTTCAAATATTTATGATGGCTATTTGCCACCTCAAATAATTCTGTCAATTGACTATTAGTTCCATCTAAAATTATAAAGCCATCATCCATATATCTTCCGATGTAGAATATTTGTTTTCTAAACTTAAATTTAGACATTATGTCGTTTAGAATTTGATACATTAATATGTTGCAAACTTGTGGGGAAGGAATAGCTCCGATAGCTGCACCTGTTTGTTGTTTCCATAGGATATTATTGAATTCAAAACATTGTTTCGCAGTATTGATTCAAGGAGATAAATCAAATCATCTGTAGGTAAAGATTTAATTTTGAATTGTGATTTGTCAAAATTATCAAAGGCGTTTCTTACTGCAGGCAATATTTCATCAATAGGACAATTTGTAAACATTTGACTTATATCGAAGCTACATAGTAGACATTCAGAAGGAGGTCTCAATTTCTCCAATTTTAGAATGAGGTCCGTAGTGTCCTTTAAATATGTAGAATGGGATTGCACAAGGGATACAAGCTGACTGTCAACTAGTCTTCCGATGGATTCAGTGACAGTCACAATTTGTGAAATAATTGGTCTACCAGGGGGAGTCATTACTCCAATAGAATCAAAACTGTAATTTGTTATTTTATTTAGAACCATTGGATTTAATTTGTGTATTTTAGGAAGGACATGCATATGCCCTGGTCCGTAATTTTGTTGTTTGCTCTTTAATAAATAATCAAATGTGGTTTTGTCTAGAGCACCCCGTCTATGCATACCTATAAGGTAATTATTAAGATTGTATCTAAGGTTTGCAAAGTCGAAGGATTGTAATTTTATATAGTGTGGCGAATCAAGTTGGCGATATGCTTCAGATAAATAATTTATTTTATCGATTATCACAACATTGTTGCTCTTGTCTGATTTTTTAATTATAATTGATTTGTCATTATATAAAGATGAAATACTACGTCTCTCGGCACTAGTCAAGTTATCTCTAAAATCTCGAACTTGCAGTGAGGAGAATTCAAGTTTGGTTTGATCAATATAATTTTCAAGCGTATTGCAGCACAATTGTGGTTTGTGGTATGTTTTCAATCTGAATGGATGAATTGTGTCATTAGTGTTGTGGTATAAATAGCGACACCTAATTTTCCTGCACATTTCATTAAAATCTTTCATTAATTCAGATTTTGCCATTTTATTTGACGGTGTAGGAATAAATTTTAATCCTTTTGATAAAAGGAGATATTCTGCATAGCTCAAAAGTCTTTGAGATAAATTTATCACATGTTTTTAGCCTGTGTTAAGTTATAGATACGCTTACAATGTTGCCGAGCAACTTTGTTCGGCGTTTGTGTTTGTTATCTTTACTACGCTTATTAAAGCGTCGTCTAGCCATAATAAAGCGTGCTGATCTATCAATTGATAGAATTATCATTATTATCCCTTTACACGTGCAAGCTCGAAAAGTTAGATTATTAGGGCGTGTTTAAGATAATCACTCACGAAATCTGATCGGTTGAAGCATTGTCAGAAAATAAGATAGAGGTCTGACATACCTGTTTATTATTGAATAGGATCCAAAGATATCAAATATTGTAAACAAAATAAGAGTTGTATTAATAGAATATAATTCTTAATTAAACAGTTCAAATCCATTCAATGTCACATACTAACAGCTCAATAAGGCTTATGTTTCCTCTCTGCTTTACGTGTATAATTTCGTTTTTCATGCTTGTGATTGTCACTTCTCTTTCTGCTTCTAATGTCAGTTTGAAACTCAAGCAGTGCCTTTTGTTGTGCGTCCTTCATTTCAAGGAACCGTTTATTCAGTTCAGTGCGTGCATGGCCTGCACCTACGGATGATTTAATCTATCTCCTCGGAATATTTTTTATTATATCAGAGAACATTTTTTTATTTTAATGGACAGCTTAATAAGCAAAAAATAGGCGCCGCTGTAGGAGCAGTGCCAAGCCCGAAATCTGTGATATACTCATGTATAAAACTGTGAAAGAATTTCTTTCTAAGTTTGAACATACAAAAAAAATAGAAAGGTATCGTCATGATATTATATTAATACATCACGGCGACTGGAAGGAAATAAAGGATTTGTTAGAGTTAGCAAATAATCATCATCCGTTCCTTAAATTCACACTAGAATTTTCATCTAAAGAAATAATATTTCTTGATGTTACTATTTTCAAAGGAACAAGATTTTCTAATGAAAATATATTGGATGTGAAAACACACTTTAAACCGACAAATGCCTTCCTTTATCTAGATCGTAAAAGCTGTCACAGTCGACCCGTGTTTGCAGGTTTTATCAAGGGCGAAGTTATCAGATACATTAGAAAAACTAATAATGATGTTCATTTACAATATATTTTGTTACAGTTCAGATTGAACTTAATAAACAGAGGATGCAAGGAGATTGAAATCGAAAAGTACACAAATGAGGCATTATCATGTAATAGATTTAATTAGAAAACAGGCCAAAAACACACAAAAGATATTCCTTTAGTATTGGTAACGAAATTCAATCCATGCATTCATAAATTAAAACAATGCATTCGTAAACATTGGAATCGACTAAAACAGGGTGCGGTTTGCAACGAAATATTTTCTAGCAAACCAAAACAATATAGCGGATCTATTGACAACGACAAAATTAAAATAAAATGATAGGTGAATCCCTGATGATGGCGGGCATACAATGCTTAAACCCATTCATAAATGTTATACATTTATCATTAGCATATAATGCAAAACCGCCGAAACACTAAATTAGTGTCGGATTGATGTAAAGCAATTGCAAGTCTAGTCCTAGTAATACTAGCATCATGTGATCAATATTTTGTACTATAATTACAATAAATACTAATAGTATGTATACGGAGTCTCCCGAAAAGATTTTTGCTATCGGAATTCGGATTGATGTTGGAATACGTGGATGGTAGGTGTCACTTTTATACAAAGCACACATATATATGCACATCACTCTTCAATTGTCTATCTCACATATCAAAATACTTAGTATATCCCCAAAGGGTGACTGGTGAATAGAAATATGGTCACTTGGTCTTCTTCCGATCGGCTGTGGGATGTATAAAGTACGCTGTCACGTCCGGTCAGAATGGAGACGTTAAATCCGATGCCTCGTGTAAAGAGAGTGCCATGCTCTTTGCACGTTAAGAACCCTGCAACAACTCTTTGGGGTCCGTAGGTGGCCTGTTGCAAGGCAAAATTTCTGTCCCTATCCAATATACCCTCATTTTCCAGTGGCAGTCCAAATTTCCCGACCATCATCCTGATGTCCTCTATTACAAGACCTACCTATTGTATGTATTGTTAACTTGTTCTCGTCCTGAACATGAATGTAATATTTGCCACTGGACGTTAAGCAACCAACAATCAATGCTTAGTATATTGCCTAGAGCCCTCTGTTAGAAAATGTCCATGCTAAATTGTACAATTGTTGAAACATGTGCATCTTTTACCGTTAGGGTGTTTCCAGTTGTGTTGCTTGTGTCAACATTCTTCAAAATACGTCAGGCTAAAGCTCCCTCTGGTGAATTTTAGACGAAGACAGTGAGATTTTCTGTTGTACTCTATCAAAAACAGTCTGCTTGTAACATTTCTGCTTCCCTTTTCATTGCTTAATATTATTCATCAGTACTCCTCTGTCATATCAACTCTCTTTCTTAAAATAAAGGTTTGCAAAATTATCAAGTTTACAAGTTATTTTAAATGAGAATTAGGAATAAATTTGCAATTTCTTGATCATAGCAAATTTGGTTGTTTAATTCAACACTCTACTATGAACTTTCGTAGGCAATCATTTTCCTTTAAGGTGTTTCACTTTCAGGAAAAGCAAATGATGATTCACTGAAAACCAAAGAGCAATCTTTGACATCATTTGAATCTTTTGCAGAATTATCATCAATAGTACCTGAATCATCACATATAGTAACAAGATCAGAAAATCATGTAGTGTCATCACAAGCATTAATTCTCTCAACAATATACTGCTCATTTAAATTATGCTTTATTTTACACAATTCTTTTTCAATGTCAGTTTGTGTTTCTGGATTATTTTTAGCAAATGACAATTATTGTTAATGTCACCACTACATCCAGGTATCTTGATTGTTATGTCTATAATTGATGATGAACAATCAAATGGTACTGCTGCTGCACTGTCCGCCCCTTACAAAAATCCAGGAATAACTGTGGAACAGTTTTACCAATTCAAGTGGAATAATATCATTTTTATGAGGTTTTTAAATAGTTTAGTTTATTCATAATTATCGTAATGCATAGGTAAATGATTTACCTCAAGGATATACAACTATTTGTCATTATTCTTATACAACTAAATACTGATAAATTCATTACACCTTCGAAAAGAAAGGAAAATGTTTATTCATAAGTTGAAATTAAACCGATAACGACATGCCTAATACAGAAAAGGACAAACTGACAAATATTACTACACAAAACACAACATAGAAAATTAAAGACTAACCAACACGAACCCCATCCAAAACTTGGGGTGATCGCATGTGCTCGGAAGGGTGACAGATCCTGCTAAACATATTTCACCCGTCGTGCTGCTCATGATAGTACAAACCCGGTAAAAGTCTTATTCGGTAGGTCAAATTCTAGAAAAAGGAACGCAAATGTAGTAATGTGGAGAAGGATTGTTGAAATGGAAGTTAGCCAAATAGATGTTTTTTCAGCTCCTTGATAAGCAAATATGACATAATTATAGAGTAGACCGAATACGAACAAAGTGACACGGCAATTAGGATGAACGTTTAAGTCTGGTTAGAGAAGGTAAAACCGCCGAATCTTACATGGAATTTAATCTTCTTGACCCTGATTAAACCAAAGAGATTCAACTTCTTCTGAAACTAGATAGCACACACTGTAAAATTTTATTATTGTTAACAAACAATCGTTATTTCTTTGACAGCATCAATAAACTCTCACAATTTCAATTTTAATTTCTTATCTTCATTTTCATTTTGGTTACCTCCGTGATATCTTTTTGAGCTGATGTTGCGTCAAGCAAACACCAATCAATCAATCGATTTTTAATTGATGAGAGTTGTTATACGGTTCCTTTCATTTCACTCACGGACACTTTGCATATACTATGATCCTGCATGTCTTGTTTCTCCTTTGCTATAAATCTATTTTACATCCTGCTTTAAAATGTTCAGAACATCCTCATATCCAGCAATGAGTATATTGGCCTCCATTTATGGACAATGTGGATATTTGATTTTACCCGAGCCCTCAGTTACAGATAAAGTTTACAGTAAGTTCTACTTTGCTATGTTTTAACAAAACTAAAGGCTTTCTATTTTAAAATAACAGTTAAACATGGTTTGTTCTACTAGTATATGCAATCAGATTGATGTATTATCATTATAATGATATAGTTATGTAATATTTGAATTCTTACATTCTTAAGGTAAAGATTTTTACTAGTGGTAGTAGATTGGAAGTTGAGGGATCGAAATTACCTATTTTCCTCTCCATACAACAGTGGGCTGACACATCTTTACAGAGATGACACAATTTGGAAGGTTTCTACTGTTTGGGACGAAATAACACCTGAAACTAGTGCTGTAGTCTAGGTTACCAAATCAGTAAATAAAAGCGAGATCCTCACCACTACAACTGTAAAATACTGAAATGAATCCAACACGGTTATAGAACAGGTACTGTAAAAAGTTTAAAAATGAGATCAGGCAATTTGTTGGTTGAATGTTCCAACAAAAGTCAATCAACAAATTTGCTTACAATGACAACAATTACAAACTCTCCTGTTTCTGCCTCTCCTCACAACAGTTTGAACAGCTGTAAGGGATCATTCGAGACAGAAGTCAATACCTTGGTGACCTTACCGTGGAAGAAATCTGTGAGGAACTTTCAAGCCAAGGTGTAACTGATGTTGTTAGATTTCACATAAAAAGAATGGAAATATAATCAAATTAAATACATATCTTTTGACTTTTAGAACTCCAACTCCTCCTTCATCTATTGATGACTCAAGTGTATCAAAGCATGAAATTGAAAACTATTGAAACCAAACAAAAAGATGCAGTTACAGAGACAATCATATCTGCTTACAAAAGTCCAGACTTGGTTTAGTCATAAGATACTTCCGAAAACCAGACCACTATAATACATACAGAACGACCAATGAAGCTACCCTATTAATTGACAATTAAGTTGTGACGATATATTTGTTTGCACAAATATAGACTGCTAAGTTAAAAACCTTACTTACAATTCTGCATCCAAATTTGCTAATTTGACAGAAAATCTAGACCTATAATATTGAGTTCTGCTGTTTTACAATCCAAGATGGAATGACACTCATAGAACTTTGAATATTATTTGTTTGAGACACTAACATACAGTGTCGGCATCATTGAACATAACATTGACACAAGTGCTGTCAGACCCAAGAAGAGTCAGCGATTTTTTTGCAAATTGGGACGAACCTTTCGTCTTAACGTTGAACAGTTCAATAGGGAAAGATCTAGTAATTATAGAAGTAGAAACAGACGAAACACAACTTCATCTACTGAATTCTTGACTGACAGAAGGCGAAGTAGGGATCTTGCAATGTATCTGTTTTGTTTGCAAGATACCTCTACAACAAGAACAAATACTGATCTACAGATGGATTACATGACTTTCATTAGACTTGGTGCATTTGTTAAATGAGTCGAGGTTAGCCGGCATTAATTCTACCTATTGTCACTTAAAGAGGGAGATCATCTCTTTAAACAAAATAGATAAGATTCATCGTAATAGAAATTTGGCACTCTTATTAGATCATCTCCAATATCTTTCTTACTTAGAGCAAGGACATGTATAGTTTGACCTTACCAGAAAAATCATTGCTCAGAGATAGCGTCAATTTTTGATATTCTGATTAAGATATGAAATCAATTGGAAAAAATTGGAGTATGTGTAACGTGGCTTGGACAGTAACCATTTTGAAACTAGGGGAATAAATGTGGAAGATTTAGAAATATTTTGTTAATCTGAGCTGTTTGATTCACAATTCCAGGTGTACCATATGATGAGAGAAGATATTTGGAGAGGGAGACTAGACAACCAAATAGTCTTGGAAAACTGATGAATTGAGGGAATTCATTTTAAATCAGTTCCCACCACTCAGAGGACATAGCTACGAACTTTTGTATTCAGTTGTTGGTGGTTTGTTGAAAACATCCCCAACAGAGATTAACACTCCTGACAGAATAAAAGTTTTCCTGGATGATGTTAGAAGGTCACCTGGGACTCTTTTCATTAGGCCAAATGACTTTTAATAGTGACAGGGCTAGTTCAGGTATAAAGATAAAGCCTAAAAAACTTCAAAGTTTTAAGAAAATCCGTTTCTTATACATTTGTGATAATACTGATTTTAAGTAGCAAGCGTGAAAAACGCAAATATATAGTAAAAATCATTTATCGGTTAACTCCCCTGTAAAAGGGGGCTAATTAAAGTAGTCCCGTCTTAGCGGAGGGAGGCAATTGACCAATTTCTTTCATAACACATGACATAAAGTTGAGGTTGTAAACATTGTAGACTTTCAGAATGAAATCATATGAGTGATGGCATTCTTGTTTTAACACTTTTTTTCATTTTTTTTTTTTTTTTTGCGTACTGACATATTTTTGTTTACCCTTTCCATCGGTCATTTGATTTACTTAACTATAAAATTTATTGAAAGTGACTAGGGTAAAATGATTTAATACGATTTTTAGAACCAAGATATAAGAGAAGCTGATGGTTGCTGGGGATTTGACCTCCGGATTTTCTTCAGAATTCACGTCAACAGGCTTTGGTGTGAGATGGTTTCTTTAATAAATTAGTCAAAAATTTCTCTTGTGGTTCTATTGCTTTTAATTACTGTTGGAGTTTGAAAAAAGTTGTTGTTGCAAATAAACCTTTTCGGTGACTTATTTGTATATTT
The DNA here is from genome assembly GCA_017311375.1 of Mytilus coruscus. Lineage (NCBI taxonomy): Eukaryota > Metazoa > Mollusca > Bivalvia > Mytilida > Mytilidae > Mytilus > Mytilus coruscus. The sequence goes on from CM029605.1 coordinate 55,753,539, forward strand.
CTCACCATCTTTAGGCTTCAATTGAAATTTGAAGTCCGCAAACTTTGTCATTAGAGCAAAATAAAAACATCTAAAAGGTTAAACCATGTTATACCATTCATATGTATTGACTGCATCGATATTAGCTGGGCCAGCTCATCATTATGTGAGAGGGTTAAGTTGGAGTGTTCCTGTTACCATTTTTTTTTCTTCCAAATCAAGTACCCATACTTTTTTATGTAATAATATAGCTTACTGTAAATGCTTTAAGACGATAAGAAGAAAAAAAAAGAAGATTGATTATTACAAATAATATGTTTGTAATTTATTTCGGTAAAATCAGTGAAAATTTATGAAATTTTGGAATTCTGGAATATCTTATTTAAATAAGTTTGTGTAATCTTGGACTTTTTTTTATTTACCAAATGCTGATCCTATTGACATATGTATAATTAAATCAATTTCCAACAAATGCATTTACTCTTTTTTGTCGATCTTACCCCCATAAGCCCAAAGATGATTTGATATTACAAAGGAATTGCAAAGTTAGCCAAATATCAAGAGAAGATGTCGCAGAAGAATCAATTCGCGGAAATTTTTGCTCTTATTCAATTGTCTGATCTTTATACAAGTATCATCGATTTGGCCAACGGGCATATTCCGAAAAACGAAAAGTACGAGAGAGGAATACATCGATCAGATAACGTGTTTAAAGGCTTGTTTAGGCACCAAAAATGTGTTTCATCCCTTTCATATGTCAATTGCAAGTGTTTCAGATACAGAAAATGCAGGGTGCTACCCTTCTGTAGAAGAACTTTATAATTCGAAGGTTATAGATCTGACAGAATGGCTTAAATAAAAAAAATTAAGAAAATCAGAGAAACAAAACATAGTCTTGAAACGGGGTACATATAGAGCATTGACAATTGGTCAAGAATGGGGTGATCATGGGATAGATGCAGCCACAGTTGCATGTAATATTTAGGATTTTAATTTACTTAAAGCTGATTGGAAAATAATAGACTTGCTTTATATTCCACCGCTTCACGTAAAGTATAACTACTTTCAAAACAACCCTACAACCAGAAGATTTTGAAATGAAAATATTTTATAACAAAATAGATGCTGAAAATGATCACTGTTATTTTAAGGCCAATTGCTTGCCTAATGGGATTAAAAGTTCAAGTTGGAAATTCTAGCCAAATGGCCAACTTAAATCATCACATGCGTGTCTTTCAAAAAAGACAGGGTATATATAATCTGGACTTGGCAATTGAAAGGCATGGCGCTGCACTTTTATTTACATAATGTATTTCTATCTTATCCGCGATTGTAGTACATTTTGATCCGTATTACATTGATTAATAATATGTAACCCTCATCCTTACCGGTTGAAAAGCCACAACCATGAACTTGACGACGATTGCAATTATAACGAACTTGACTTGCTATAGAGCCTTCGCACGGTCGGAAGTATGCACTTCAGACAATACTTTGTTTTAAGTAGAAACCGTAGAACTGCATCTCTTCATACAGTAATTAATTTCCATTACCTGTATGACGTACACAAAAAATTATTATGACTTCGCGTCCAGTGACTTGTTCATGAAGGATACGTAGTCGTCCTGAAATATCTGATTCTTTGTTATCTAAGTTTTAAGTCCTTTAAGTCGATTTAATCCCAGGAACACATCGTTCGGAAACTTTACCTCTTTGTTTCTAAATGGTAACGCAATATGATAGTGTCCATCCTCGAATTTAAAAAAAAAGTAATTGTCTTCAATGGAGTTCTCCTTTTTGTCGTTAATACGTAGTTCCGGAAAATCGAGATCGATAAAAAATTTTCACAAGATAGTCAATGTTATTATGATCCTGTACTTGGCGGATTGCTTGCTGTCAGCTGTGCCCGATTTACCACGTCATTCGTGTCTATATTTTGATCGTTTCTAATTAAGTTCCATAATATTTAATCTAATCTGCTTCTGGTTGCATGAGGAGAACCTGCAGAACCGGTTGCAATGTCATATGACGTGTATGCATCATGTACATTATTATCAATCAGGCCAATAGTACCAGTAATATCTTGGAGTACTATATTGTTCAGGTGAGACCACTTTACAAGTTCTTCATTTGTAGTCTTGGCTACACAGTAGGTAAATCTGTAACAGAGTTCATGTATATATCACAAGCGTGTAGTCCATTCAATGCGTCTGTAGGCATAATATGCGGAGTGCCCATAGTATTCAATGAGATTTCCATCTATTTTTCCACTACCACCTAACTGGTGCATAATCTCATCAGTACAAAAAGATGTACTACTTCCGGTGTCAAAAAATGCATATGTATCGACGGTATGCGATTTGTATTTTTAGTTTCACTTTTTCAGGAACAATAGCTATCGCACATGGTGTATATGAGTCACCGGTCCCTATTTGATTAACAATATCTGGGATATGACATGCACTAGGACTTTCCTGATATAAAGACTCATTCTCTGTTTTTCTCCTTATTGACACATTTCGTTTCGTCATGTAAAATTGTTGGGTGCTTTCTACGACATACTGAACATGTTAATCTGTACTTACAATCTTTTGACATGTGTCCCTTTTTTAGACATCTAAAACGAATTGCCTGAATTTTCATAATATTGTATTTGTCTTCATTGGGTAACCTTTATAAATGAGGTACACTGTTCCAACTTATGTGACTTAGATTTGCAGTATGAACATTCACTGATGTACTGTTGTTTTCTTACGTCTCGTTTAACATCGTTTGCAAATGCTTTGTTTTCTTTTTGAAAGTTTCGTCTAGAGTTATCTTTCTCCGCAGGTTCAGTTTTTGCATTTACCCCTACTGCTGTACTACAATTTTAAGTCATTTACCTTTTTATTTCCTTTTTGTGAAGTCTTTCACTTTACGGTAGCCCAAACGTTACGTAATTTTACCCGTAAGTTATAAGCAAATTTAAATTCAAATTATAGAAAAGAACTAGCCGATCATTTTTTTTTTAATTTTCAATTTGATGTTAAGACATCTATTGTAATTCAAATTCACCAAAAATTTCTTTAGTTACAATTAGTTTGACGTTAAACTTTATTGTGACAAGACTATTTAGCACATAATCAGAAGGAGTATTGAAATTAGGATCAGAGGAAATTGGTTGTTGAAAAACAGCTAACATTGTTCCCTGTGAGTCAGTATTGTCGATTTTTTTGGTTACAAAGGTGACGACAGCAAACCAGTTACGTAATTGATTTGGACCATAGTATTATCTTTGACATGTTGTATGCTTGAATTTTGGAATTTTAAGAACAAGGCATCGGCAATGTCCTTTGCGCTTGGACCAGCCGACTTTAGACAAAGAGTAATATTTGCATCAAAGGAAACAGAAGATGTACATCAGTATCACCCCGATTGAGTCCAAGCAATGTTTTACACAGTTTGATAACATTGATTGATTGATTGTTGGTTGCTTAACGTCCAGTGGCAAATATTTCATGCATATTCAGGACGAGAACAAATTAACAATAAATACAATAGGTAGGTTCTGTAATAGAGGCGTCTTGGATTGAGGTCGGAGAAATTTAGACTGCCACGGGAAATGAGGGTATATTGGATAGGGACAGAAATTTAGCCTTGCAACAGGTCACCTACGGACCCCTCAAAGAGTTGTTGCAAGGGTTCTTAACGTGCAAAGAGCGTGGCACTCTCCTTACACGAGGCATCGGAATTAACGTCCCCATTCTGACCGGACGTGGCTGCAAATTCGTGCATCCCGCACAGTCAAACGGACGCCCCACTTTGACGAGGGTTTTACCGCCGGTCGGAGGAAGACCAATGGTGACCATACTTCTATTCCCCAGTCACCCTTTGGGTCAGTTTGATAACAGGAATACAGAGCGTTAATATCAGACAAGAGATGAGAACAATTCTCAGTGATAATAATGTGTGTGATGAAATATTGATAACGTCGTTGAATCAAATGGTTTTAAGGCAGAATGAACGAGTAGCTAAAAGTAGGGGCCCCAGGTGTAAAATAAACAGGATAGAAGCTACCGCAGAAAGCGATGTTTTATGAGACTTTAAGTAGGAAGTAAAACAATGAATTGGCCGTATTCAGACAATTTGTCGCCAATGCATATAAACCAACAGCAACATACCAATAATGAGTTAAACAGAAAGAGGAAATCAGGTTAGTCACAATATCAACACACTGTATTTGTGGAAGATCTGAACACTTCATTAACTAAACGATGAATTAATTTAGTTGATCAGGAAACTTTATCTTATTTTAGTGGTGGCATACTTCATGTTGCTTATAACCAATTAAATCTATTAAAAAGATAAGGAGATTGCTTCCTTAACAGTAAGATATTGAAAGTAAAACCTTGGCCAGTTTCAAAGCATAAAGATGTCCATCAGTCACATCTGTCTTACTTGTTGATCTTAAAGTTGAGTCTTATTGTTATTAATATAGGAGCAAATACTACTTTGTAAATGCAGCTGTTTCTGAAACTACCACTCTTTTGGGAAGATATAGAATATTCATAGTTTCAGTATGTGTTGGCGTAAATCATAAGATCCAAGATTGACAACCCTTTCGACGGCCCCACTCAAGATAATAAATGATTCTGTATTGAACCTGTCAAAATATATTGTTTTGATACGTCTTCCCTTGTAAATGTACACACTTCCATCTCCTGAAAACACACCCGTGTAAACGATGGGTTTGTAAGTCCTGATTTAGCCTGCAAACTTTCTTTATGTCAATTTGCTACATGTATGTTGAAGGACTATCAGGTTCAGAACTACCTTGTTCAGGTATGATATGCTCTGCTTCTTCAAGCTCCTGTTCACTGGTGTCATCACCATATATGATTTGATTTGACACATGTTGCATGTCTTGCCACAGTGGCTGTTTCAAATACGCTGTAACCATTTCATATCTGAAATAATTTTTTAGGATAAAGATCAGATTGTATGGATTTTGAGGTTAACAGCATCTCTCTTAGGTTAGTATACTATTTATTATGTTTATTATTCATTTCCATATTTCTTTTTAGGTATGGTAACATCCTGATTGAACCTCGACTCTTAAAAACAATCTTTGAACTTACCTCTATGTGAGTATACCATCAGCAATCACCATGATCAGTATTCCATGTACCATTTTTTTTAATTTAGCTTTTCTGCTAATAGATAGCAAGCTAGCACTGTTGTTGCGTCTTTGAAATGTAATGTTAATTTAATGGTAAACACATCACTATGAAGCAATGTGTGATACAGAGCCACCAATTCCCTATCGAAAGGGACAGTGTTCAAAGTGTTCCACTCTTAAAGAGCAATTACCTCACTCTTAATATCGGCATTATGTTCGCACAATCCGCAAGGAAAGTGCATCTTATCAAATTGAATAATATGTTTCATAGCATCTAGAACTTCATCTATTAACGGTTGAAATTCCATCTTCAAAGATTACCTTATTTCTGATGTATAAGTATGAGGCTTATATATATATATATCCTTTTTGTAATAGACACGTCAAGAAGTCGACCTTTTCTTTATTAAATTTATTGGATTATTTTGCAATGGGAGGGTGTTTAAAATGCAAATGAAGCAAGGCAGCAAGGCATTTTAAATATAGGGTTGCTGACTGTTGTGATTCTTTTTTGATATACAAATTTTTTTTCGATGCTATGTATATCTTTACAATGACACATGTGTTTTTTTGTTTATGGTCTTTTTAATTATGTGTATATCTGTGATTTTTATTGTAGTAGGTAGTTTATTTTTACATTTGTTTTTATCGACATTCAACTTTAAGCTAACATGACTAGTGTTGAAATTTTACATGATAGCGAATTATTACCGGGTCAGTAACAGCAATATCTGTAATTTCATGCCTACACATTGTTGGTGTAATCCCTCTGTTTATCAATTTTGAACCCTGAGGGGTCATCTGACCTTTTGTATTTTTGAACGAATTATTGCTGGTCCTTTATTCCGAACTTAGTATTTGATGATAAAATGAGCAATTGAAAACAATATGGCTATCAATTTTAAAAGCTTTTATTCTTGCAAAAAAAACCAAAGTCGAATGAAGAGATTGTGACTCATTCACGATCCGTTAAGGGTGACTGGGGAATAGAAATATGGTCACTATAAGTCTTCCCCCGAACTACAGTAAAACTCCCATAAAAGAAGGGATTCCATTTGACTACTTGTATGCGGGATGTACAGTTTCGCTTCAACATCAGAATAGGGACGTTAAACCCGATGTCTCGTTTAAACGGAGTGCCACGCTCTTTGAAAGCAAATTACTTTTTCGACAAATCTTTGAGGAGTCTGTAGGCTTAATTTCTGTCTCTATTCAACATATCCAAATTTTCTCATCTTGGGCTTTCATGTCGGCTTTTCTTCTGCACACTGCTTTATATAATTTCTCTGGGCCACTGTAGTTAATGGCTAAGAACAAATGTGTTTCATCCCAATGCCTTTGGTACTTTGCCTTGGAACCAGATCGACCTACATTACAGCCATCAATAGGACATTGCATTGACATCATCGAAATCCCTATCGGCAAATATCTGAATCTCCACCCTGAAATAGGAACCAACAGTTTTAGTTGACATGATATACATGCATTTGTTTTACTAAACAAATTATTCATTCAATTGACTAGCACATCTCCCCTTTAAAATAAAAATATACTCTGAAATATATTATGTCCAATATTATTCTTGACAATTCTGACATTGATTTTGAAAAGGACTATATTTGTTGCTTTTTCCTCTTCCCATCTTTGCCAGATATTCCGCTTGTGACAGTTTTGTCGTTTTACTCTTCTACCCCAAACCTAGCCGGTAAATCATGCTGGACTGCATCGCCACTGTTGTCGAATTGGTTATAAAGTGCGAGTTTTCTCGATAAATTAAAACCTTTTATAGTCGAGTAAACAGAACTACAAAGTAAAGGCGCAAGCAAATACATACGATAAAGAATCATTATGAAATAAATTTCACCATTGACCGAACATGGATGGGGCTGAAAACAGCCCAACCGCTCAATTGGTGTAAAGAACACGCGTATATTAATCCATTTGAATTCCTTGAGCAGTCTCCAAAGAAATTATTTTAAGTTAATAGACATTTTTACTATTTTAAATCAATCTTCCCTGTTTTTTATTATAATAGGCACAGACTAAACAGAAAGAGAAATGCTTTTCACATCCAAATAAATACTGATTGATAGTCATACTACCGGTACTATTCCAGTTAGTATTCTAAATATATTAAAACATAGCGGGTAAAGAAATGCGGTCATGTTTTTATTGAGAGAAATCTGTCTTGTGTAAAAAAACACCTACCCAAACTCTCCAATCATGTAGTTTTCAAGCTTATCATGATTATATTTCCTTCTTCATATTATAAATAATCAATAAAAATATTTTAAAATGTTATATGTAAATAAAGAACTATGTAAACAAACATGAATGGCACAACATTTAATGCTTTTCATTCTAACTCATTAGCATTGTTCTGGACAATAGAAAGATAACTTTATCAATTCATCTTTCTTTTACAATCCAGTCCAAAACATTTTTGGTGGATCCCCAATAAGAACAGTCTTGACGTTTTGTCTTAACGTGTTGATACCCGCAGCCCAACCAAAAACGACAACTCTATGATACCCCACGCATTCTGCAGGCCTTTTGTTGCT
>CM029605.1:55761336-55894090 GCA_017311375.1 Mytilus coruscus
GTCTAGTAAACAGTTCTGTCAGTGAATAGTGATAACATAGAACACTCAACCAAATATTTTTCCAAGCAAGTTATGCACCTGCAATACCACATCTTTTTCAAAAGCTTCCCGTTTTCTCACACTTGTGGTAAATCATAAACTGTAAATAAAAACAGAATTTCTCTAGTGTCATGGATCTAGCAGAATATTTAATTTTCTGTATAAAAGAATTGAACTGTTCACATATTTCAGTATTAAGCCCTTGTAAAGAAGCAAGTCTCTGTGATTTGTAACAATAAGGACACGTGTGAGAATATAATGAAACAGATCATTCCAGAATCGAGTAATTCCCAGAATCCAGGTTCTTATTCAAATAATACTCTTCTGACAGTGAAAGTCATAAAACCTTCTTCTGGTGCCTCTTCCAGATAACAGTAAGCAGATGAGAAGGATCTTTCATTTCCTGGGGCCATGAAAATGTGAAATTCATAGCATACCGGAACCATGCAATGTCTTTTTTTTTATCTTTTCACACACGTCTGGTATTTTGTGTGACTGCGAATTACTGAAACATTCCTGGTTGTTTTCAGAAGATGGAGAACATCAGACCCAAAATATAAGTTTTACTGGTATCGTGTGGGTCTACATTGTAATATGCTAGTCCATGATTTACTTTATGTCAATTAAAACATTTTCTGTTTGGTGAATCACCGTCACTCTTATATGTACCATTTACCTGTTTCTATGTGCCTCAGTTGAGTCAGTTAGAGATCTAACCTCTGAGATGGTGGTAAAGCAGCAGTAATGTTGATTATTTCTCTTGTTAATTTCTGAGTGTTGCTAGTTTCGTCTACCCGTTACTCTATGAGTTAATGTTTCTCTTACCTTTTCTATGTGGTCTCTTATTCTTATGTATACCTTTTAGATGTTTCTAAGTTCCTCAGTTCAATTGTTCCATTTCACAACAAATTTAATTAGTTAATTCAATTGGATTATAAAAATTTCAAAAACATGGGAACAACACTTGAATTTTGACCAAAAGGTTTTACAGCAATAATGAAGTGCAGTTCAGTATGAAGACTTAATTACACCCCACAGAAATATTTCCCAGATTTTAGTCCCAAAATCAGAAGTGGAGACATATTATCGAGCAGCTATCAATTTTGGTTTGAAATGTTCTTGCTGTGAGTTTTCTCACTTTTTGTCATGCTAGAAGATATTGATTTGATATTTGGTATATAGTTTAACCATGACAAGTGACAGATCTAGTTAAAATTTTGTGTTAATCTGATGATTTTCTGCAGAGTAATGGCCCTTGGACTTAGATAATCACATAAGTAATCGGTTTTCTGCAGTTTATTACCACAAACAAAAACATGTTCGAAATTGTTTGATGTCACTTCTACCGTTCATTAGTTATGCCCTTTATTAATGGAAAATTGCTAAATCTGTTGTTTCCTTTCTCGAACTTAAGTTTGCCTCCACCTATATTATGAAACTTATACACAGATCGTATTGAAATTGGGTGGCGTCACCTTAACCGTTCATGAGTTATGCCCCTTGATAATATTATATGCAAGCTGGGGCATCTGTGTCTATAGGACACATTCTCCATTTATTCTATTATGAATTAAATTTTGATAAAAATTTATTTAAAGGAAAACTTTATTTTGTTTCAACACTGGCCCCCAAATGACATGTTGCAGTCATATCATGCTGCAATTAGTGGATTTTTTTTTCAAATTGAATGAAATAAGATAGAATTTAGTCATGATTTTTCAAATTATTTCAAACAATGTTACGGGTAGAGAAAATTTGATACAGAAGATTTTAAACTTGTGTGTGCTGAAGACGGAACTGAAGTTGATGATGACAGATTTTAAAATCATTACCATCTCATTCTCTTCTTATACTATTAGAACAAGATGAAGAATGGTCCCATCATGAAGGTAAAAATAACAGTTAACTATTTAAATCGTCAAAGAATTTTTTGTAACTCCTTAAGACTGTTCCTCTGAGGTCATTAAAAATTAATTGATAGATTTTCAGCCCGACCTGCCCCTCTGAAATTGCCCCAATCTGTTTATTTTATTTTATACATTTAGGATTTGCCGATTTTTTCATTTTCGTAACCAGTGTCATGTGGTATTTTGAACCCTTGAAAATTAACCCTAGGGTCAAAATACTGCGCTGTAAAATGACCCGAGTCAATTTTTCCATACTGTTTTAAGAACCTCACCATGGTAAATCGACCCCTGTTTTAGATTTAATATATATGGTAGCTATAAATGTATAACAGGGGTTCAAAATACCATGGCAATTTTTTAACATCTTTTTCAGCATGTTTTATACATGGAGTTTTGATTTCAGAGGTTTAACTGGAAAAAAGGGGGGTCAAAATACCATGTCAAATTTTCAAATATCTTTTCCAGCATGTTTTATTCATACCAACTACTTATTTGAGTATTATAACTATGAAATGGAGTTAGAATAGCTATGATTTGTGCAGTTGGAGGAGTATAAGAGGGGTGGGTCAAAATACAAGGGTATTTTTTCTAACATCTTTTTGTTCATTGGAGGAACACCCAATTGATGATTTTAAAGAAGGGGAGCTGTGGACTCGAGTAATGTTGCTGGTAAATGAAAATTGCATTATTTCTTTGATTTTAAATGCACTTAAATTAGCCTTTTTCAAACTCCAACATCAAGATGGCCCAGTATATAATCGTAGTTTCAATAATGGAGCTTGTCTTTCAATATGCCACTCATTTATATTAGAAAATACAATGGCGTCAGACGACACGGCAGTATATGTACAAACTGATTCAGGATGTTTTATAACATTTCATACTGTAAACTGTAAATAGTGTATCACAAAACATTCATATCTAGCAGATGCAAGTTTTATTTTGATATATTTTCATGTCTGTGACTTAAACTACCAAATAACTTAGTTATGCATGTTTTTTTTTTATAATGACCCATACCAGTTATGACTTGATAAATAAGACTTAAGGAAATCATATTTCGGCTTCTCTCTAACTTTGCTAAACGATTTAACGTTTTTACACCATACGCAAGTTTGTTAATGTATTAATGTAATAAATTAAAATTTAAAGAATTTTGATTTGAGCTTTATTCTCTTTTTAATTACATAACATAAAAAGACCTTAAAAGTAATGTCCAGTTTACAAGAACAGAAATAAAAGTCATGAAACGCCTTGCGGTGAAGTACAGATTCAGAAGCTGAAACACACCAAAACACACAACTTAGTACATTAAAGCTGTATAAATGCTAAAGATACTCCTCTAAAAATTCTAAACTACAAAAATGTTTCATTGATTTTCAATAGTTTGCGGCTCTAGATCTTACACAAACCACTGGCAATGTTCAGCCAACTCAGGAACAATTGTCGTTTTTAGAAGCCTTAAATTGGTCTTCGAACAAACAGTTTTGTATGTGTTGTCCTATTTCAATTTATAGTCTTTGAAAATACTGGACTGCCAGAATGGTTGATAAGTTATGAACCCATCCTGGCCATTCTCCTCAGATGAAATGAATGTAGGTTGCATGACCTCCATAATCTCACACATACTGTTAGAACCTCTTATATTCTGTTGTCTGCTCTTTGGTCGGGTTGTTGTCTCTGACATGTTCCCCATTTCCATTCTCAATTGTATCTTTCTTAAAAAATGTGTTCCGATTAACTTGATCAGCATAAATTGTTAGTACCTACCCAAGACTTTTCAATATGAAACAAGCAATATTTAAATCAGACTATTTCAACTATAAAGTTAAAACCATTTTTTTTAAATCCTTTGCATGCTTGTTGACCCTTATTTTAAACCTGTATGTTTGTATCGAAAAGTAAAAATGTTAACTTGTCAAATTCAGTTGATTTTGGGATAGGCAGAATAATTTCAATGTAAAGGGAGTTCTACAAAGCTATTACATACAATTCATGCACATTATTATACACTTATAATTGAAGAAAAAGGAAACTCGGGTATAAAACATGCACATTATTATAAACTTATAATTGAAGAAAAAAAAGACTCGGGTATATAACTAAGACCAAATTAACCAAGACTGTTTAATATATGTAGTTTTTGAAATACCTATGAAGTATATTTTATAGATAAAACCACAATTTTAAAGGAGTCTAGAGGTATAGGAAGGAGATTAGTCTCACGAACCATGTTTAACCCTGTCCCATTTATGCACCTGCCCCAAGTCAAGAGCCTGTTGCCTTTTTGTCTTGTTATTTTTTTAAATTTATGTTTAGGGGCTGGATTTTCTCTCAGTTGAAGATACATTGGTCGCCTTGTGCTGTTTTCTGATCTTTGGTCAGGTTGTTGTGTCTTTGACACATTCCCCATTCAATTATCGATTTAATGTTCATTAAATTTCTATATATTTATGCAAGGGACAGAAAACACGATTTGACAACAAGTTATGTTTTTTCTAATTAATTATACACTGTTCATTAATGTAATTTCACTAAAATGATTGTGGCACGATTCTGTAGAAGAATATAAATAAAACATATATTAGGTTGTTTTATTGTAGAAATAACCTGTATTTCATTCAATGTTACTTACGGTTTGTTTTTTCATGCAAATCTCTTAGATCTGGAAGTATGTGCACTCTCCGTCTTTCTCTCCTTCAATATTATCATTTTAAGATGAAGCATTCTTATGTAGTTTTAGGGTTAAAGCTTATTATCTAGACAAATTGATACCCCAGCAATCTACTCTGAAGTAACTGTATCGAAGAAAGTCAATTTAGAACTTTCCTTGCGATATTATTGTGTCTGGGAGACACAAATGATTCTCATGCAGATGCAAAGCGTTATTTTACACTACACAAAATTGAACATGCATGCACATCGATGGTCAAACATACAACCATGTTTAACCCTTAAATTTCTGAAAATGTCAGGGGTTACCTTTTGTTGATTCAGAAATACATACCTCAGCTCGCAAAATTTCAAGCTGCATTATTTTTTAAACGACAGCAGATATCTCAAATCTGCTAAGTGATTAATAATCTGCAGTTGAAAGACAACATTGTAGAAATTGGGTCACTTCAATGTTCATCAAGGTCACAATAAGTAATCAAATATATGATGCAATACCAAACTTGAGAAAGTGAAGATTTTACTCTTTTCTTAAAATGTAAGCTTTGAAATTGCAGCGTAAAAAAATACTACTACGAAATTTAGAATTTACATATTTATAATTCCTCTATGTAATAAGAAAATGGGACCTTAAAGTATATTATCTTTTTAACAATTACTACTACTATTTGTCTTCACACTGTTAGTTCAATGATTGAGAATAATTGAATTGGTATGAGCTAATAACATTTAGGTACATTAGCAAAAGCAGATGCAGTATTGGTGGCTAAGTCAGAAATCTGTCTCTATCCATTCCAGTCTGTATGATTGATCATATCAGATGTTCTGTTGTCATCATTCCTGTAGTGATTAACTTCTCCATCTGTATTGTAAATGTATGAATTATCGTAATCAAACGACTTTCTAGTATTATTATTTCATTGTAATGGCAAAGTTCTGTATGATTATCATGTGTATACCAATTATTGTTATACAATGGTCTCCACGTGTCATCACTCCTGTATTGATGACTTTTATTATAACCTGTATTTCTGAATCGATGGTTGAACTTTAGTTAGCCCCAAGGGTGACTGGGAATAGAAGTATGGTCACCATTGGTCTTCCTCCGACCGGCGGTAAAACCCTCGCTAAAGTGGGGCGTCCGTTTGGCTGTGCGGGATGTACAAATTTGCAGCCACGTCCGGTCAGAATGGGGACGTTAAATCCGATGCCTCGTGTAAAGAGAGTGCCACGTTAAGAACCCTTGCAACAACTCTTTGTGGGGTCCGTAGGTGACCTGTTGCAAGGCTAAATTTCTGTCCCTATCAATATACCCTCATTTCCCATGGCAGTCTAAATTTCTCCGACCTCAATCCCAGACGCTTCAATTACAGAACCTACCTATTGTAAATATTGTTAATTTGTTCTCGTCAATCAATTGAACTTTAGTTAGTACGTTCTCTATAGTTAGTACTGTCTTATGTGTAATTCGTCTGACTCACTCTCCTGTTTGCTCATTGCCTATGCCGACACATTGGTTTCTATAGATTTCCAGCAAGTATGCATGTTGAACATCATGTCTAGCTAGAGTAAGACTCGTTTGCATTCTTCAAAGGTCATTTTGCATTTGTGTAATTTTTGCAATGTTCCTGTCAGGTATAACACTTGATATTTGTATAGTGCGCTCATCAGTTGGCTAAATATTTTGTTGAAATATTTCTTTTGGGCCGTTTGACCATTTCCCAAGACTTTAGTTTGTTCATAATAAAATTCGCACATGAGTACATGTGGTAGGCTGTAAAACTAAGTAAAATTATAGAATTATTTCTTGTTTGATAATCAACTCGCAAACATTGTTATTCATTATAGAAGACGTACAGTGTTCTCCCAAGAATTGTTGAATAGCGTTGTGGTAAGCGCGTGAAATTTCGACAATTCTCAGTAAGTTTGTTGCGGTGCGCGGTATGTTTGTAATTGTTTTTATTTTTAAATATTATGCTAATGGTGTTAATCTTTCAAAAATTTAAAGCATCAAATCAAACAGTTACTGTTTTGTTCTTAACTTCAAGCACTAAACACATTGACAACATTATAATAAATTAGCTTAACTGAATGCTTATATCTATTTAACTAAATAAAACTACAAAGTTAATCAACTGTTATCTTCCTCTTTCTGATTTTATCAAAGGCTGACACACATTCTGAAAATTTAGTCACTTGTGGATGGTCATTCTATAGAAATATACATCTACTGGTTGAGAACTCTTTGTCTGAGACGTTTTTGAGACCAGACTTAATTCTGGCCATGGTGAAGGACCGCTCAGTCTGCTTTTGACACTGGCAAAACTAAGGCAATCATGGAGTACTTGGCAAGAGCTGGATATAAGTCACTCACCTGTATCACTTTGTGTAGGGCATCTCGAAGTGACAGATCCTTCGTGCTGACTGGACCCCAAGGGTGACTGGGGTATAGAAGTATGGTCACCATTGGTCTTCCTCCGACCGGCAGTAAAACCCTTGCTAAAGTGGGGCGTCCGTTTGGCTGTGCGGGATGTACAAATTTGCAGCCACGTCCGGTCAGAATGGGGACGTTAAATCCGATGCCTCGTGTAAAGAGAGTGCCACGCTCTTTGTACGTTAAGAACCCTGCAACAACTCTTTGAAGGGTCCGTAGGTGACCTGTTGCAAGGCTAAATTTCTGTCCCTATCCAATATACCCTCATTCCCCGTGGCAGTCTGAATTTCTCCGACCTTAATCCCGGACGCCCCTATTACAGAACCTACCTATTGTATTTATTGTTAATTTGTTCTCGTCCTGAATATGCATGAAATATTTGCCACTGGACGTTAAGCAACCAACAATCAATTAATCAATCGTGCTGACTGCAATAAGTTGTCTAAGACAGTTGCATTTGTCCACCATCTCAAAGGACCCAACTGAAATGAAGTGATCTGACAGGATCCTATTCAAGGATTCATTCATTGATTCAGTGATGGGACCAAGTTCTAGTAATCTAAAGAAGGTCCTGTACAACTGTACAAACAGTGCAAAATGTCCTTAAAATCACACTGAACATAAAACAAGATGATGCACAAGACCCCACTGAACACTGGATCATGGCTTGTGACAGGCACATGCCATAGTAGCTGTTAAGGTTTTTCAGAAAAATATCACAAATCTTGTTCCCTCTGAAAGGTAGAATTTTCCTGTTTTTTTGTCTATTTTCTTAAAACTGTAGGAGATAGCTGACCAATTTAAATTGCAAAATTGGTAGGCAATACATGAGCACACTGAAGATACAGTCTTTGTCTTTGTTTTATAGAATATTGCCAGATGATTTTAAAAATGTATTATTTTATTATTTCTGCAGACTGGTAAAGGAGTTCCAGTTGTTATACCAGGGATACGATGAAAGCCCTGAAATATTTGTCAGATTTGTTACTAAGAAAAAAGTTGGAGTTCCTGGAAGCATAAGTGAAAATGTTTGGCCCTTGATTCTATAAGACTTTGTGTGTTGTTCATGAACTTGGTACTGTCATGTATACATATATACTAAGGGTGTAATGATCAAAATATATACATTTGTACGTTATATGGACCCATGTCTTCGTTGTAAATGATTTGACCAAAATGTAGAACATGTTCAAAGCGCAAAGTCCATGAAATAACCCATATCCAAGAGCTAGTTAACACAAAACAACAAACTAGCCTAGTGCCTATACTTGTGTGTCTAATTTTCACATTTTCGTCATCCCACAAAAACTCTAGTTATTTAACCAAATGTTGCAGGGATGTTCAGTAGAAGGTCTTTAAAAACTATCTACATTTGCTGCAAATCTGATAAAACAAACATGGCCGCCATGGTCCAATGTAGCTATTGTAATTACTGGTTTCCATCGTCGTCAACTTTTCTTTAGAAATCTACTCTGAAACTACTTGACAAATTTGTTTCACATTTTGCATTGATGTTCCTTTGCGAATATGATGTAATTAAGATGGAGAAGCTGTTTTACCATTGACAACGAGACTAAAGTATTTATCAAGAAAACAGGAAGACGACTACAGCAAAGACATTCATTCATATCGTGGTAAAGGGTAAACAAATTAGAATCAACAGAGACGTGTGGTTAAAACTGTGTAATCTGAAGAGAGTATATTGTTTCTACATTCTTTTATTGAAGATCACTAAACTTCATTTATTTTGAGAACATTCGTCATGTCGGACATGGAGAAGAAGCTTCTAACTACAGTCTTGATCTATTCTTTTGCCGAGGTGTTGCAGGAATTAATCACACAGAAAACGAAAGAAACGTGTTCAGGTTGCCAAGTTGAACACCCCAGTCAACATAAACACGAATGTTTGATGAATGGAGCAGGAGCACTTGGAAAGACATTTTGAAACAGCATGCCGTTCGTTTTCACTTTTAGATGTGTTGATTAAATTCAGAGAAGACGTAAAAACTGAACATGTCTTCAGAATTCGTGTGCAATTACTTCTTACTTAACGTGATTGTGTTGGACAGGCTACGTAGTCGACCACTAAAAGACAGTGTTTACCGTTTAATGGAAAAAGAATCAAATCACGTGAACACTTAATATGACATTATTTTTTTTCATATATTGTACATTGTTTGTAATTTTATATATTATTTATATTCTTGTACCCCAAAGGTGACTGGGAATAGAAGTATGGTCACCATTGGTCTTCCTCCGACCGGCAGTAAAACCCTTGCTAAAGTGGGGCGTCCGTTTGGCTGTGCGGGATGTACAAATTTGCAGCCACGTCCGGTCAGAATGGGGACGTTAAATCCGATGCCTCGTGTAAAGAGAGTGCCACGCTCTTTGCACGTTAAGAACCCTGCAACAACTCTTTGAGGGGTCCGTAGGTGACCTGTTGCAAGGCTAAATTTCTGTCCCTATCCAATAAACCCTCATTTCCCGTGGCAGTCTAAATTTCTCTCACCTTAATCCCGGACGCCCGTATTACAGAACCTACCTATTGTATTTATTGGTAATTTGTTCTCGTCCTGAATATGCATGAAATATTTGCCACTGGACGTTAAGCAACCAACAATCAATCAATCAATATATTCTTGTATTCGTGTTTGAAATTTTGTGCGTTCAATAAATATTTAACGTGTTTTCTTTTTGAAATTTGTTGTTAGAACTGACGCTATTGTTCCACGAAAAGTTTTTGCATTGTTGGTTTTCATTGATTTTCAACAGTTTTGCATTGTTGGTTGAGAACCGAAGGTAAACACGATAAAAAGGAACACCGAAGCTAAACATGTAAAAAGAACCTTACCAAAATATAAAAAGAAGCTAAACACGTGGAAAAACAATTAAAAAAAAAAAAAAAAAAAAAAAAACAAAAAAACTACGTCTGTATCAAACATATAAAACTCGAACTTAAACTTTATTTCAATCATTTGCGAAAAAAAGAAAAAAACTCAGACCATGTCAAGTGGAGATCGTACACTTTCACCTTTCCAAACACCATGTTCCATTTTAATTGTGGGACCGACACAAAGTGGAAAACCTATGTTAACTTTTCGCATAATTAAACAAGCTGGAGGTATGTTTTCATCCCTCCTGTAAAAATTGTATATTGCTATTCTGTTTATCAAGAATTATTCGCAAGTATGGAAAAGAAATAAACAATATAACTTTTCATGAAGGTTAACCAAGCAATGAACAAGTGGATGCATGGTCAGAAAGAAGGGAACATATGCTTCTTATTTTAGACGATTTGCTAGCAACAGCAGTGAACGATGTGGAAGTTTTAAATCTATTCACGGTAAAATCTCATCACCAAAACATAAGTCTTTTAATGCTTACTCAGAATTTATATCATTCTCCGGGTAAATTCTTGCGCACCATTTCCATGAATGCATCTTACATTATTTGTTTGAAAAATCATCGTGATCAACACCAGTTTATAGTACTTGCTAAACAAATTTTACCTGGTCAGGTGAAATATTTCATGTCGGCTTACGAACTCGCGACAAAAAAGAAATACGCATATTTAACTATTGATTTGAGCGCTCACACAGACAAACTTTATTTACTTAGAACAAATATATTCATTGGAGAACTGTGTGGTTTTCTTCCGAAATAATACTTAAAAGCTATGAGTAAGCAAGTGATGAGACATGTTAATTTTCTTTCCTTATTGGCTTCAGCTGAGGATGAGCAAAGACTAGCAATGATAAAACGATGAATAACGAACAATTTAAGATTCTTCTGGAATGTATATACAACATTTTACATGGAGGTGTTACACTATCTCCGCTATATAAAAAGAAACTGTTTGAGTACAAAACGGTTATTCGTAAAATCACTGCCGAGGACACCCAACGTATACATCGAAAGAGACTTCTTTTAAAGTATCGTTCAAATCTCATTCCTATAGTAGTAAAGATTGTGCTTGCTCACTTAAAATGACGAAGGAAATGATTCTTATTCCTAAACATAAATACGAGGCTGTCTTACAAAAACAAAACGAAGATCAACCGAAAGCGGAAGTGGTGTTGAATGACACTCCATCTCGAGACATTAACCAACACAATCTGTCTTATGACCAGAAATCGCTACATGATGATTTACAATCGTTAATCAATATCACTATACCATCTAGATATAAAGACAAAGCCTTGCGACTTTTGCTTTACTTGCAAAAACATTCATCTATTAAGTGGGACAAACAAGGTGAAGTTTGCATTGACAGAAAAGTTATTTCAAACACTCATATCGTTGACTTGATACGTAATTCAACAGTTCCAATTGGTCGTAGAAAACTAACAGCAATTCTGTCAATTTCTGAAGTCTACTAACATTCCACATAGTTTGTTTAGGAATGTCGAACAAACAAACAAAATCCGATTCGAGACTGCCCCTTATAAAGAAAAGAAAACAGAAGAAAATAAGGAGAAAGAAGAAACAGATGAATACAGCGAAGATAGTGACAATGAATACATCCAACGGAACAAAAGGCAAAAAGACAGAAACTAATTTGAAACCCAAAAGAAAATGTATGTGCAACGAGACATAAACAGTATATTCACAACAAAAAAAGAAGAAAAAAAATGGTTGCAATTTAAATGTTTCAACTAAAATCAAATACAATCTAAAATATTTTAAATAAATGTTTAACAAATGAAATGTGTTATTATTTTTGTTTAAGGAAACTATATATAGATGAGACAAGGTATTTTATTTTTAAACAAACTAATCGAGAAAAGAAAGAAAATAATATCAAGAATTTACAAAGAAAAAGAGAAAAAAACTTTTTTTTATTTTAACTATCCTTATCTCGACTAGTTTGTAAGAAAATAAAGTTAGCGGTTCGTAAATATTTCTTCTTTCTTTCTTGCAATCTGTGTTGTAGAGTATTTCCTGTAAAAATAAAAATAGTCTGTCTCTCTTTCCGTTACAATTCATTCCATTTAATCAAACAGAGGATCCGCTAATTTAGTCCGAACACAAATGGATTTGAATTATCTCCAAACAATAGGTCAATTATTAAAAGTGATTCCTCTAATCTAGGATATCAATAAAAGTCGTTTCTCTAATCCGAAAACAAATAGATTATAATTAACAATTCTTTACTCTAATCAGGATTAAAAGGGGAACAAAACATTGTGTCACTAATCTAGATTAAAAGATAAGGATTATCTTAATCCGATTGATTACATAATAATGTGCTTAAAGTTGCATCATAAGCTGCTTTAAGAAGATTAGAGTGCTTAAAATCGTACCATAAGCTGGATTAAGAAGATTAGAGAAAGCTGGAAGATTAGAGGGGATTCACCACTATAATTTTCCCTTCCACTGTGTCACATAGCTCTTTATTTGACATCGAAAGTTCAAACACACAAGTGGCTTTCACGCGGACATTTTGTATCTGCTCACTTTTCATAATATGGTTCATTAACACTCTGCTGATAGAAGGATCTATCTCTCCACTAAAGTATTGAATACCACCACCTCGACAATCCAATATTTCTTCACTTCTATAACATTCTGCAGTATTTGCAACACTTCCCACATGGCTAATTGATAATAAACTCACAACAACAAACAAAAACATGGCAATCATCTTCAATTTCTATAATTAGAGTGTGAAGAGGTGACGTCACGTGGATGAATAAAGGAAAGCTTTTATTATCTTTACCTGATTAAAAGAACGATTTTTTTTTTTTTGATTTTTTTTAAGAAAAAAAGAATTTCATCATATTTTGTTTGTTTTCTTATCAAATAATTAAATATTATTTATTACTAAAAATGAATACTTAATTACAAGTGTATATATGTTTTAGGAACCGATGGAAGTTGATTTTATTGACACGTTGTTGGATGACCAAAAAAGGTTATTTTAAAGAAACAGACGAATACAGTGAAGAAACAGATGATTACATTCAACGAAACAAAAAGACCAAAAAGACAGAACCTAATATCAAAAATATTTTAAATAAATGTTTAACAAATGAAATGTGTTATTATTTTGTTAACCCCGGTGGATCGCTATCCTTGCCGTGGTCGGGGGCTTGCGTGTCTCAGTGACCCTAAGAGCTATGCCAGCTGGAGCTTTGTCTCCTGATAGGGTGACCCATGCTGGACAGGTCGAAGGGTAGAGGCCAGACTAAGTGATCCGAACATCGTACGAATGGCCCGATGTTTTAAATAAAATAGGCATTTCAACCCGTAGGCCGTGGGTTGCTACCCGTGTCGGTGGTTGACGAGATCCTAGCGGATAAGAGCTGTAGCCAGACTCCTTACGGTCAGAAAATACCCGCACGGACGAGACTATAGTTCAATAAGCTGCTTTGGCTCCGATATCATCTAAACGGGAGGTCGGATGGACCCGGTCCGATCAATCGGCTGGTCATGTCGAGCCCTTCAGTTAATCCTCAACAATAAGCTTTCATATCACAATGTACTTTATACACAGGTATTTAAATCAAGCTATTTATATTTAGGATAACTGAAGAAGGCGATGGCTCATGGGTCAATCAAGTGGTACGCTTTCTATTTCGCTTGATGGATACGCTCTGCTTGAGTATACTATTCTTGGAACATCCGGTGCTTTCCGCAGTGGATCTTGGGTGCTAATTTTGGGGACGAGGTGCATTATACTTGCAGCTCGCTTTCAGCATTAGCGCTTGACCCCGGCTCGCCACGGAAACACAGCATCGCCCTTGTAGGCACTCCGAGGTGGGTGGATGACAAGGATAGTGAATCTTTCTCCTTTCATATGGCAAACAAAAACCAAACTTCTCAATCAGCTTCAACAAAAAAAAGAAAATGTGATGACTCTGCGCCCTGTCAGGAAGATGATAGTTGGCCCCGATTTATTGTAATAAAAGGAACAGATGAAAAACCAGTTTCAAAAATATCTCCTTTTGTAATTCATAAACAAATTCAAAGCATTGCTGGTACAGTTAAAAAAGTTTCAAAAATGAGATCAGGGAATTTGTTGGTTGAATGTTCCAACAAAAGTCAATCAACAAATTTGCTGACTATGACAAAAATTACAGACTTTTCTGTTTCTGCCTCTCACAATAGTTTGAACAGTTGCAGAGGAATCATTAGAGACAGAAGTCAATATCTAGGTGATCTTACCGTGGAAGAAATTAGTGATGAATTATCAAACCAAGGTGTATCTGATGTTGTTAGATTTCAAATTAAAAGAATGGAAATATAACCAAATTAAATACATATCTTTTAACCTTTAAAACTCCAACTCCTCCCTCATCTATTTCTTTAGGTTGTTTCGGAATCAGAGTTGACAGATTCATCCCTAACCCAATACGATGCTTCACCTGTCAAAAGTTTGGTCATGGAACCAAACAATGTCGTGGTACGCAGAGATGCTTCAAGTGTTCTGACGAAGGACACGAGGAACAACCTGTAGCTCTGAATCCTCTAAATGTGTAAACTGTGGTGAATCCCATTTTCATCATCTAGGGTCTGCCCTGTTTATCTTAAAGAAAAAATATTATTAAAATTAAAACAGAAAGAAACATCAGTTACCCAGAGGCTAAACAGATAGCTTCTGTTTCGAATGATCCTCTAGTTTCGAACAAACCATCGTACGCCAGCAAAGTTGGCCGCTCATTCAGTCATGAGAATACACAAACTCGCATGACATGGCCAATTGATGCTGAAACTTTTACAATGCTGCCTGTTCAATAAGAAACTTCCGATAAATTAATTATTCCAAGAAAATCAAACCTTCTAAAACCAGTACTCAGTCAACTCAATCTTCCTTACAGAGCTCAATGTCATCACCTTCTAAAAATGGAAAAAGAAATCAAGTAAGTCAGATGCGGTTGTATCAGACAGTTGGGGCACTGGATCGGTCTGAGATCTTCCCGATAATTCATTGGTCTTAAATAGTCACACTACATCTGCGTCTAATAAAGCGTCTACTAGTTCGTCTTCTGCTTCTCGTACAAAGTCGACAAAGCTCCTTCTCCTCTTCGTTCTCCAGAACAGAAGGGCGTCTCCAAAACGCCAGCAAATGCATCCTCTCAGAAGTCTTCTGAAAGGAGGTCGAGGCGGAGTAACATCAGCTGCGTCTTAACACAGAGATCAAGGACTCTCCTCACAAAATAGATATACCATACTGGATGACGAATCAGAAATGGACT
This sequence comes from Mytilus coruscus, assembly GCA_017311375.1. Lineage (NCBI taxonomy): Eukaryota > Metazoa > Mollusca > Bivalvia > Mytilida > Mytilidae > Mytilus > Mytilus coruscus. The sequence continues at coordinate 55,776,588 of CM029605.1, forward strand.
GAGAAAGTGTTGTGCCACCCGAAAGATCACAATCTCAGGGTGATCGAAGTAAAAATGCTGGCAAACTCGATAGCATTCGTCCTGTTATTCAAAACCATGACAGATATCATTCAATGGAATTGCCGAGGTCTTAAAATTAATCTTCTTGAGTTAACGCTTCTAGTTCAGACTTTTATACCTATTGCATTTTGTCTTCAAGAAACTCATTTAAAAGAAAAGGATAATGTATCTTTAAAAGGATACAACATTCATAGCACATTTTCTAAGGAAGACGAACGTGCTGCAGGCGGATCAACCATTTTGTGAAGGACAACGTCATTCATAGCACAGTCCAACTCACCACAGATCTGCAGGCAGTTGCAATTCGTTTATCATTAGATAAAACAATTACATTATGTTCTATATATATTCCACCTAATTCAAATATAGATAAAGCTAAAGTCAAAAACCTTACTGATCAGTTACCTTCACCTTTTATACTTATGGAGACTTTAATGCCCACAATCCCTTGTGGGAAGCAAGTCTCATAATGACAAAGGTAAGATCATTGAAGACTTTGTCTCTCAAGAAGGGTTATGCATTTTCAATGATGGATCTAATACTTATCTTCACCCTGGACACGGGTCTTATTCTGCTATTGATATCACTATTTGCGACCCGTCTCTTCTTCTGGATTATTCATGGCGTGTCCATGATGATCTTTGTGAAGTGATCACTTCCAATAATACTTGAACATCTTTTCACTTCTGCTCAACAGAGAGTTCCACGTTGGAAACTGGACAAGGCGGACTGGCCCTTGTTTGAGAATCTCTGTCGAGCGGAACTTCAATCAAAGATGTTTGAGACTGTAGAAGATCCAATTTTAACTTTTAATACAGTTTTAACATCAATTGCTGACAGAACAATTCATAAGACCTCGGCAAATCCAAACATCCCAGCAAACCATGGTTTGATGATGCCTGTGATCAAGCCATAGATGACCGTAAACATCTGAAAGACGATTCTATCAACATCCTACGTCGGAAAATTTAAGTAATTTCCGTATTTTTCGCGCTAAGGCACGACGGACTTGCAGGCAAGCACGACGAACGTCTTGGAAAAATTTATCTCGGGAATAACATCTCGCACTCCGATGACAAAAGTATGGAACATGATACAAAAGATTAAAGGTAAAATTCTAAAGCCACGGTAAAACATTTGAAAGATGGCGCTGATTTATTAACATCTGAAAAGATATTGCCAATAAGCTTGGTGAAACTTTTGCGAAATCTTCTTCTTCTAACAACTACAGGGAAGATTTTAAAAGGTTAAGAAGCAAAAGAAAAAATAAAGTTGAATTTTAAATCGAAAAATGGTGAAAATTATAATAAACTCTTCTCTGGAAGAACTTAAGACATCTCTGTCCAAGGCCCATGATACAGCTTGTGGACCTGATAATTCACTACCAACTTTTGAAACACTTGCCAGATTCCTCGCTTGAAGCTCTTTTGCAACTCATGAATAACAAAGGCAATAATTTTAGCTTTAAAATTTATTGCTACTTCAGACAAATCTAAATTTATAATATGTTCTGATTCACTTTCATGCTTACAAGCTATACAACATACTAAAATTAAAACCCGATAATTCTCAAGATTTTATATGTAATGAGGAATTTAAAATTCTTCATAAAGAAATAATTTTCTATGGGTTCCGAGTCATGTTGGAATCCATGGAAACACGGTTGTAGACGAAGAAGCAAAAATGCCCTGGATGATCCCTTATCTAACTGTGATATACCTTATACCGATTTTAGATCTAATATTAGAGAATATGTTTTTAATATATTGGAAAATGAATGGAGTAAAAGGTTGAAATTAAACCTAAATTAGGTAAACCTTTAATACTTTTATGTGCAGAAAAGATCAGTGTGTTATTTCTAGATGCCGTATTGGTCATACTAGAATAACACATGAATATCTTCTGAAAATGAAGAAGAACCACAATGTATACCTTGCAACTGCAAGTATACTATTAAACATGTTTTAATCAATTGTATTGACTTTGCTGATATTCGTAAGAAGCATTTCAATGTCAATAATATGTATGATTTATTTGATAGTGTTCCAATTACAAATATTGTTTCATTTTTAAAAGAAGTTGGAATATATCATAAAATATAAAAATGCTGTATGAATTGAAAATGATTTTATTTTTATCACCTTATCTTAGTGTTGTTTTTATTTGTAAATAAACAATTTTGCTTTGGACTTGAGTTTTAGTATATTGAAGGACCTTTTGTCCGATTTTAAAGATATACGTTAAATGTTCGAATTAGCTCGCCGCGATATAGCCTTTTTGCGCTAAGGCGGCGTAAAGCAAACACCAATCAATCAATCAATCAATCAATATTTTTGTTTAAGGAAACTATATATAGATGAGACAACAAGGTATTTTATTTTTAAACAAACTAATCGAGAAAAGAACGAAAATAATATCAAGAATTTACAAAGAAAAGAGAAAAAACTTTTTTATTTTAACTATCCTTATCTCGACTAGTTTGTAAGAAAATAAAGTTAGCGGTTCGTAAATATTTCTTTCTTGCAATCTGTGTTGTAGAGTATTTCCTGTAAAATAGTCTGTCTCTCTTTCCGTTACAATTAATTCCATTTAATCAAACAAAGGATCCGCTAATTTAGTCCGAACACAAATGGATTTGAATTATCTCCAAACAATAGGTCAATTATTAAAAGTGATTCCTCTAATCTAGGATATCAATTAAGAGTCGTTTCTCTAATCCGAAAACAAATAGATTATAATTAACAATTGTTTACTCTAATCAGGATTAAACGGGGAACAAAACATTGAGGATCAATAATCTACGTTAAAAGATAAGGATTATCTTAATAAAATTGATTACATAATAATGTGCTTAAAGTTGCATCATAAGCTGCTTTACGAAGATTAGAGTGCTTAAAATCGTACCATAAGCTGGATTAAGAAGATTAGAGAAAGCTGGAAGATTAGAGGGGATTAGACAAACCCTCATTCTCCTCACTTGAGGAGGGCAGTCTCACTCTCTACTACTAATAATGAGGTGCTAAAATATAAAGAATAGAGAATAACAGGCAAAATGTATAAAGAATAGAGAAAAATGGCATACATTTATTTACAGAAATGAAGAACCCCCAATCCAGACCCTCATAATGTGTTTTTACATTCTTGAATAAACATATCTAAATTGTATGCATGTATTTAATACATATTGATATTCAAGCCAAATACGTTTAAAGTTTTTCTATTTGCTTGGATGTTTTAAGTACAATGTACTAACTGATATTCACTGAGGCCAATTGACGTTTAGCGCGGCGAACTTCACTTTTTTCAAATGAATTTGCTGTTTAATTCAAAATCCAGTTCATATAGAAAACGTACTACAATAATACCAATTTGGAATAATCTATTATCAATTTTCTTATCTATATTTTCTCTTTCTTTTGGTCGATTATTTACTATTATGTACTCATACATAGATATAAGAAGATGTGGTATGAGTGCCAATGAGACAACTCTCCATCCAAGTCAAAATTTATGAATGTAAACCATCATAGGTCAAAGTACGGTCTTCAACACGGAGCCTAGGCTCACACCGAACAGTAAGCTATAAAGGGCCCCAAAATTACTAGTGTAAAACCATTCAAACGGGAAAACCAACGGTCTAATCTATATAAAACGAGAAACGAGAAACACTTATGAACCACATCAACAAACGACAACTACTGAATATCAGATTCCTGACGACTTTTTATTACATGCAATACTTTCGGTGTTTGTTTTATTTCATGGTTTCCAAAGATTGCCGTGCATTTCAGCATGGGAGCATTATATTGACTTTCACTTTACTTCCATGATTTGAATAAATGGTATTTACTCCCAAAAATACACATTGCAGAGAAAACATTTTGACAATATTATAATTAGATAAAAATAGGGTTAACTATTAAGACAAAACTTCACTATAATTTTGACATAAATCCACTTGTTTTGAGTTTTATTTACATGATATACAGAACCTAAAGGTATCAAGATTTCGTAAAAAGAAAGAAATTACAAGATATTTTTTAATTGATAAATCCGGGAATCAACTCACAACTTGGTCATCTAATTTTTAATGTTCATACGTTTTAAGCAGTTTTTGTATTGTTTATTCAATAATAGCAAGTCAAGAATAATTTTTGCATGTAGGACAAATGTAAAATCACAATAAATATAGAGAAAAAGGAAGATATATATTAATAATGGAGACTTTAAAATCTTGTATTTCGTTTGTTGTGTCCATAAAACCATTTGTATTTTTCAGATATGGGTAATGTCATTACGTAACCAGACGACGACGTGATTTTACTGATTGTTTCACACGGGTGTTAATTGTTAAGCATCTCTGCATGTTCTGATGAAAATTCTGTTTTCAGTTTTTGATGTTAGTATAGAACAGTGGGATATCACTTTGATGTTTTATGAAATTCACACCTGTGTACACAATCTTGTACGATTTAAAAGTTAACAAAAATATTAACATAATTATGCGAAAAATCTTAATTGAGCCATGGAACTATTATAGTCATTATAATGCTTCAATAATTGAACTTACTTGTCCTGCTGTGTAGAAAATACGGACGAAAGAATATGAGAATACAAAATTGGAAATAAAATGAAATAAGACGTTGTAATCTCCTGTAATGTATTTGCATACATGTTTTCTAAAACTATATTGAAAAGAAACTCAAGTAAAAGTAACCAATGCCGTGCTTTTGAGAACCCTTGTTTATATATGTGAGACAAGAAACTGATCAGAGTGAATGTTACCATCAAATAAAAATTCATGGAATAAATTGGCATTTCACATGATATGCATATAAATTTCATACAGCTTAACTTTTATATAGAATAAATACTGGATAAGTGTTTAATATCAAGTGCTAAAAATCACAGGCAGGTATCCTTTCACACACACACACCACATTATTATATAATAAGTATTTTATAACACTTGTTTTATTGCGTAAATCCCCATGGATGACTGGGGAATAGAAGTATGGTCACCATTGGTCTTCCTCCGACCGGCGGTAAAATCCTCGTCAAAGTGGGGCGTCCGTTTGGCTGTGCGGGATGTACAAATTTGCAGCCACGTCCGGTCAGAATGGGGACGTTAAATCCGATGCCTCGTGTAAAGAGAGTGCCACGCTCTTTGTACGTTAAGAACCCTGCAACAACTCTTTGAGGGGTCCGTAGGTGACCTGTTGCAAGGCTAAATTTCTGTCCCTATCCAATATACCCTCATTTCCGTGGCAGTCTAAATTTCTCCGACCTTAATCCCTTAATCTATTACAGAACCTATATATTGTATTTATTGTGAAATTGTTCTCGTCCTGAATATGCATGAAATATTTGCCACTGGACGTTAAGCAACCAACAATCAATCAATCAATTTATTGCGTAAATCAACATAATATTTTCTAAAGGAGTAGGGCCAAATTCCCTGATTTTATTTACACAACTGCCATTCTTAAAGTCTTTCAATCAACGCCCAATGTATGAACTTTAAGGTTCTTATACTGTTATGGCTTATTCCTGAACAGGCTTCGAAACGCCGAAGCCAAATTTTTAGCATGTTTTCCAAAAATGTATAAATGTTAACCACTATAAAAATATGTTGGAAGTAAAGGTATCGATTGACTTTTGGATACACATATTTGTTATGGATAGCGATGTCTTTCGATATGCGCTTTGCATTTGCGTCAATCGGCATTTCATTTGCGCCAAAAATCTTTAGGTGAAATTAAAATCTAGAATTGATACTATAAGTCGGAAGAGCATTATTATTTAAGGAACAAAATAAGCTAAAAATATTGATAGGTTAAGGAGCTCCTTTTCGAGATATTTATTTTTTTAAATGGCGGGAAAAGGCTGACTTGGACTTTACCTCATATTTGCATTGGTATTATTTGGGTCTCGAATGGAAAAAAAAGAAATCTAGAATCTGCTTAAATTTTGGTAAATGACCTTTATGAGCTATTGAAGTCTTATATGAAAAGAAAAATAGGTGTTATGGGGCAAAATGTTTACCCTGAATCGTAGGAAAAAAACAAGGAGTCCGAACATCTGACAAAAATTCCCAAACCTGACCTAAGTACATCCTTAAAACAATATCTACATATTTTTTTGCATCATAAAACTATGTGCATCTTAACCTATTGTCGCAAAAATTCTTTTTGGCATCTATGGTATACAAATAAGGAGATGTGGTATGATTGCCAACGAGACAACTATCCACCAAAGTTCAAATGAATTTGATGTAAGCAATTAAAGGCAACCGTACGGCCTTCAACAATGAGAAAAACCCATACTGAATAGTCGGCTATAAAAGCATATGCGTAAACTCTTTAATATTCAATTACCAGCAGAACTTGACAACTTATAGATTTTGACCTTAACAGCTATTTTTCAAATCTTGTTCAACTCTGCATATGATAAACCAACCGCTTCAAGGGACTACCGAGTCGGTATACACATGGAAGTATTATATTGACAATATAATACTTCCATGGTATAAACAACTCTCAGGAGAATAAAAGAAAAAGTAGACTGCTAGCAAACCAGAAACAGATTTTCTATATTCCCAAATAGTTTCAATTGTATTGCATTTGCAATACAATCGACCAGATTAATTCTATAACTTACTTATAAACGACTGACCTTTCCTGTATTGAATCATAGATTTTTATAGTGATATAATGTTAATTAAGATTAGATTACTTTTCTTATACCAATACTCTTTTACGATTAACGGGATTTAATGTTATCTGGCTTGTGTGTTCGTCCGTCCCGTAGCAGGTTAAATGTTTTTTTTTCATTTTTTTAACATGAAGGTATATTATCACATGTGTGTGTGGTGCTGGTGGGGGTTGGGGGCATGTGGTTGTTTAAACAAATTATTTGATTATACATAATTTGTTTCAGCAGGAAGGAAAACAATAGTCTCCCTAAGAAAAGCACAATATTGAGTGTCCCAAAAAATATTCTTGTTCCTGTATGTCATTGAAAAAATAGTTTCATTTTGATTTTAGTTGAAAAAATTGTTTGTCCGAGAAAAAACCAAGCTCTGTTGCCTTTTCAGTAACAATTACGTCTTAGAAACAAAAATGGGACTGAGTGCACACATGTTTAACACTACCAAATTATTAATGTCCGAAATCAGGAGTCCTTAATTCAGTGGTTTTCGCTGTTTGCTGTCTGTCATATATGTTTTCGTTTAATGTTCTGTTTATAAATCAGGCCGTTGGATTTCCCATACATTTCAGTTGTTAACATTTTGTCTTGTCGGGACCTTTTAAGGCTTAATATACTATAGAATAATATGTTGAGTATATAAAATCACAAAGGAGAAAGAAAAACAAAATAATAAAAGTCAGATCAGTTGATATATTAATATCTCTACACTAGACAAAGAAAAAGCTATTACTTTAACATTACGTTTTATCAATTAATAGTGTATAGTTACTTAAAAGCGCATTTAATGACCAGCTAATGACCCACTCTTTAATATACTAATATAGGCATACTTCGAGTTTATTTCATATGAGTACTCCAACAAAAAGATCTTGCTCAAAGATTAAGTTATCTCTTGCCATCATGCATATAGCATAAGTAAACCATACACGGGATTTCAGTAGGTATTCTGTGATGGCTCCTTTTAAATTTATTCATTAGTGCATTAAGTGTTAGGTCTAGTCAATGTGGTTCTAATTCTTATACAAACTTATTAGTCTCATTATTTACAAATATGGGTGTGACATAAAAGATATAATTGGACAGACTTGCTGCTATTTTGACATCCATGTAGTCGTCTCTATGTACATTTGCTTTTATTGGTATTTAGTGAACAAAGTACTGTATAATATTAAGTGTGCGACCCTACCCAATATGAGTCTAAAACTTAGATATTCACAGATAAAAAATGTTTTTATGTTATTGGGTTGTTGGCTCTTTGGCACACTCACTAAATTTGACATAACACATATAATACATGAATGTTAAATAGCAATTTAGTATAGTTTGTCTAATCGAACAATTTTATCTAACCGCTTACGAGGATAATCTTTCGACCGATTAACCGGTTAACCGATATTAAAGTTGATGTTCATAGACTATGTCTACAGTATGCTAGTATACTTAAAGAACCTATTTAGATTTATCGTGACATCCTTTACTAGATCATTCTGTATTGTCTGCATGTAAATGGTACGATTGATTATTTGGTTTTACGTCAAGTGGCAAATATTTCATATGAAAATAAGAAGATGTGGTATAATTGTCAATGATACAACTCTCCACCAGAGACCAAATGACAAAGAAGTTAAGAGCTATAGGTCACCGTACAATCTTTAACAATGAGCAAAACCCATACCGCATAGTCAGCTATAAATAGCCCCGAAATGACAAATGTAAAACAATCTAAACGAGAAAACTAACGAACAGTGTTGTAACGACACACTCTGACCAAGAGTGAACTATGCAAACCAATAAACGAAAACAAATATGAGAAACAGCAAAAATGAAAACCACTCAATTACAGGATCCTGACTTGGGACAGGCACATATAGAATGTGGACTAAACTAGTCTGAAGTCGCCAACCCCTCACCCCTCCCTTAACCTCGCAAAGTGGTGTAACAGTGCAACACAAGTACACACTATAAAATCCGTTGAACAAGGACTAGCTCATCAGATCAATACAAAGCAGAAATACATCTAACAAAAACAGTCCAAACGTGGCAGGGTACTTAACATATCATCCCACAACAAAAAGACACTATAAGTACAGATCTGAGTGTACTCGCAGTTATTGACGGCTAGTTAAAAGCCATTGACAACTAATAAAAACATCTTGCATGTTCAGGACGAAAACAAATTTTAAACAATTAATTCAATTAGGTGTTATTATCTTATTAGATAACCCTTTAATCATTGCTGATCGTTCTTTAAAATCTATCGGCGACAACATATCAATATTTAAAAATCTATGTTGCACTAGTAGTTTTGAGGATATGAGAATTTTTAGACAACATTCGAATGGTAATACGTATTACAGAAAAAATCAATTCATCATAAACTTCTGGTAAACGGTTATAAGCAGCGTTACAGAAAAATTCAGATTTCATTAAGGGATTGATTTTGTTTGCAAGACGTCGTTTGTCAAATTTTAGTGAATATTCAAAACGGATATATAATGCATTTAAGGAACAACCCTTTCATTTGAAAAAAGGGGGTGTATGGTATTTTGAAGAAAAAACCGAATTCGAAGAATAAATAAGCTGTCGCAGCATTGACCACACTATTCTGTTTTACAAAAAAGTAATATTTTGTCTCAACTTGGAAAGAAAAATAATTTGGTTTGATTGTGTCCATCTGTTGAAAAAATCATACCGATATAACCCCTCTTGAAGTTAAATCTTCTTAAGTAAGTGAATATTATATTTAGCTAAAAATAAAACTGGTGTTCAGTATAATCAAACCAGTAACCCAAAATGTCCAATTTGACTTGCAATTTTTAGCAAATATATCACAAACACAACCACTCAATAATTTTGATAACATATTTGACTCAATGAACCATAACAAGTTTTTACAAATTGATTTGCTCGCGTAATGTAATGTGAGTTATGCATTTTCTTACACAATTTAATGTTCTTACAAATATTCTTTCATGTACCATCGATACGTTCAAAAACGCTTTAAACGCGTTAAAACCCCTTAGCAACATCTAGGACTAATATATTTAGTCAAAATGTCCCAGGTTAAACGACCAAAGACAAAAAGTAATAAAAAAATAATGGTTAAACTTGTTTCAGTTTCATGCAATTCATATAACTTCAAAGTAAAATATAACAACTTGCTGCCCGACAACTTCAAAGAAAACAACATTTCAAAACCAGGCATTGCATGATACTTTATAATTAGTTTAATACTGGTAATTTTAGCACTTGAATGCATGCAGCGTTTACTTACAATCAAACTTGTGGGCGGGTATCCAATTGTGTGAACATAATACGTCAATTTGATTGGCTAAAATGCATTATAGATTTATATGTAGAAAAGCCGCGGGTGAATTAAAATCAAATAGGCATTCTTTTAATAACTGTCGAATAGTACCGCACGAGTCCGACCTAGACATGTTAGAGCATACAGTATCTGTTAAGTACGTTCAACATCGCTAACCGACGTCGAACTGTTGAATACCAACAACCAGGAACCATTTTTCATCGAGTTGTGTAATCGCTCTGATGTGGATCAAAACGGAATTAATATTTTACGAGGATTGTTATTGATGATGGGATGATATTTTTGGATGATATTTGTAGATAATACAAGGATTTGAAAATAGATAGTCCTTGGTTTCCATATTAAATAACATGAATTATAAAACTTTCAAGGAGTCAAAAAGTAGCCCAGGAAGAAACTTCAACAAACCAGAACATTTCCTTCGGCCTTTTCTACTTTTCGCTCGTCGCTTATTGCAGCTGAACAAAGTAGTAATAATAATTATAGGAGTAAGAATTTTTCGTATTTAAAAACCCGGATTGACGCGTTACCAGTGTTTTCAGTGAGATGAGATAGCAGTCATTTGATAATATTTGTATTATGTATTAAATAAAAAGATTAATCATGACTATATGCATATCATGTATAATCGAACAACACCATAGCTAAAAATCTTTAATTTTCAAAACTGCCAGACCCTATTACCCAACAGCAATTTGTACACAAAACAAGTATTTAGAGAGAAAACAAGGAATGAACTAAATGCAAATATAACTATAAATTTACAGTTCATTTCAATAATATAAATGATTCAAACAACAACCTTTCAAATCATTTGCACACCACATAAATGTTTATGTTTCCTATATATTTACAAAGGTTTCGCATATATGCAAATTTCCATAATGCCGTTTTCTTTGGATAGCTTAAATATTAATCACAAATGATAAGGTTGCCCATTACTTTATGTTGGTCTGAAATATGTAAATACTTAAATATTTGCTTTATCAGGTCACCAGGTTCAAACTTAAGATGCCTCACCATATTTGCATATGTATGCAAATGAAATACTGCTTATACCTATACAAAATTTGAAATTTAACTTTGACACAAAACCTGTAAAATTCAAACAAAATATCAATATTAAAGAAACAGTTAGTGCATGTAAAAGATAAACGAAATATCAACTTTTAAATAATATTTTCGCAAGCTATAAATCATTTTAAAAGTCATATTTGCATGCAGTAAAAACATTAACATTTACTTACCATTGCAAATTTAACTATTTCCATACAATACCACACGCTAGTAAAATTAAGCCTATGGTCACGTTTAATAATGGTGCGATTTTCTTGTATTTGTATTGATTTCAAAACGATTGTTCCGGATAGAGAATCGTACCGAGTTCACACAATTTACCCAGGTTTTATATGATATGTAAAAGGCGGCCGCGCCTACCTGCAACACCATGGATGTTTATGGGGAAATAATAAGATTTATTGTCAACAAAGACAGCACAAACATATTCACAGCCTAGTAAAGTTTATCTAAATATGTGCCTTTATTTATGTTTATCATATATTTACATACGTATGTAAATCGACCTTTTCATGCAGTGAAAAGAAGTCCGAATCCGATGTCAAGTTGAAAACTTTAGAAAGCTATGCTGAAAAGGCATTGATTTACATTTATAAATTTTGACTTGGACGGAGAGTTGTCTCATTGGCACTCATACCACATCTTCTTATATCTATTGAGTTTTGCCAAAACTTTTGTTTGAATCCTACTAAATTATACTATTATTAGATGCTGGTAAAACGTTTCCTTGAATTTGAGCAAATCGCCATCACAAGGTAACTATGCTACTCTACATGCACGTGAGAAAGACAATCTGAGACAATAGTGTTTTTATTTGTATGAGTGATTCAGCGTTTCATGAATTTTCAATGTTGTTCGATATACATGCCTCTAAAATATATTGTGGTTCAAAGTAGAAATAACATTAACAAAATTTTCCAGTTAGAGAGGTTACATGTATGATTAAAGTAAATACAGTTGAAAAGAGTCAAAGCAGAACTTTCAGAATTTATCAAATGTTAACAAATTAGATATTTTTAACTTTTCTGTTCAGGTTTTAAGTGATAGTACATGATTGATTGTTGGTTGCTTAACGTCCAGTGGCAAATATTTCATGCATGTTCAGGACGAGAACAAGTTAACATTGAATACAATAGGTAGGTCCTGTAATAGAGGCCGTCCGGGTTGAAGGTCGGGAAATTTGGACTGCCACGGGAAAAATGAGGGTATATTAGATAAGGACAGAAATTAAGCCTTGCAACAGGCCACCTACGGACCCCCAAAGAGTTGTTGCAGGGTTCTTAACGTGCAAAGAGCGTGGCACCTCTTTACACGAGGCATCGGATTTAACGTCCCATTCTGACCGGACGTGGCTGCAAATTTGTACATCCGCACAGCCAAACGGACGCCCAACTTTAGCGAGGGTTTTACCACCGTTCGGAGGAAGACCAATGGTGACCATACTTCTATTCACCAGTCACCCTTGGGGAAAATTTAGAAATGGTTGAATCTTGAAAATATTATATATTTATAAATAAAGACTGATTAAAGGTTACATTTGATCAAGTTATCTAGAAAAATAGACCAATATAAGGTAACTTGTACTACAATAGTCACAAAAGTGGTCAAGTTAGATGTAAAATGTAGTAAAATTGTTAAGAAGACAGTGACAGGTTTTCTGTTACATCTAATACAATTATCTTTAAAACAAGGTCGATTTTAGGTTAGATTTAATACAATTTTCAAAAAGTCGTAAAATTTACTAAAATATGTAAAATTCTCAATAAAACTTTGGTAAGTTAAAGGTTACATCTACTACAACTAATTATGAAAATAGGTTGAAACTTGTAAAATTAATATAACTTACAAAAACAAATGACCGATTTAAGGTAACATCTTTTAAAATTATCTTTAAAAAGCCAATTTTAGTTTATATGACACATTATCTTCAAAAAGAGGTTGAATCTTTTAGAATATAATTCAATTCTTAATAAAGAAAGTAACCGATTTAAGGTTACATCTAATACAGTTATCTGTTTGAATGACCGATTTAAGGTAATATCTAATTCAATTATCGAAGAAGTGGTCAATTCAACTGTAAAATGTAGCAAAATTATCAACAAAGCAGTAGCAGGTTTGCTGTTACATTTAATACAATTATGTATAAAATATGGTCAAATTAAGGTTACATCTAATACAGTTTTGAAAAAAGTCGTAACATTCTCAATAAAGCTGTGGTTGGTTCAAGTTTACATCTACTACAACTATCTATAAACATTGGTTGAATTCATTTTAAAAGTATTCATAAATTATCCATAAAATTTAAAATGGTTGAATCTTGTAAAATATTATATATTTATAAATGAAGACCGATTTAAGGTGACATCTTATCAAGTTATATAGAAAAGTTGACCAATTTAAGATAATATCTACTATAATTGTGAAAAAGTGGTCAAATTAGATGTAAAATGTAGTAAAATTGTTAACACAGTGACGGGTTTTCTGTTACATCTAATACAATTATCTATAAAACATGGTCGATTTTAGGTTAGATTTAATACAATTATCAAAAAGTCGTAATATTTACTGAAATATTTAAAATTCTCAATAAAACTTTGGTCAGTTAAAGGTTCCATCTACTACAACTAATTATGAAAATAGGTCGAAACTTGTAAAATTAATATAACTTACAAAAACAAATGACTAATTTAAGGTTACATCTTAATTAACAAAACAAGTGACCGATTTAAGGTAACATCTTTCAAAATTGTCTAGAAAATGCCAAAAAGGTTATATGACACATTATCTTATAAGTGGTTGAATCTTTTCAATATAATTCAATTATCAGGAGAAAAGGTGATCGATTTAAGATAACATCTAATACAACAGTAATCTGTGTGAATGGCCGATTTAAGGTAACATCTAATTCAATTATGGAAAAAAATCGTAAAATTCTCAAAAAGCTGTGTTTGGTTCAAATTAATATCTACTACAACTATTTTTAAACATTGTTTGAATTCATTTTAAAAATATATTTAAATTATTAATAAAATTTAGAAATGATTGATTGAATGATTGTTGGTTGCTTAACGTCCAGTGGCAAATATTTCATGCATATTCAGGACGAGAACAAATTAACAATAAATACAATAGGTAGGTTCTGTAATAGAGGCGTCTGGGATTGAGGTCGGAGAAATTTAGACTGCCACGGGAAATGAGGGTATATTGGATAGGGACAGAAATTTAGCCTTGCAACAGGTCACCTACGGACCCCTCAAAGAGTTGTTGCAGGGGTTCTTAACGTGCAAAGAGCGTGGCACTCTCTTTACACGAGGTATCGGATTTAACGTCCCCATTCTGACCGGACGTGGCTGCAAATTTGTACATCTCGCACAGCCAAACGGACGCCCAACTTTGACGAAGGTTTTGCCGCCGGTCGGAGGAAGACCAATGGTGACCATACTTATTCCCCAGTCACCCTTGGGGAAAATTTAGAAATGGTTGAATCTTGAAAATATTATATATTTATAAATAAAGACTGATTAAAGGTTACATTTGATCAAGTTATCTAGAAAAATAGACCAATATAAGGTAACTTGTACTACAATAGTCACAAAAGTGGTCAAGTTAGATGTAAAATGTAGTAAAATTGTTAAGAAGACAGTGACAGGTTTTCTGTTACATCTAATACAATTATCTACAAAACATGGTCGATTTTAGGTTAGATTTAATACAATTTTCAAAAAGTCGTAAAATTTACTAAAATATGTAAAATTCTCAATAAAACTTTGGTAAGTTAAAGGTTACATCTACTACAACTAATTATGAAAATAGGTTGAAACTTGTAAAATTAATATAACTTGCAAAAACAAATGATCGATTTAAGGTAACATCTTTTAAAATTATCTTTAAAAAGCCAATTTTAGGTTATATGACACCTTATCTTCAAAAAGAGGTTGAATCTTTAAGAATATAATTGAATTCTTAATAAAGAAAGTAACCGATTTAAGGTTACAACTTATACAGTTATCTGTTTGAATGACCGATTTAAGGTAATATCTAATTCAATTATCGAAGAAGTGGTCAATTCAACTGTAAAATGTAGCAAAATTATCAACAAAGCAGTAGCAGGTTTGCTGTTACATTTAATACAATTATGTATAAAATATGGTCAAATTAAGGTTACATCTAATACAGTTTTGAAAAAAGTCGTAACATTCTCAATATTGCTGTGGTTGGTTCAAGTTTACATCTACTACTGTGGTTGGTTCAAGTTTACATCTACTACAACTATCTATAAACATTGGTTGAATTCATTTTAAAAGTATTCATAAATTATCCATAAAATTTAAAAATGGTTGAATCTTGTAAAATATTATATATTTATAAATAAAGACCGATTTAAGGTGACATTTTATCAAGTTATATAGAAAAGTTAACCAATTTAAGATAATATCTACTATAATTGTGAAAAAGTAGTCAAATTAGATGTAAAATGTAGTAAAATTGTTAACACAGTGACGGGTTTTCTGTTACATCTAATACAATTATCTATAAAACATGGTCGATTTTAGGTTAGATTTAATACAATTATCAAAAAGTCGTAAAATGTACTGAAATATTTAAAATTCTCAATAAAACTTTGGTCAGTTAAAAGTTCCATCTACTACAACTAATTATGAAAATAGGTCGAAACTTGTAAAATAAATATAACTTACAAAAACAAATGACTAATTTAAGGTTACATCTTAATTAACAAAACAAGTGACCGATTTAAGGTAACATCTTTCAAAATTGTCTAGAAAAATGCCAAAAAAGGTTATATGGCACATTATCTTATAAGTGGTTGAATCTTTTCAATATAATTCAATTATCAGGAGAAAAGTGATCGATTTAAGATAACATCTAATACAACAGTTATCTGTGTGAATGGCCGATTTAAGGTAACATCTAATTCAATTATGGAAAAAAAAATCGTAAAATTCTCAAAAAGCTGTTTGGTTCAAATTAATATCTACTACAACTAATTTTAAACATTGTTTGAATTCATTTAAAATATATTTAAATTATTAATAAAATTTAGAAATGATTGATTGAATGATTGTTGGTTGCTTAACGTCCAGTGGCAAATATTTCATGCATATTCAGGACGAGAACAAATTAACAATAAATAAAATAAAATTAAGTTCAATTAGTCAAGTATAAATTTAATATTAATGTACATAAGTATCAATTCTGAATGACTTATAGTTAGCTTAATGCATTTAAAATACATGAGAAATTGCCTGAAATGTAGCATGATAAAACTGTCATAATGTCAAGTAATTGAATTTAATACATAGTACATTATAGTAAATTTAATGAAATATCAATACATTAGGCAATTGTACTTTACTATTGAATATTTAATGTCATGTAACAAAATCATAGACATGCTGACATAAGTTAAGTCTATACAAAATGTAATTAATTAAATTGATCATGCATATTAAAATTGTACAAATATCTCAATATTTAATGATTAATATTTATATTAATGATTTGTAGTATTGAAAACTATAAAACTTGATGATATGATATTATTTACGAATTGATAATTGCTGAAGATATTAATCTAATTAGCATATATTTATTATGATGATATGATTATGCGATATATATTAGACTATTTTATATGTAATATTATAAATTCTTATAGGATTCATGTTAAATATTTGGAATAATTACATATCTGATATTATTACCAATTAGAATTACTATATTGTATTAATGACATCTGGTATTTCAGATACTATAATTAGGCAATTTTTAATGATTAAATCTATTATTCTTATTGAAGTTCTTAATGCTTCATATTTACGACATTTATTGCATATATAAATAATTCAATGACGTACTTATGTATGACTTATCAGTTTCATATCATACCCAATAGTTGATCATTATTTACTATTTGGACATTTTTGTGAAACATTAATAGGAATGATCATATGAATGTAAGATATCAATTCTGAAGTACTAGCATTAAGATCTCAAATGAGTATATCCATCTTAAAAATTAGCATGAAGTATGTGAAATAATAAATTATAATTAGTTAATATGCAGCAAATTTTAAATTAATAGTATAACATAAGTTAAATATTTGATATGATATATTAACATATTTATTAAAGTTTAACACTACCAAATTATTAATGTCCGAAATCAGGAGTCCTTAATTCAGTGGTTTTCGCTGTTTGCTGTCTGTCATATATGTTTTCGTTTAATGTTCTGTTTATAAATCAGGCCGTTGGATTTCCCATACATTTCAGTTGTTAACATTTTGTCTTGTCAGGACCTTTTAAGGCTTAATATACTATAGAATAATATGTTGAGTATATAAAATCACAAAGGAGAAAGAAAAACAAAATAATAAAAGTCAGATCAGTTGATATATTAATATCTCTACACTAGACAAAGAAAAAGCTATTACTTTAACATTACGTTTTATCAATTAATAGTGTATAGTTACTTAAAAGCGCATTTAATGACCAGCTAATGACCCACTCTTTAATATACTAATATAGGCATACTTCCGAGTTTATTTCATATGAGTACACCAACAAAAAGATCTTGCTCAAAGATTAAGTTATCTCTTGCCATCATGCATATAGCATAAGTAAACCATACACGGGATTTCAGTAGGTATTCTGTGATGGCTCCTTTTAAATTTATTCATTAGTGCATTAAGTGTTAGGTCTAGTCAATGTGGTTCTAATTCTTATACAAACTTATTAGTCTCATTATTTACAAATATGGGTGTGACATAAAAGATATAATTGGACAGACTTGCTGCTATTTTGACATCCATGTAGTCGTCTCTCTGTACATTTGCTTTTATTGGTATTTAGTGAACAAAGTACTGTATAATATTAAGTGTGCGACCCTACCCAATATGAGTCTAAAACTTAGATATTCACAGATAAAAAAAATGTTTTTTTATGTTATTGGGTTGTTGGCTCTTTGGTACACTCACTAAATTTGACATAACACATATAATACATGAATGTTAAATAGCAATTTAGTATAGTTTGTCTAATCGAACAATTTTATCTAACCGCTTACGAGGATAATCTTTCGACCGATTAACCGGTTAACCGATATTAAAGTTGATGTTCATAGACTATGTCTACAGTATGCTAGTATACTTAAAGAACCTATTTAGATTTATCGTGACATCCTTTACTAGATCATTCTGTATTGTCTGCATGTAAATGGTACGATTGATTATTTGGTTTTACGTCAAGTGGCAAATATTTCATATGAAAATAAGAAGATGTGGTATAATTGTCAATGATACAACTCTCCACCAGAGACCAAATGACAAAGAAGTTAAGAGCTATAGGTCACCGTACAATCTTTAACAATGAGCAAAACCCATACCGCATAGTCAGCTATAAATAGCCCCGAAATGACAAATGTAAAACAATCTAAACGAGAAAACTAACGAACAGTGTTGTAACGACACACTCTGACCAAGAGTGAACTATGCAAACCAATAAACGAAAACAAATATGAGAAACAGCAAAAATGAAAACCACTCAATTACAGGATCCTGACTTGGGACAGGCACATATAGAATGTGGACTAAACTAGTCTGAAGTCGCCAACCCCTCACCCTCCCTTAACCTCGCAAAGTGGTGTAACAGTGCAACACAAGTACACACTATAAAAATCCGTTGAACAAGGACTAGCTCATCAGATCAATACAAAGCAGAAATACATCTAACAAAAACAGTCCAAACGTGGCAGGGTACTTAACATATCATCCCACAACAAAAAGACACTATAAGTACAGATCTGAGTGTACTCGCAGTTATTGACGGCTAGTTAAAAGCCATTGACAACTAATAAAACATCTTGCATGTTCAGGACGAAAACAAATTTTAAACAATTAATTCAATTAGGTGTTATTATCTTATTAGATAACCCTTTAATCATTGCTGATCGTTCTTTAAAATCTATCGGCGACAACATATCAATATTTAAAAATCTATGTTGCACTAGTAGTTTTGAGGATATGAGAATTTTTAGACAACATTCGAATGGTAATACGTATTACAGAAAAAAAATCAATTCATCATAAACTTCTGGTAAACGGTTATAAGCAGCGTTACAGAAAATTCAGATTTCATTAAGGGATTGATTTTTGTTTGCAAGACGTCGTTTGTCAAATTTTAGTGAATATTCAAAACGGATATATAATGCATTTAAGGAACAACCCTTTCATTTGAAAAAGGGGGTGTATGGTATTTTGAAGAAAAACCGAATTCGAAGAATAAATAAGCTGTCGCAGCATTGACCACACTATTCTGTTTTACAAAAAAAAAGTAATATTTTGTCTCAACTTGGAAAGAAAATAATTTGGTTTGATTGTGTCCATCTGTTGAAAAAATCATACCGATATAACCCCTCTTGAAGTTAAATCTTCTTAAGTAAGTGAATATTATATTTAGCTAAAAATAAAACTGGTGTTCAGTATAATCAAACCAGTAACCCAAAATGTCCAATTTGACTTGCAATTTTTAGCAAATATATCACAAACACAACCACTCAATAATTTTGATAACATATTTGACTCAATGAACCATAACAAGTTTTTTCAAATTGATTTGCTCGTGTAATGTAATGTGAGTTATGCATTTTCTTACACAATTTAATGTTCTTACAAATATTCTTTCATGTACCATCGATACGTTCAAAAACGCTTTAAACGCGTTAAAACCCTTAGCAACATCTAGGACTAATATATTTAGTCAAAATGTCCCAGGTTAAACGACCTAAGACAAAAAGTAAAAAATAATGGTTAAACTTGTTTCAGTTTCATGCAATTCATATAACTTCAAAGTAAAATATAAAAACTTGCTGCCCGACAACTTCAAAGAAAACAACATTTCAAAACCAGGCATTGCATGATACTTTATAATTAGTTTAATACTGGTAATTTTAGCACTTGAATGCATGCAGCGTTTACTTACAATCAAACTTGTGGGCGGGTATCCAATTGTGTGAACATAATACGTCAATTTGATTGGCTAAAATGCATTATAGATTTATATGTAGAAAAGCCGCGGGTGAATTAAAATCAAATAGGCATTCTTTTAATAACTGTCGAATAGTACCGCACGAGTCCGACCTAGACATGTTAGAGCATACAGTATCTGTTAAGTACGTTCAACATCGCTAACCGACGTCGAACTGTTGAATACCAACAACCAGGAACCATTTTTCATCGAGTTGTGTAATCGCTCTGATGTGGATCAAAACGGAATTAATATTTTACGTGGATTGTTATTGATGACGGGATGATATTTTTTGGATGATATTTGTAGATAATACAAGGATTTGAAAAATAGATAGTCCTTGGTTTCCATATTAAATAACATGAATTATAAAACTTTCAAGGAGTCAAAAAAGTAGCCCAGGAAGAAACATCAACAAACCAGAACATTTCCTTCGGCCTTTTCTACTTTTCGCTCGTCGCTTATTGCAGCTGAAAAGTAGTAATAATAATTATAGGAGTAAGAATTTTCGTATTTAAAAACCCGGATTGACGCGTTACCAGTGTTTTCAGTGAGATGAGATAGCAGTCATTTGATAATATTTGTATTATGTATTAAATAAAAAGATTAATCATGACTATATGCATATCATGTATAATCGAACAACACCATAGCTAAAAATCTTTAATTTTCAAAACTGCCAGACCCTATTACCCAACAGCAATTTGTACACAAAACAAGTATTTAGAGAGAAAACAAGGAATGAACTAAATGCAAATATAACTATAAATTTACAGTTCATTTCAATAATATAAATGATTCAAACAACAACCTTTCAAATCATTTGCACACCACATAAATGTTTATGTTTCCTATATATTTACAAAGGTTTCGCATATATGCAAATTTCCATAATGCCGTTTTCTTTGGATAGCTTAAATATTAATCACAAATGATAAGGTTGCCCATTACTTTATGTTGGTCTGAAATATGTAAATACTTAAATATTTGCTTTATCAGGTCACCAGGTTCAAACTTAAGATGCCTCACCATATTTGCATATGTATGCAAATGAAATACTATTATACCTATACAAAATTTGAAATTTAACTTTGACACAAAACCTGTAAAATTCAAACAAAATATCAATATTAAAGAAACAGTTAGTGCATGTAAAAGATAAACGAAATATCAACTTTTAAATAATATTTTCGCAAGCTATAAATCATTTTAAAAGTCATATTTGCATGCAGTAAAAACATTAACATTTACTTACCATTGCAAATTTAACTATTTCCATACAATACCACACGCTAGTAAAATTAAGCCTATGGTCACGTTTAATAATGGTGCGATTTTCTTGTATTTGTATTGATTTCAAAACGATTGTTCCGGATAGAGAATCGTACCGAGTTCACACAATTTACCCAGGTTTTATATGATATGTAAAAGGCGGCCGCGCCTACCTGCAACACCATGGATGTTTATGGGAAATAATAAGATTTATTGTCAACAAAGACAGCACAAACATATTCACAGCCTAGTAAAGTTTATCTAAATATGTGCCTTTATTTATGTTTATCATATATTTACATACGTATGTAAATCGACCTTTTCATGCAGTGAAAAGAAGTCCGAATCCGATGTCAAGTTGAAAACTTTAGAAAGCTATGCTGAAAAGGCATTGATTTACATTTATAAATTTTGACTTGGACGGAGAGTTGTCTCATTGGCACTCATACCACATCTTCTTATATCTATTGAGTTTTGCCAAAACTTTTGTTTGAATCCTACTAAATTATACTATTATTAGATGCTGGTAAAAACGTTTCCTTGAATTTGAGCAAATCGCCATCACAAGGTAACTATGCTACTCTACATGCACGTGAGAAAGACAATCTGAGACAATAGTGTTTTTATTTGTATGAGTGATTCAGCGTTTCATGAATTTTCAATGTTGTTCGATATACATGCCTCTAAAATATATTGTGGTTCAAAGTAGAAATAACATTAACAAAATTTTCCAGTTAGAGAGGTTACATGTATGATTAAAGTAAATACAGTTGAAAAGAGTCAAAGCAGAACTTTCAGAATTTATCAAATGTTAACAAATTAGATATTTTTAACTTTTCTGTTCAGGTTTTAAGTGATAGTACATGATTGATTGTTGGTTGCTTAACGTCCAGTGGCAAATATTTCATGCATGTTCAGGACGAGAACAAGTTAACATTGAATACAATAGGTAGGTCCTGTAATAGAGGCCGTCCGGGTTGAAGGTCGGGAAATTTGGACTGCCACAGGAAAAATGAGGGTATATTAGATAAGGACAGAAATTAAGCCTTGCAACAGGCCACCTACGGACCCCCAAAGAGTTGTTGCAAGGGTTCTTAACGTGCAAAGAGCGTGGCACTCTCTTTACACGAGGCATCGGATTTAACGTCCCCATTCTGACCGGACGTGGCTGCAAATTTGTACATCCCGCACAGCCAAACGGACGCCCAACTTTAGCGAGGGTTTTACCACCGTTCGGAGGAAGACCAATGGTGACCATACTTCTATTCACCAGTCACCCTTGGGGAAAATTTAGAAATGGTTGAATCTTGAAAATATTATATATTTATAAATAAAGACTGATTAAAGGTTACATTTGATCAAGTTATCTAGAAAAATAGACCAATATAAGGTAACTTGTACTACAATAGTCACAAAAGTGGTCAAGTTAGATGTAAAATGTAGTAAAATTGTTAAGAAGACAGTGACAGGTTTTCTGTTACATCTAATACAATTATCTTTAAAACAAGGTCGATTTTAGGTTAGATTTAATACAATTTTCAAAAAGTCGTAAAATTTACTAAAATATGTAAAATTCTCAATAAAACTTTGGTAAGTTAAAGGTTACATCTACTACAACTAATTATGAAAATAGGTTGAAACTTGTAAAATTAATATAACTTACAAAAACAAATGACCGATTTAAGGTAACATCTTTTAAAATTATCTTTAAAAAGCCAATTTTAGTTTATATGACACATTATCTTCAAAAAGAGGTTGAATCTTTTAGAATATAATTCAATTCTTAATAAAGAAAGTAACCGATTTAAGGTTACATCTAATACAGTTATCTGTTTGAATGACCGATTTAAGGTAATATCTAATTCAATTATCGAAGAAGTGGTCAATTCAACTGTAAAAATGTAGCAAAATTATCAACAAAGCAGTAGCAGGTTTGCTGTTACATTTAATACAATTATGTATAAAATATGGTCAAATTAAGGTTACATCTAATACAGTTTTGAAAAAAGTCGTAACATTCTCAATAAAGCTGTGGTTGGTTCAAGTTTACATCTACTACAACTATCTATAAACATTGGTTGAATTCATTTTAAAAGTATTCATAAATTATCCATAAAATTTAAAAATGGTTGAATCTTGTAAAATATTATATATTTATAAATGAAGACCGATTTAAGGTGACATCTTATCAAGTTATATAGAAAAGTTGACCAATTTAAGATAATATCTACTATAATTGTGAAAAAGTGGTCAAATTAGATGTAAAATGTAGTAAAATTGTTAACACAGTGACGGGTTTTCTGTTACATCTAATACAATTATCTATAAAACATGGTCGATTTTAGGTTAGATTTAATACAATTATCAAAAAGTCGTAATATTTACTGAAATATTTAAAATTCTCAATAAAACTTTGGTCAGTTAAAGGTTCCATCTACTACAACTAATTATGAAAATAGGTCGAAACTTGTAAAATTAATATAACTTACAAAAACAAATGACTAATTTAAGGTTACATCTTAATTAACAAAAACAAGTGACCGATTTAAGGTAACATCTTTCAAAATTGTCTAGAAAATGCCAAAAAGGTTATATGACACATTATCTTATAAGTGGTTGAATCTTTTCAATATAATTCAATTATCAGGAGAAAAAGGTGATCGATTTAAGATAACATCTAATACAACAGTAATCTGTGTGAATGGCCGATTTAAGGTAACATCTAATTCAATTATGGAAAAAAATCGTAAAATTCTCAAAAAGCTGTGTTTGGTTCAAATTAATATCTACTACAACTATTTTTAAACATTGTTTGAATTCATTTTAAAATATATTTAAATTATTAATAAAATTTAGAAATGATTGATTGATTGATTGTTGGTTGCTTAACGTCCAGTGGCAAATATTTCATGCATATTCAGGACGAGAACAAATTAACAATAAATACAATAGGTAGGTTCTGTAATAGAGGCGTCTGGGATTGAGGTCGGAGAAATTTAGACTGCCACGGGAAATGAGGGTATATTGGATAGGGACAGAAATTTAGCCTTGCAACAGGTCACCTACGGACCCCTCAAAGAGTTGTTGCAAGGGTTCTTAACGTGCAAAGAGCGTGGCACTCTCTTTACACGAGGTATCGGATTTAACGTCCCCATTCTGATCGGACGTGGCTGCAAATTTGTACATCTCGCACAGCCAAACGGACGCCCAACTTTGACGAAGGTTTTGCCGCCGGTCGGAGGAAGACCAATGGTGACCATACTTCTATTCCCCAGTCACCCTTGGGGAAAATTTAGAAATGGTTGAATCTTGAAAAATATTATATATTTATAAATAAAGACTGATTAAAGGTTACATTTGATCAAGTTATCTAGAAAAATAGACCAATATAAGGTAACTTGTACTACAATAGTCACAAAAGTGGTCAAGTTAGATGTAAAATGTAGTAAAATTGTTAAGAAGACAGTGACAGGTTTTCTGTTACATCTAATACAATTATCTACAAAACATGGTCGATTTTAGGTTAGATTTAATACAATTTTCAAAAAGTCGTAAAATTTACTAAAATATGTAAAATTCTCAATAAAACTTTGGTAAGTTAAAGGTTACATCTACTACAACTAATTATGAAAATAGGTTGAAACTTGTAAAATTAATATAACTTGCAAAAACAAATGATCGATTTAAGGTAACATCTTTTAAAATTATCTTTAAAAAGCCAATTTTAGGTTATATGACACCTTATCTTCAAAAAGAGGTTGAATCTTTAAGAATATAATTGAATTCTTAATAAAGAAAGTAACCGATTTAAGGTTACAACTTATACAGTTATCTGTTTGAATGACCGATTTAAGGTAATATCTAATTCAATTATCGAAGAAGTGGTCAATTCAACTGTAAAATGTAGCAAAATTATCAACAAAGCAGTAGCAGGTTTGCTGTTACATTTAATACAATTATGTATAAAATATGGTCAAATTAAGGTTACATCTAATACAGTTTTGAAAAAAGTCGTAACATTCTCAATATTGCTGTGGTTGGTTCAAGTTTACATCTACTACTGTGGTTGGTTCAAGTTTACATCTACTACAACTATCTATAAACATTGGTTGAATTCATTTTAAAAGTATTCATAAATTATCCATAAAATTTAAAATGGTTGAATCTTGTAAAATATTATATATTTATAAATAAAGACCGATTTAAGGTGACATTTTATCAAGTTATATAGAAAAGTTAACCAATTTAAGATAATATCTACTATAATTGTGAAAAAGTAGTCAAATTAGATGTAAAATGTAGTAAAATTGTTAACACAGTGACGGGTTTTCTGTTACATCTAATACAATTATCTATAAAACATGGTCGATTTTAGGTTAGATTTAATACAATTATCAAAAAGTCGTAAAATGTACTGAAATATTTAAAATTCTCAATAAAACTTTGGTCAGTTAAAAGTTCCATCTACTACAACTAATTATGAAAATAGGTCGAAACTTGTAAAATAAATATAACTTACAAAAACAAATGACTAATTTAAGGTTACATCTTAATTAACAAAACAAGTGACCGATTTAAGGTAACATCTTTCAAAATTGTCTAGAAAATGCCAAAAAAGGTTATATGGCACATTATCTTATAAGTGGTTGAATCTTTTCAATATAATTCAATTATCAGGAGAAAAGTGATCGATTTAAGATAACATCTAATACAACAGTTATCTGTGTGAATGGCCGATTTAAGGTAACATCTAATTCAATTATGGAAAAAAAAATCGTAAAATTCTCAAAAAGCTGTTTGGTTCAAATTAATATCTACTACAACTAATTTTAAACATTGTTTGAATTCATTTTAAAAATATATTTAAATTATTAATAAAATTTAGAAATGATTGATTGATTGATTGTTGGTTGCTTAACGTCCAGTGGCAAATATTTCATGCATATTCAGGACGAGAACAAATTAACAATAAATACAATAGGTAGGTTCTGTAATAGAGGCGTCTGGGATTGAGGTCGGAGAAATTTAGACTGCCACGGGAAATGAGGGTATATTGGATAGGGACAGAAATTTAGCCTTGCAACAGGTCACCTACGGACCCCTCAAAGAGTTGTTGCAAGGGTTCTTAACGTGCAAAGAACGTGGCACTCTCTTTACACGAGGCATCGGATTTAACGTCCCCATTCTGACCGGACGTGGCTGCAAATTTGTACATCCCGCACAGCCAAACGGACGCCCCACTTTGACGAGGATTTTACCGCCGGTCGGAGGAAGACCAATGGTGACCATACTTCTATTCCCCAGTCACCCTTGGGGAAAATTTAGAAATGGTTGAATCTTGAAAAATATTATATATTTATAAATAAAGACTGATTAAAGGTTACATTTGATCAAGTTATCTAGAAAAATAGACCAATATAAGGTAACTTGTACTACAATAGTCACAAAAGTGGTCAAGTTAGATGTAAAATGTAGTAAAATTGTTAAGAAGAGTGGCAGATTTTCTGTGACATCTAATACAAGTATCTATTAAACATGGTCGGTTTTAGGTAAAATTTAATACAATTATCAAAAATTGTCGTAACATTAACTGAAATATGTAAAATTCTCAATAACGCTTTGGCTAGTTTAAGGTGACATCTACTACAACTAATTATAAAAATTGGTTGAAACTTGTAAAATAAATATAACTTACAAAACATAAGTTATCTGTGGTACATTTAATACAATTATGTATAAAATATGGTCAATTTAACTGTAAAATGTAGCAAAATTATCAATAAAGCAGTGACAGGTTTTCTGTTACATTTAATACAATTATGTATAAAATATGGTCAATTTAAGGTTCACCTAATACAATTTTGAAAAAAGTCGTAAAATTCTCAATAAAGATGTGGTTGGTTCAAGTTTACATTAACTACAACTATCTATAAACATTGGTTGAATTCATTTTAAAAGTATACTTCAATTATCCATAAAATTTAGAAATGGTTGAATCTTGTAAAATATTATATATTTATAAATAAAGACCGATTTAAGGTGACATCTTATCAAGTCATCTAGAAAAGTTGACCAATTTAAGATAATATCTACTATAATTGTAAAAAAAGTGGTCAAATTAGATGTAAATGTAGTAAAATTGTTAACACAGTGACAGGTTTTCTGTTACATGTAATACAATTATCTATAAAACATGGTCAATTTTAGGTTAGATTTAATACAATTATCAAAAAGTCGTAAAATTTACTGAAATATTTAAAATTCTCAATAAAACTTTGGTTACTTAAAGATTACATCTACTACAACAAATTATAAAATTGGTTGAAACTTGTAAAATTAATATAACTTACAAAAACAAGTGACCAATTTAAGGTAACATCTTTCAAAATTGTCTAGAAAATGCCAAAAAGGTTATATGACACATCATCTTATAAGTGGTTGAATCTTTTCAATATAATTCAATTATCAGGAAAAGAAGTGATCGATTTAAGATTACATCTAATACAGTTATCTGTGTGAATGGCCGATTTAAGGTAACATCTAATTCAATTATGGAAAAAATATCGAAAAATTCTCAATAAGGCTGTGTTTGGTTCAAATTAGCATCTACTACAACTATTTATAAACTTTGTTTGAATTCATTTTGAAAATATAATTAAATTATCAATAAAATTTCGAAATGGTTGAATCTTGTAAAATATTATATATTTCTAAATAAGACTGATTAAAGGTTACATTTGATCAAGTTATCTAGAAAAATAGACCAATATAAGGAAACATGTACTACAATTGTCAAAAAAGTGGTCAAGTTAGATGTAAAATGTAGTAAAATTGTTAAGAAGACAGTGACCAATTTAAGGTTACATCTTTTACAGTTTTTAGAAAATGTGGTTGCATATTGTAACATGTGATATAATTAACAAGTGACTGATTTAAAAGTTAAAACAGTTATCAAAAAGTGATCAAATTTACAGTAAAATGTAAAAAATATCAATAAACCGATGGCAGGTTTAGTGTTACATTCTATACAAATATCTATAAAATATGGTCGATTTAAGGTTTCGTCTATTACAACTATCCAAAAGCGGTTAAATTAAATAAAAATATAAAATTTTCAACAAAGCTGTGGTTGTTTCATGATTACATCTGATACAACTGTCAGTATATCTCAGAAAATAATCTGGAACAAATGTTTGAATTTAGGTAATATCAAATAAAGCTATCAAAAGTCAAATTTACAGTAAAATGTAGAAAAAAAACAGCAATAAATGGATGGCAGGTTTGGTGTTACATGCTATGCAAATATTTATAAAATATGGCCGATCTAAGGATTCATCTAATACAATTATCCAAAAATGGTTAAATTAACTGAAAATGTAAAATTTTCAACAAAGCTGTGGTTTGTTAATGTTTACATCTAATGCAACTGTCAGTATATCTCAGAAAATAATCTGGAACAAATGTTTGATTTAAGGTAATATCAAAAAGTTATCAAAAGTCAAATTTACAGTGAAATTTAGAAAAAATAGCAATATACAGATGGCAGGTTTGGTGTTACATGCTATGCAAATATCTATAAAATATGGTCAATCTAAGGTTTTATCTAATACAATCTTACAAAAGTGGTTAAATTAACTGAAAATGTCAAAGTTTCAACAAAGCTGTGGTTGGTTCATCTTAACATCTAATAGAACTGTCAGTACATACCAGAAAATGATCTGTTATAAATTACCGATTTAAGGTAATGCCATATACAATTATAAAAAGTGGTCAAATTAACAGTAATATGTAGAAATATTAACAATAAACCGATTGCAGGTTTGGTGTAAAATTCTATACAATTATCTTTAGAATATGGTTGATTTAAGGTCACAGCTGAATGAATTATCCCAAAAGTGGCAAAATTTACTGAAAAATGTTGCAATGTTTATTTTAATAAAGCTGCGGTTGGTTCATGTTTACTTCAATACAATTGCCAATACATATTAGAAAATTATCCAAACAGTGGTTAAATTAACTGAAAAATGTAAAATTTTCAGAAAAGCTGTGGTTAGCTCATGTTTACATCTAATACAACTGTCAGTACATCTCAGAAAATTATCTTGATCAAATGACTGATTCAAGGTAACTTCAAATACAATTATCAAAACAGTTGTCAAATTAAAAGTAAAATGTGGGAAAATTATCAATACACCGATTGCAGGTTTGGTGTTACATTTTATACAAATATCTATTAAATATGGTCGATTTACGGTTTCATCTAATACAACTATCCAAAAGTGGTTAAATTAATTGAAAATGTAAAATTTAAGGTAATATGAAATACAATTATCAAAAAGTTGTCAACGTCTACAGTGAAATGTAGAAAATTATCAATAAACCGATGGCAGGTTTGGTGTTACATTCATTCAATTATCTGAAGAATATGGTCGTTTTAAGGTTTCATCTAATACAATTATCTAAAAAGTGGTTAAATTAACTGAAAATGTAAAATTTCAGCAAAACTGTGGTTGGTTCATTTCTACATCTAATACAACTGTCAATACATCTCAGAAAATTATCTGGAACAAATGTTTGATTTAAGGTAATATCAAATACAGTTATCAAAAAGTGATCAAATTTACAGTAAAATGTAGAAAATATCAATTAACCGAT
This sequence comes from Mytilus coruscus, assembly GCA_017311375.1. Classification (NCBI taxonomy): domain Eukaryota; kingdom Metazoa; phylum Mollusca; class Bivalvia; order Mytilida; family Mytilidae; genus Mytilus; species Mytilus coruscus. The sequence goes on from CM029605.1 coordinate 55,806,733, forward strand.
GGCAGGTTTAGTGTTACATTATATACAAATATCTATACAATATGGTCAATTTAAGGTTTCATCTATTACAACTATCCAAAAGTGGTTAAATTAACTGAAACATATAAAATTTTCAACAAAGCTGCGGTTGATTCATGATTACATCTGATACAACTGTCAGTAGATCTGAGAAAATGATCTGGAACAAATGACCGATTAAAGGTAATGTCATATTTAATTATAAAATAAGTGGTCAAATTTGCAGTGAAATGTAGAAAATTATCAGTAAACCGATGGCATGTTTAATTATAAAATAAGTGGTCAAATTTGCAGTGAAATGTAGAAAATTATCAGTAAACCGATGGCATGTTTGGTGTTACATTCTATACAATTATCTTTAGAATATGGTCGATTTAAGGTTACATCTGAATTAATTATCCAAAGAGAGGCAAAAATTACTGACAAATGTTGCTTTTTTAACAAAGCTGTAATTGGTTCAAGTTTACTTCTAATACAATTGTCAATACATATAAGAAAATTATCTTGATCAAATGACCAATTTAAGGTAATATCAAATATACTGATCAAAAAGTGGTCAAATTTACAGTGAAATGTAGAAAAATATTATTAAACCGATGACAGATTTGGTAAACAAAATCTAGAACTTTTGAAATACTAAGGCTTTTCTACCTCAGGAATAGATTACCTTAGCTGTATTTGGCAAAACTTTTAGGAATTTTTGGTCCTCAATGCTGTTCAACTTCGTACTTTATTGGCCTTTTTACATTTTTATTCGAGCGTCACTGATGAGTCTTTTGTAGACGAAACGCGCGTCTGGCGTAAATATAAAATTGCAATCCTGGTATCTATGATGAGTTTATTTACAACCACTGGGTCGATGCCTCTGCTGGTGGAGATTTATTTCCCGAGGGTATCACCAGCCCAGTAGTCAGCACTTCTGTGTTGACATGAGTTATAATTGATATGTTCATAATTATAAATTAACTTTAAACAAAATTTAGAATTTTTGAAATACTAAGGCTTTTCTACCTCAGGAATAGATTACCTTAGCTGTATTTGGCAAACATTTTAGGAATTTTGGTCCTCAATGCTCTTCAACTTCGTACTCTATTTGGCCTTTTTAACATTTTTATTCGAGCGTCACTGATGAGTCTTTTGTAGCCGAAACGCGCGTCTGGCGTAAATATAAAATTTCAATCCTGGTATATATGATGAGTTTATTGTACGGTTGTCATATCACTAACCTAGGTGGTTGTCAGTTGTGTGTCTTATCCTATAGTTGGTATTTTTCTTGCAGATGTCACCAGTTAGGAAGGTCATAAGATCCAATGGAAAGACACCTAGGCCAATGATGGACCATAAACATCTTTTGATGGTATACCATACATAAATGTGGGTTGGATGGTGAAGGAGTGCCGAAAGGGACACGACAGACAAAAAATAAAGAAAGCTTAACATAAAGAGGAAAAGGTTAGAAATGTATTCATTTGAATATTGTATTACAGACAGGCTTATCCATATGTTTTATCAAAACTTATAAATATGGAATATGTAAGCAGTCTAGTTTCACATTAAGCCATCGTCTAGTCAACTGCGTTTCATTATTCAATGTTTAATTTTCAAATACTTTAAAATAGTACATTGCAATTGTTAAACAATTCAGAAAATATACATGGAAGTGATTATTTCAGGAAAATGACAAAGAAGATCATGGATATATTAAGAAAACAAGAAGACACATCCAAGATACCAACAGACTAGATTGTCCAGCCAGGATAAGATAGAGAATTATAGTTAAAACTCCCAGTTTAAAGTCCCCAAAGGGTGACTGGGAAAAAGAAATATGGCTGTGCGGGATGTATCAAGTTCGCAGTCACGTCCGGTCAGAATGGGGACGTTAAATCCGATGCCTCGTGTGAAGAGAGTGCCACGCTCTTTGAGGGGTCCGTATGTGGCCTGTTACAAGGCAAAATTTCTGTCCCTATCCATTTTCCTCATTTTCCAGTAGCAGTTCAAATTTCCCCGACCATCATCCCGAAAGGCTATTATGACATGACCTACCTATTGTATTTATTGCTAACTTGTTCTTGTCCTGAACATGCATGAAATATTTGCCACTGGACGTTAAGCAACCAACAATAAAGTTAGTATAATGAACTTTATATCATAAAAGTAAAAACATTAAAAGGCGAAGTCAGCAATTTAAAGTGACCAACTATGACTAAAACAGTTCCGGCTTACTTGTGAAAGAAATGTTCCAATATCAAAATCTATAACAGGACAAAACTCATGACAAATGAAAGTGAAGATCGTCCATCATAAAACAAGTTGACCGCAATTTTGTCATCTGTATAAAATTACATCCATTCATATTCTACATACCTTAATTAGTTTCGTTTGTTATTCTTTATTAATAGATTTGCGATTATGAAGATAAATGGGACAGGAAGCAGGTTTCCATAAATCTGAAAGCACAAATTATTGATGATTTGAAAATTGAGAAGCAGTTGAAATTTTACCTGCTACTGGCGGACAGAAATGATAACCAACATCATTTGTTGTAATATGTATTATATCTTTATTGTTTTTTTTTAGTTTATTTTACCAATTCAAATTGTTACATATTTAGGTAAATATATACAGGTACTTAAAAGCAGTAATAATAATCATTGGCAATTTGTACTTGATACCCTTAAATATGGGTTTATTCCTGTACTATACCACGTTAGACTGAATGCTGGCATCCATAGGTCTTTAAATTATCATGATTTCAGTTTTCTTTTGGGCAATTCTCTGATTGATAAATTAATATATTCACACGACAGTTTTTTATGTGTATATCACTGCGTATCAAACGTGTCTAACTAGGTACAAGAATGAGTCGTAAGTTTACAGATGCTCCACTCGCACTATTCATTTTCCATGTTCGGTCAACCCTGAAATTGGAACATCTTATTTGGCATGAAAATTAAAAAGAGCATATCATAGTGAAAATGTCTACTACGTTTCAATTTGAATAGACTTCAACTCCTCAAAGAGTGCATCTATTAAAAACTTTAACCTGAAGGACTGATGGACGAACTAACAAAAAGTAGATGCGTAAAAAATGATATTATTTGTACAATTAGTAGGCTGATTGCAGCATAAATATTATTATCTGGGTGTCTAAGATAGTAGGTTGAATTTTATATCCTAATTAAATCTCATTAACTGATCAATAATATAAATTATTTATAATGATCATAAATGATTTTGTACACAGTCAAATCAGATCAATATAACAACTTTTTTAATTACAGAAAGCACATTCAAAAGTCCTGAAGATAAGAAACATTGATGTATTCAATCAGGAAACAAATTACAGATAGATCAAGTTTCATTTAGGTATTTGATACTACCAAACATTACTTGGGTATGTGAGTTCTGTATTTCGGTTTTTTTCAGAATACTAGTCTGGACAAAGAATTGAAGTTCTTTTAAGTGTCTAAAGCCAATATAAATAATTCAATCATTCAACTTGCAGGATACATTTATTTTCGATTTATGAGTTTGACTGTCCCTCTGGTATCTTTCTTCCTTCTTACCTTTTCCCGACATGCATTACATCAAAATCCTTAAAACATTCTGGAAGAGTTTCGCTTGGTAGATTAGTAATGCAATATATTAAAGTAACGATCATCTCCCCTTCAACATTTAGAACTTTCTCGTGTAACCATTTCATCAATATCCATCCAGTTGTTCAGTAGGAGATGCCCTTAAAGAGATACATTTATAGACAGAGAGTGTGATATTTATATGTACTCAGTTTCTAAAGAAAAGAGTTCTGTCAACCGGTCCTTGAATCAGAAACAACAAGGACTAAATGTTTGAAGTGATTGCATATACTGAACATGAAAGGACTTCCAGACACTCACTAAGTAAAGACCCCACGGTAAACGGACAGAAAGTCACAAGACAAAAAGTCACAAATATTTGATAGGACAAAAAGTCACAATTATCTTTTTGTCTATTGATTGAAAATATAAGAAAAAGATCTTGAAATATTGTCTTTTTATAAAATCTATTCATTTTTAAGTGTAGGACATTGTTCATAAGCTTTGTTAAGGATTATTTACCCTTGTGTTGATTCAATGCTAAACAAATGGAAAAAAAAACTCCACAGCCTCTCCAATTGTACTCTCACATTTGGCAATTCGGTACTTGATAGAGAATTATTGCATGCAGTGCTAGCAATGATTTCCACAAAACAAGTTTATTAATATAGTTATTGGTAAGAACAATTATAAATATGGATCAAATCAAGTACACCTTTTATGGTGCATTCGACTTAAGTGACTCAACACGAGGTATTATCAACTTAAAGATTGTTTAGAACTTTTTGTAAAAAATAAACACTAGCACGTCATAGAAAAGCTAGTGAGTAATCTATGTTTGAAATTTTATAACAAAAATCTTTGTATTAAAAACTGTGGATTTTCTATAAAAATCTTGGTTTATTTGCCACAAAGTCCTCTTTTTCTATTAAATGCAATGAAACAGTAAATAATAATGCTTTGCATCAAGTTTCCCCATGGTATATGTACAAGATGGCATATGTCTATTATTCATTATATCCTGTAGTTTTGAAACAATTGAAGTTTGAAAAGTTCGTACAAAAATGGCTACAGAAGGGGTCATAAACCTTAAAGTCATATGAAACCTCAATTTACAAAAAAATTATGCTTATGATTTTTATAACTAAATGGGTAGTTTTCATTATAAAACTTATGTACATATACTTTTTTCTGGAGAAAACTCTTGAATTTGTCCACATTCAGAAGAAGTTTACTTTATTTTAATTGCTTGCTTCAAGGAAGCAATTCACCGGCATATTTTCCATATATGCAAGTTACCTTAGCTTGACCCGTCTCGTAAAAATCCGGTGATTGCAATACGCATGAATCTGTCAATAAAATTAACAATTATCTGATTGTATGTGTTAAACACGTGCTCAATATCCATGCTTTTTGTTGATTGTTTACTATAAGGTGACAATCGGTAAACTTCGGCTTCAAAACACGGCAATTAATGAACTGCCATATTTGTTAAATCATAACAGACAGAGAAATGAGACTGACGATTATACGATATCTTAACGTAAAAATGATAAAATCGTGCACAGAAGACTAAGTTTATGATATAAGCATGCATTGGTTCAAAAATTGGATAAATATTATTTTTCACCAGCCACTCGTTTCATATGACTTTAAATGAAAATTTATTAAATTTTAATCATGCAAAGGAGATATTTCTTGGCACAATGAAGCCATTTTAAGTACCAAGACATTACTGATATTTATTGAACAAATTTTAATAACAAGGTTGCTTTATATATAAGAGTTCAAGAAAAAAACTAAAATTTTACTTTTATTACTTTTTTCTTGTTTAAAGAATATTCTAAAAACTGAATTGTGACTTTTTGTCCGTGAGTTTTTGTCCTGTGACTTTCCGTCCTACCCCACAGTATACTTGTCGTATTTGCTTCTCATTGACTAGTGTTTATAGTGACGAATTTTAATTTATCAAAAAGTACACGCCTCGATATGATCGTCTTTTTATCCAGAACACAATGTTCAATCTTAAAAACAAAATATAGCATTATAAAGGGTTTTATAATGAACGTTCTCGATGCAACACAACTTCCCTCTTAAAATGCATTTTCCCAGACCATATATATATATGTATAAAGTGGTTGATGTATATTATAATGGAAGAAGAGACAATTCTTGAAACCCGAAAAAGTATCCACATATGAGTCCTGAAGAATTTTAGGATTCTAAAAACGGGCCATCAACAGAAGATCCCACGTAAGACAATCCTCTGTAAATACGAAGTACCCTTTTCTCTTAATTACAGCCTTTATGGTTATTTCTATTGACACGTATGTAAAGGTCCAATGCAGCTTTTTCTTTCCTCTCCTACCATTCAAGAGATGGTAGTTCAGAATGGGATAAATCATATTCCAAAAGAAGACTTTTCAATATTAAAGGAGAATATTTCAAATTGTCAACAGCTCAGCAGAGAACTTTAAAGCGGTAATCTAACTACCCCTATTTACGCCAAGTATTATTATCAGACTGATCAACAGTACAACTGTCAATGTACCATAGTTGGTTTCATTTTCTATTGAAAAAGTGGGAGGCATCTACACATGTGCAACACTCAATCGAACAGTATTCCCACACAACATCTGTGCTGTACATGTCTTTTGTAGCTTCTGCCTTTAAGACTTTCATGACATCAGGCAAAATCCATTGACACTTCTTTGTATAATGGAGTAGTCAAACAAGGTTCTTGAACTTGGAATAGCTATAAATCCTGAGTCCCTCAGGACATTATATGATGCAGAAGACTTTGGCGGAGATGGAGACACCATATCAATATTATAGCAGGCCACCGCATACCCTTTCTTGACTGCAGATTCATGCACTTTATATGTTCAGTCCAGAATAAGTGATATACATCGTGGTTCATCATTTGCCAACACCACTCTTCAATTCATCCCATCTGGATCATGAATGCGTGCCATGAGTATGTCTTTAGTAATGAGTGGCATACATTCGAAGTTTTCTCTTCCTCAAAGCATAGGTAGACCAACTACAACCAACAATTATGCAGTATGCTGCTCCATTTGTAAAAAGTCATGGTCACTGAGGAGGGTGGACTCAACAACTGCATGATAGATACATATATGTATATAATGTTTTGTTCTTTTGTTGTCTTTTTATGATGTATTGTCACCCCAAGGGTGACTGGGGTATAAGTATGGTCACCATTGGTCTTCCTCCGACCGGCAGTAAAACCCTTGCTAAAGTGGGGCGTCCGTTTCGCTGTGCGGGATGTACAAATTTGCAGCCACGTCCGGTCAGAATGGGGACGTTAAATCCGATGCCTCGTGTAAAGAGAGTGCCACGTTCTTTGCACGTTAAGAACCCTGTAACAACTCTTTGAGGGGTCCGTAGGTGACCTGTTGCAAGACTAAATTTCTGTCCCTATCCAATATACCCTCATTCCCCGTGGCAGTCTAAATTTCTCCGACCTTAATCCCGGACGTCCCTATTACAGAACCTACCTATTGTATTTATTGTTAATTTGTTCTCGTCCTGAATATGCATGAAATATTTGCCACTGGACGTTAAGCAACCAACAATCAATCAATATGACGTATTGTAAAATTATTATGTTGATTTATGTATGCCTTCAACCCCATTTGGGTAAAATGTGCATTTATTCAATAAACTAAATAAACTAAACTAAACTATTTAGGGTATCTGAAATACAATATGCTACTTTATAATCAGGTATTTCCAAATTTATTGACTACTCCATTATTAAATGCACGAGGGACATGCAGGTACTTTTAAGACCCAGAACAGTAGTATAAGAAAACTTATCATTAAATTATAGTTCATACACACATCTAGGAAAAGCTTGCACCCATATATAATCAATCTAAGTGCCACCCAACCACATACATTTTGATATGTGTGCACCACATTTTAAGGTTATTTCAAGTGGACAGACATTTTTAACAGCCATTCCATATAATTTAATTGTAAAGTCCATTTTGATGGAGTACATCATTAAAAAACGCGTGAGGTGATAGACAAAAAACTATGAATCTTTCAGACAACATGGACAATGTGTGATATCAAAAATAACATTATAGAAAAATATATGTTTTCTTCTCATAACCATATACTGGTTATTCTGATCATTCAATATTTAGTAGTAAGTAATGAATTTGATGAACAGAAGTAAGAATAGTTATCAAAGGTACCAGGATTACAATAAGAACACTTTTTAAACTTGCTACTTAGTATATGGACACTTGACTATTGCTGGAGATGTCTTTTCTTTTTTAATGAATTGTTCTCTTTATGATTTATCTACGTAACAGGCAACATCTACAAACCCCAAAAATAGAAAGGTTTTGTAATCATGATCGAAATATGCTTGAAGTATAAGCTTTTGTGCCATCTAGAAAACCACTTAGACAAATACTAATTTTACTCGCCCTTGACTATTTTTGTCATAGATATAACTTTAGATCTAGTAGAAACCACTTCACTTTTCAAACCACCAGAACAAATATAACAATGTGTTTCCTTTGGTGAGAAAGTGTTATTTTGAACTTGATGATGTTGATATGATGCTACTTTTGGAATTATACTTGAAATTCTTTTACTTTGCAGATATTCTAAATCTACTTCTAAATTTGCTTTATTTAATTTTTCAATGACCCTGTCACCGTCAGAACTTCTGGCACCAGATTCTTTTGTTTCATCTGGAGAGGTATAGCCCACAGACTGGTGTAGTTCTTGAAACATATACCATTTGCCAATGGCCTTATGTAAGCAGTATCGTGCTGTATTAGAACATTTACAGGTATCTCTTTAGGTGTCAATATTTGCTATTGTACGACCAGTTGTAGACCAATAACGTTGTATAGCAGTGTAAATTGATAAGTTGAGATACCTCTGTGATGAACCCAGTTTCTGAGGTATTGTATCCGCTAATTGCACTCTGGTACAAGTGAGACTGCTTTTCTATGAAAGTTAATAATTAAACCTTGCCTCTGTAATAAAGTTATTGTCTTTAAATTCTTGCAATGATTCTGAAGTTAAACTCATTACTTTACGAGGGTACAGCATACCGTGTGTTATTTCCTTATTTCATCTTATTGCTGTCTACTTTGTTTCAATACATAACATATGTGTACTGAAACTTTCTGTACTATCTCCTGCTGTTTTCTTTATCAAGTGTACTGGATATCTTGGTCCTCAAATGGAACACAAGATGCCTTCACTTGGACTTACAATGACAGAATGATGTTGTGAAATGTCTGCCCGACCCTCAAAATCATAAGCAATTTTCCTCTTTCTCCTTATGTTTTCCTTACACTTACCATTGGCACTGACTGTGTCAAAAGATATGGTGTTAAAGTTATTGGTGCTGTATGAATGTTCATAATTACTGCTACCTAAATGAATATTTTGACAGCTCTTTAACTATACAAGACAGAGCATGATGAACCATAGTGTGCTTCGTTTTGATAATTTAGTAGCAAGTTGTAGTTACAGTGTCTACCATGCTGCTAAAGGCAAATGACTGAGGTCATCCCTGAAATAAGTCAAAATTAAACTGGTTATTTAATACCAATCATGATCTTACTACAGGTAGATACAATTAATGTTATGACAGGAAGTAAATTTTAGCACATCTTTTAAGGGTAATGCACATAGACCATAGCACAATACAATTTCATGGATCCACATGTTTCCCTAACTAAGTATTTAGCAAGGTGACAAACAAATCAATTGTAATACCAAAGGAGATGTGGGAGTATAAAAGTAAATGGACAGCAACCAAAAACAATGCAACACAAACATTCCAAAGACATTAAGGGTCAACATTATTGCTTATATATTCTGGTTTATAATGTGGCTGTTGATGTTGTTCTTTATATTGGTGTTGCTGTTGATCATATGATGTTGACATTAGCAAATGGTATATCACTAACATACTAAGTGAACTTTTCAACAATCATTTCATGGTAAATAGTTACTCTGTGGTCAGGGATATTGGTTGTTAAACGTAATAGATGTAATATTCCTGTAAGAATAAAAGGCAGTAAGAGCATTAGTTGAGGAATAAAAATATTATATACAATTAACTTTTAAAAATTAAACAGTAAGAAAATAATGTCCATACCAATTACATGTTTTATTTGATTGTCAATCTGCTGCGGTTATCGTCGTTTCCATTACTTTATATGGAGGTTTTCCTAGTCACAATTAAGGCTAGTTTCTCCACTTCATGCTCTGGATTAACATTGTCATCTCCAGCTGTATTAATGGTACTCTTGTCATTTGAATGGCTGGTTCAACTACACTCATGACCATAGTATTGGTATTGCCTTCCTTTTGAGCATCTGGTTCAATCATACTCCAAACCGTATGATTAGTCTTCTGCGGTTTGAACGGATGGCTCAAGCATACTTCCAACCATATCATTGGTCTTACCTACAGTTTGAACTGCTGGTTCAAAACACTTCCATCTAGAGGATTGACAATCCTCTGATAGCTTTATACAATTTCCCAGATTTTGTAACTTTGTCTCATCCTCAAAATTTTGATTAACATTTTACTTGTAGTTTGCATCTTTATTTGTGATTCGTCATCTGATGACATACATGTATTTGTAAGCATATTGTCAAAAACGATCCATCTTTACTTGAAATTATCATTGCCCTAATTCGTTTCCTTTTCCTTTTGTAACGTTGTCTTATAGTCAGAAATTTCAACTGTAGTGCATATTTTATTGTCGTCTTTTCTTCTTCCTCTTTTCGCTTTCTAGTTTTCGAAGTCTCGAAGGACCTGGTTCCTTAGGGTTTACTTCTTATACCTCTCTGGTCTCTTCATCCGAAATAATAATGACAATGTCTTCTTCGTTGTCCTCTCTTTCGTACTCTTTTTAGCTCACCTGGCCGGAAGGAGGCCAAGTGAGCTTTTCTCATCACTTGGGGTCTGTCGTCGTCATCTTCCATCATCCGTTAACTTTTACAAAAATCTTCTCCTCTGAAACTACTGGGCCAAACTTGGCCACAATCATCATTGGGGTATCTAGTTTAAAAATGTGTGCGGTGACGTGGCCAACCAACCAAGATGGTCGCCATGGCTAAAAATAGAACTTAAGGGTAAAATGTAGATTTTGGCTTAAACTCTGAAACCAAAGCATTTAGTGCAAATCTGACAGGAAAAATTATTTATCAAGTCAAGATCTATCTGCCCAAAAATTTCAGATGAATCAGACAACTGGTTGTTGGGTTGCTGCCCTGAATTGGTAATTTTAAGGAAATTTTGCCGATTTTGGTTATTATCTTGAATATTATTATAGATAGAGATAAACTGTAAACAGCAATAGTGTTCAGCAAAGTAAGATCCACAAATAAGTCAACATGACCAAAATGGTCAGTTGACCCCTTAAGGAGTTATTGCCCTTTATAGTCAATTTTTGCCCTTTATAGTCAATTTTAACAATTTTCATATAATTTGTAAATTTTAACAAAACATTTTCCTCTGTTACTAATGGGCCAATTTCATTATAAATAGAACCCCAAGGGTGACTGGGGAATAAAGTATGGTCACCATTGGTCTTCCTCCGACCGGCGGTGAAACCCTCGTCGAAGTGGGGCGTCCGTTTGGCTGTGCGGGATGTACAAATTTCGGTCCGGTCAGAATGGGGACGTTAAATCCGATGCCTCGTGTAAAGAGAGTGCCACGCTCTTTGCACGTTAAGAACCCTTGCAACAACTCTTTGAGGGGTCCGTAGGTCACCTGTTGCAAGGCTAAATTTCTGTCCCTATCTAATATACCCTCATTTCCCGTGGCAGTCTTAATTTCTCAAACCTCAATCCCAGACGCCTCTATTACAGAACCTACCTATTGTATTTATTGTTAATTTGTTCTCGTCCTGAATATGCATGAAATATTTGCCACTGGACGTTAAGCAACCAACAATCAATCAATCAATCGAATTTTATCAAATCTCTACTGGACCCACTAATTTTGTTTTAAGATTAGTGAAACACCTTTTTCAAAATTGATTTCATAAAAACAGAGTTTGGGAAATATGGCGCTGTATTAATTAAATAATGAATAATATAATTAAGTAACTGATATTAAGGATTGATAAATGTATTATAGTTTAAAGTTGTAATAGCCTTTGTGATAACTTTTGTTTACAATATAATACAAAAGTCTTTAAAACTCTGCCTCAATTGGATAAGTCTGAATATAATAACTGTTACAATTAGTTTCACAATAGTCGTCCAACAATTTTCATGACAATGATGGTATGTGGTATGGTAAGGCAATTATATAATTATTTGGACTACAAACGTTTAGACATAACACATTGTCCAACCGAAACCTTTATTAGAAACATAAAAATAAATACATACAATTGAGAATGGAAATGGGAGTATGTTAAAGAGAAAATTGTGTACTAGTTCAGTGAAAATGGACATCACACTTAACTCCAAAACATATAAATGAACCAAAATTAAAAGTCATACAAGACTAACAAAGGCCAGAGGCTCTTGACTTGGGACAGACGCAAAAATTCGGCGGGGTTACACATGTTTTGTGAGATCTCAATCCCCTATACCTCTAGCCAATTTAGAATAAAGAAACACAAAGCAATACGCACAGTAAACTCAGTTTAAAAGAAGTCCGGTTCGATGTTAGAATAGGTAAAAAAATGACAATGAAAAATATAAATCAATTGCTTTTAAAAGCAATTGTAAACGGTCTTTCCCCTTTGAAACATGATTGATTGATATGTGTGCGTGTGTTTCTTTCTTTCTTTCTTTCTGTAAAGGGTCTATATTATTGTGTTACCGGGAAGTTTCGTGTTTAGTTTGGAAAGATTTTATTTTATTTCAGGTCCCGCGCGACTCTCGCGCCAGATTGAGAGACATTACGCGACGCGGGTTTATAATAGCGAAAACTTAGTATATTTATTTCATTTTAGGTTGGGACGTTGAACAGACACTTTTAGGTTGGGACGTTGAACAGACAACATGTATAACGACGGAATACATACAATGTATTTCTTTTGTCATTGTGGGTAATTGACGTTTCGATCACAGTTCACGAGCAGTGCATGCTTTGGATTTAATTGATCTGGTGTAACTTTAAAACAAGTTTATTGATTATTTTCTTACAATGTACATTTCTTAGCAGCAGCTTGTAACACAGATTTTATTATAATGCAGGAGCAGACATTTTATTATAGGATTTCATTGAGATTTACGGACCTAGCAAGCGATTTTAACGGCATTGCAATTTCTTTTCTCTACGGAAATTCTTGAGAGGTAGCTGCACCACGTTGTTTTATGAAGTTTTAGTACATGTATGCCCTGCTCACTGCAAAGTTTGTGGTCGATTGCACTTGTAGTTTCAGAGAATATCTGATAACAAGCTTGTGGATTTTTTCAGAAGAGATGTAAGAACAATATTAAAGATCAATTGTTCAAGAACAATTGAAAGGTCTTTCCATCGACAAGAGTGAGAAAAGTGCATACCGCACAGTCGGCCATGAAAGGCCCGGAAATAACAAATGTAAAACCATTCTTACGAGAAAACTTACGGACTAATTTATATACAAAAAATTGAACGCAAAACAAATATGTAACAACAACCAACGACAACCACATTTTAGCATATTTATACACCTTCATTGCTAGGATTTCAAATACTCCTGTGGTCTGATATTGAAATATTTATTGAGTACAATCTAACTCTTCACTTTAATAGCTGTGTTTTTAGATTTGAAAAATTTTGAAAGTAATTGTGAGAAATCCAATCATCGTGAGAAAGATTGAGTTATTCCTCTTTGTACTGGATATGGTATCAACTTTGTGATATTTGTTATAAATTGGAAAAAGGTCAGGTAATTGGCATATATTTGTGAGAGAAAACAGTATACGATGTTAGGTTTACGGGTCAGCATACGGGTTGCCTTGGTATTGAAAAGCTTGGTCAGGAATTAAATGATTCGTATGCGAGTATAATTGGACTTGTATTTTATGTTTGTTTTTATTTAGAGGTTGTTTTTTTTTTGCGTCAATGGCAATCTGACAACTCGCATTTCAGTGTATTCCTCCGAGGTTGATTTCATGTTGCTTTATTACATCCATAATTTGCTCATTTTGAAAGCCGCTTGGTGGTAGTTATAATTTATGTCATTCTAGTCGCTTGGACTTTGTTCATAGTTTCTAATTTGCAATTTTACCAAATCTCGTTATTAGTAAATGTTTAAATTGCTTGATCTAGATAAAAGACTTTGTAAACATTTGTTTCTATATGTTGGGAATGTACGTTATTGCCAGTATTCTTATTTTTAAACCAATAGTTTAAAGACTAAGCATATGTAAAGCCACTAGTGTATTTGCCAAATACAGAATTTTATAGCCGACTATATGGTATAGGCTTTGCGCATTGTTGAAGGCCGTACGGTGGGTGACTTATAGTTGTTAATTTCTATGTCATTTGCTCGGTTTTGGAGAGTTGTCTCATTGACAATCGTACCACATCTTTTTTATATAAAAGGTAAATAATGTCCATGTAGGAAATTCTTTATTTCTGCTTAAATTATCGTTTTGTGCGATATCAGATAACAATTTACTTTTTGATAAATATACAGAACCATAGTACGATGCAATTAAGAAAAGCCTTCACACTTGAAAACCACAAATATGCATTTTCGATAAGGAGTAAGGTTCGTCATACTTGGGTTTTCGCTTAAAACAAAAACAAACAAAACAAAAAGACAAAAAACCAGAATGTTTCTTTAGTACACAAATGCCCCTTTCGCTCCATCATGTTCAGTGGATCGTGAAATTGAACTGTAATGTGGAATTGAAATTAGAAATATTATATCATGTGAAATATTTAACCTTAGATGCTTGTTTTTTTTTTAATTCGTTGTCCATGTCTTTGAAATAGCGGTCTGTAATTGCGAGTACTCTCAGATCTGTACTTCGCGTCTTTTTGTTGTTGGGATATACAAGTACCCGCGGCCACGTCCACTTTGTAATATTTGTTTGTGTCCATTTAATGAGTTTAGCCTTTTTCAACATATTTTTATAGGTAGTTCTGATGTTGTACCGTTACAATACTGCCCCAGGTTAGGGGGAGGGTTTGGATAACCCTAATATTTTAACCTTGCTTCATTCTGATTGTATATGCCTGTCCCAAATTACGAGTCTAATTCAGTGGTTGTTTTTCCCGCTTGAATTATTTTACATTTGTAATTTCAGGGGCCTTTCATAGTTGACTTTGCGATATGGACTTTATTGAAGGCCGAACAGTGACCTATATTTGGTAATTTCTGCCATTTGGTCTCTTGTAGAAAGTTGTCTCATTGGCAATCATACCACATCTTTTTATATGTGTACCCAGTTTCAAGTTTATTGGACTTCAACTTCATCAACCCCAAGGGTGACTGGGGAATAGAAGTATGGTCACCATTGGTCTTCCTCCGACCGGCAGTAAAACCCTTGCTAAAGTGGGGCGTCCGTTTGGCTGTGCGGGATGTATAAATTTGCAGCCACGTCCGGTCAGAATGGGGACGTTAAATCCGATGCCTCGTGTAAAAAGAGTGCCACGCTCTTTGCACGTTAAGAACCCTGCAACAACTCTTTGAGGGTCCGTAGGTGACCTGTTGTAAGGCTAAATTTCGGTCCCTATCCAATATACCCTCATTTCCCGTGGCAGTCTAAATTTCTCCGACCTTAATCCCGGAAGCCCCTATTACAGAACCTACCTATTGTATTTATTGTTAACTTGTTCTCGTCCTGAATATGCATGAAATATTTGCCACTGGACGTTAAGCAACCAACAATCAATCAATCAATCAATCAACTTCATCAAAAACTACCTTGACTAAAAAGTTAAACCTAAAAACTTTAACCTGAACCGGCACAGATAGACGGACAGACGAAGGAACAAACGCATAAACCAAACAAGAGTGCACACGCTGAAATGTCTCGCCTTCTTTACTAATCATTGATATTATGTTGATAGTCCTAAATATAAAGCTTTATTACAACTGTCACATAAACTTAACCAAAAAAACTAAACATTAACCAATGAACCATGAAAATGAGGTCAAGGTCAGATGAACCATGCCAGGCAGGCATGTACAGCTAACAATTCTTCCATACAACAAATATAGTTGACCTATTGCTTATAGTTTTAAGAAAAACAGACCAAAACACATAAACTTAACACTGAGCAATGAACCGTGAAAATGAGGTCAAGGACAAATAAAACCAGGGCGACTGACATATAGATCATAAAATATTTCCATACACCAAATATAGTTGACCTATTGCAATTAGTATTAGAAAAAAAGACCAAAACTCAAAAATGAGGTCAAGGTCAGATGACACCTGCCAGTTGGACATGTACACCTTACAGTCCTTCCATACACCGAATATACAAGACCTATTGCTTATAGTATCTGAGATATGGACTTGACCACCAAAACTTAACCTTGTTCACTGATCCATAAAATGAGGTCAAGTGAAAACTGTCTGACGGGCATGAGGACCTTGCAAGGTACGCACATACCAAATATAGTTATCCTATTACTTATAATAAGAGAATATAACATTACAAAAATATTAACTTTTTTCAAGTAGTCACTGAACCATGAAAATGAGGTCAAGGACATTGGACATGTGACTGACGGAAAGGTCGTAACATGAGGCATCCATACACAAAGTATGAAGCATCTAGGTTTTACACCTTCAAAAATATAAAGATTTTAAGAAGTTAGCTAACGCCGCCGCCGCCGGATCACTATCCCTATGTCGAGCTTTCTGCGACAAAAGTCGCAGGCTCGACAAAACAATGTCTAAAATGTGGCATAAAATGCATGATGGGAAAATGGAGAATAACAAGTGATCGCTGACTTCGTTTCGTCTAAAATTGTACTGAAACCCGTCTCAAGTAGATGACAAAATTGAAATATAAATGCATATTTCTTTATGTAGGCTTGATAGGTGAAAGAGAGATACAAATAAGATTCACACATTTATTATAATCTCTTGATTCTTCCCGTCCCATAGGTTAATAGTACTACTGTCTTCAATTTCGCCAATTTTAATTTGTTGAAACTGCCTTTTCTTTTGAGATCTGCAAGATAAAGAAAAACATATAAATTATTGCGATACAAAATAATATATATTGCATAAGGCAGCAACCATTTGATTTTCGGGGGCTTTGGATTTTGGGGAAAAATATTTTGTTTTCAGGTTTTGGAGAAAAAATTAATTTGTTTTGACCCTGCGAAAAAAAGTTTGTTTCACCCTTGTCGCCAAAAATAGATTTCGGCGAAAAAACAAAGTTTGTCCGGAAAAAATCCATAGCCCCCAGAAAATCAAATGGAAAAAATCCATAGCTCTCCCCTCCCCAGAAAATCAAAAGTTGCTGCTTAAGTTTTATTTTTTAATTCAAGTCTTTTCTGAATGTCCTTAAAATTATCCGAGGTAAAATATAATACATCCCTGATCACAAGTCAGATTCGCTCTTGGCACATTTGTGGCAGATCTAACATGTATGCACCTTCGTGAACCTATATAAGATTGATATGCCATACTTGGGGTTTCTCCAAAGATCTTCAATTTTTTTTTTTGTAAATGGGTTTTAAATCAATATTCATGATACTAGTTCAGTTTCAAGAGATTTTGTTTAAATCATTGTTTAAGAGTAATCTATATAATCTGGCATTAATTCAATAAATGTCAACAAATTATAGTTTAGGATTGATCCTTTAAATGTCCAGAAAATCCCAATCGTTCCTCTTAATTCCCGTTCCCAATTTTCCTTACCCTGTCAACTCCCTCAAGTATTTTTCTTATGTGAGATCTAAGAATTTATTTGTGTTTTTAAACATCTAATTGGCAAACCATTTGCAAGTATGTAAAATTTGTGAGTAAGCCACCCAGTTAAGGGCAGTTTACACAGAATCCGGGTCCGTTCCCCCTAGTACCTGCTCGCCCTGATACCCGTTCGCCCAGGGTCCATTCGCCCTGATTTTTATTTTTTTCTAATTGTTGTCTAGTCGCATAATGTTAAATATTTGAACAAAACATGTCAAGTTAAAGTTTGTTGAAAAATTCAAAGAATATTTATATCGCCGCAATCAATTTATCATTTTCCCTTTGATTTGCAGAGTAGAATATTAGAATACAATGTATTTATCTTTATTGATATTTGTTAACAAAATAATTGTATTCAGTTTTCTGAATTATTTTGTCATGAACAATTAATGATCCTAAACAAGCCATAAACTTTAAAATATTTCCATATTTTCATAAATTTCAAGAATATATACTAAAGAAATATCTGAATAGGTTTATTCAACTTCAATGCCCTGAATATTAATATTTTTTTAGTAGGGTGAACAGACTCTATGGGCAAACGAACTCAGGGCCAACATGTTATAAGGGCGAACGGACCCGATACCGTTTACACATCCACCCCCTCTAAATAAAATGTGTTCAATCAATAGAATTTTGAAGCTAAAGATTTGCATTTTTTTATTAACAAATTATGTTCAGGACTATTATTTACCATCAAATGCACATGTCCTAACTGAAGAGTGCGTCACGTTGATTTTCTAAAATCCATAAATGTTAATTAGTTTAATGCATTAAAATCTACACTTTACTACAAAACTGAATTGCATGTTATCTGAATTTGAACCGTACAAAGTCACAAAATAGTCTTCAAAATCTCATTCACATTACATGTAAATAAGGAGTTAAATTGCATTTAAATATGTTTGCTACATATTGTTTTGATTTTTTTGTCAGATATTCAGAATCCTCTAGCTTTATCCATGTAGTGCCCTAACCAGGTCCCCCTTGTTTCTTTTCATAATTTTATTACTCGCAGACTAAAATAGATTAAGAAGACTTGGTAAGAGTGCAAATGAGAAATTCTTTCCAACCAAGGCCACACTTAAAAATATTTTGGTTAGCCCAAACCCTACCCAAAGGTAGAGACTGTGGGTAGGTAGGTAGGCATTTTCTTTTTTTTCTTCAGCAAAGATAGATTGAAGTGTAAAATGTTCTTACTATTAATGCTATCTGATTAAAAAAAAACTTTTTCACATCAGGACAATAACAGATTTTGAGTAGGCACCTTTTTTTCTGGGTAGGTAGGGTTAGGGAAAACAAACACATTTTTTATGACCCAAGTCACAATTTATAACCATTATAGCTTTAAGTATCATGTAGTCATCTGTTCTCAATAGGAATCAGTTCTCGATAACAATGCGCGTGGTTAAAATAGACATATTTCGGGAAATCGCACATGTTTTTTATTTGTTGGGATTTCAAGGACAGAACAAAACTCGCTGAGCAAGCAATAATTTCACCATTTCAAGTTTTCAGACATGGTACAACAGTAGAAAGAATATTTTCCAATTTAAACCTACTTTTCCTTATTTCCAAAACTACCAACTTCATCCCCTCTGTTTATAAATAGCACTATTTTAAATGTTAAAAAAAAATTGAAAAGAAGGTCAAGTCCACATACGTAATACAAAACTGTTAGATGTGGTGGGATGTCGCTAAGGAAAAAAATCTATTGAACATAGTTTGGGCCATATCTTATAAGTTTTAAATTTAATTCACTTAGTTATCGGAAAAGTAATGCCCTTAAATATTGTTACTGTGACAGTAAAATATTAATAACAGCTGTGACAATATCTTGTAAGATATAAGAATTGGTTCAATAATTTAAGTCATCTAAAATATATTAAAGATTAATATTCAATGCATATTTTTGTCCTTGAGTGATAATTTCTAGGATATCTGTTAAAGATGTCCAAATTGATGGATAAGGCTAAAATTTGTAAAAATTATTTGTTTCTAGAGACAAATGATACTTAATTGATATTTTCTTCAATCTGCGCAATTTTAAATCCTATTAATATCAAACATGCATACCATACTATATTTTTCACACCTATCGAGAACTGATGACGTATTGCATACAATGTCAAAATTGAGCACATCAGCAGATGTTTTGATTTTCTTGATTAACGCAAGAGAAAATCGTGAGGATAAGGGAAATAAATACAGTATCTACTAAATTAACACAATCAACTTTGAGCACATTTATTTGAAGAACTGGCCCTACGTGGAAAAAGTTTGATACACTATCGAGAACCGATAACACTAGGATATGGTCAACACAAGAGTCGAAAACAGCAAGCTATAAAGGGCCCTATAAAAAAATCTATAAAATGCTTGTTATTTTTATATGACCAAAAAAAAAAAAAATTGCAGTTGTATATTGCTATCACGTCTTAGTGTGCGTCGTTCATAGACATTTGGTTTTCGGACAAGTATAAGTAAATAGAAATCTATGATAATTAAACACAACAACAGTAAGGTTGGGATTGATTTTGGGGTTTTTGTCCCAACAGTTAAGGAATTAGGGGGTCAAAAAGGGGCCCAAATATGCATTATTCTTCATTTCCAGAAAATGACTTGTGAAATTGTGTATTGATCTCTCTGAAATTGTACAAAAAGGTTCTATACTACAAAGGAAAGGCTGGAATTGAGTTTTGGGGTTATTGCTCCAAGGGGGTTTTTTGTTTACAATTTTTTTAAGAGCTTCATGTTTTTTTTCAAAATTTAAAATTTCGATTTGGAAAGTTTCAAGAAGAAATCTTCAATTGCACAGTATTGAGCAATAGATTTTTAAGATCTTTGACCACATTTATTTTGTGTCAAAAACCTATATTATGTCAAAATTTGATCACAATCCAAATTCAGAAAGTAACAAGCTTGAATATTGTGACCAAATTTTGCCCCAACTGTTCAGGGTTCAACCTCTGCGGTCGTATAAAGAAGTTATTGTACTATAAGATTTCACAAAAATTAATGTATAAAATATAACAAGTATAAAATACAAGTTCACTTTATGAAATATTCATTAAGACTAAGATAAGAAACTTGATTAAATATGTTTATAAACTTTTTAATAAACATTGTTTAAAATAAATATAGTATTTTCATGAAATTGATGTTATTAAAATTTTTAAATCTTGTATTAAATTAATGAAGTGTAAATTGCTTAATGTTCAATGAACAGTCAATGTTAATAAAAGTTTCAAAATTTAAATTTATAATGATATTAATTAAATGTTTTTCATATAACTATTTTCATAAAATTATGTAAATATTGAAGTAATAACTCAAAATGCTAGTATAAACCTTAAGCATATAAACAATTACTAAAATTTCTATATTATAAATGTTAATTGTCACATTAGAATACTTAATACTTATTTACATAACTTGCTTAAGACTTAATGCAATCACTGTTCATTTTAATGTTGTAGCAATCGACTGATTCAATATTAATCCTATTTATAAAGCAATGAACGTTATTGAATCTGCATATCGAAATGTTAAAACGATTGTCATGCTAATTAATACAAAGTACATTTGTTAGATTGTATTACTTAAGTCAATCGAAACATTTTGGTTAATGTGCATAATGTAAATCTTAATAGCAATTTAATAATTTAAATAACAATTTATGAATAGAATAAGGAATATACTAATAACATTTCTTAAACTAATTATTTAATTTAAAAATTTAAAATTTTGATAATAAGTGCTTTGATTAGAATTCTGATATTTACTCAACCATTTTATACAGATATTATACAATAGCTTTACTTGACTTTGATCAGATTATAATCTGTTGCAATATATTTATTTAATATTTTACATATAAATCTTAAATTTGATTTATATAAATTAATACTAAATATTTCTGTATAACTATTTCTACAAGTGTATATTCAAGATTTCATGTTTCAAAAACTATTATCTTTATTTACAATAATTTATATAACAATATATCATATAATTTGAATGTCGATTTTATCTATTAGTAAAGCATTTCTCAACCAAACAAGTATAACTTATAAGTAAGCATTTATATAATGAAGTTCATTGAATCCTAAAAGATTCTTACCATCAATATCCACGTATTATAATCATGAAATGATACATATTAAACAATTTTCAATGATAAGTTTAAATTTAAGTCTAGTGCTAAAATCAACTCCCTAATCAAGTATGTAAATCATTGATAGATCATTTAATGTTACCATTAGTCATAGAAATTGTTTCATCAAATCAATATGGATAAGATAATATTCCAAAGACAATTTGGATATCAATGTCTATCAGCATACTTAAGAATGTTATACATATACCATATTAACATTAGCTTTCAATACTCAATGTCACATTTTCTAATTAGATATTAAACTTTACATCCATTAATAGATCAAGAACAATCATTGTACATCATCATTGTATAGTGTTGTATCAATTTCATGACATGAAGTAATACAATCACTCTAAATTCAAGTCAAACTAGGCTGAATTCGATTACTAAATCGAGCTACAATTGCAACTTTGAATGAACATATCCATTTTAAGCATCTATCTGCATGACTTCATCTGCATTTGCACTTTTTGCAATAGTATCAATACAGTGTTACATGATCTCATCTCCATCTGAATCGATTACTGCAGATTCATAATGAGTCAAGATATAGATCTATAAAATTTGCATCTAGACACGTAGTACAATTCAACTGCAATAGCTACTGCAGATCTAATATATACAGTAGAATTTGCGCTCATGTGTACATTATCAACTGATATAACGGTTCCATTGATTTTATAGTGTCATCATTTAGTTCAGGTTCAGCTGGAAAACAAATGGCTCCTCAGCTATCATGATATGGCTACATTTACAACATCATGTCTCGTAGAATCGACATTAACTGACCTGTCTAATGACGTTAAATTTCTGTAAATTGCCTTCACCTGTTGCAAGGCTAAATTTCTGTCCCTATCTAATATACCCTCATTTCCCGTGGCAGTCTTAATTTCTCCGACCTCAATCCCAGACGCCTCTATTACAGAACCTACCTATTGTAGTTATTGTTAATTTGTTCTCGTCCTGAATATGCATGAAATATTTGCCACTGGACGTTAAGCAACCAACAATCAATCAATCAATCGAATTTTATCAAATCTCTACTGGACCCACTAATTTTGTTTTAAGATTAGTGAAACACCTTTTTCAAAATTGATTTCATAAAAACAGAGTTTGGGAAATATGGCGCTGTATTAATAAAATAATGAATAATATAAGTAAGTAACTGATATTAAGGATTGATAAATGTATTATAGTTTAAAGTTGTAATAGCCTTTGTGATAACTTTTGTTTACAATATAATACAAAAGTCTTTAAAACTCTGCCTCAATTGGATAAGTCTGAATATAATAACTGTTACAATTAGTTTCACAATAGTCGTCCAACAATTTTCATGACAATGATGGTATGTGGTATGGTAAGGCAATTATATAATTATTTGGACTACAAACGTTTAGACATAACACATTGTCCAACCGAAACCATTATTAGAAACATAAAAAATAAATACATACAATTGAGAATGGAAATGGGAGTATGTTAAAGAGAAAATTGTGTACTAGTTCAGTGAAAATGGACATCACACTTAACTCCAAAACATATAAATGAACCAAAATTAAAAGTCATACAAGACTAACAAAGGCCAGAGGCTCTTGACTTGGGACAGACGCAAAATTCGGCGGGTTACACATGTTTTGTGAGATCTCAATCCCCTATACCTCTAGCCAATTTAGAATAAAGAAACACAAAGCAATACGCACAGTAAACTCAGTTTAAAAGAAGTCCGGTTCGATGTTAGAATAGGTAAAAAAATGACAATGAAAAATATAAATCAATTGCTTTTAAAAGCAATTGTAAACGGTCTTTCCCCTTTGAAACATGATTGATTGATATGTGTGCGTGTGTTTCTTTCTTTCTTTCTTTCTGTAAAGGGTCTATATTATTGTGTTACCGGGGAAGTTTCATGTTTAGTTTGGAAAGATTTTATTTTATTTCAGGTCCCGCGCGACTCTCGCGCCAGATTGAGGAGACATTACGCGACGCGGGTTTATAATAGCGAAAACTTAGTATATTTATTTCTTTTTAGGTTGGGACGTTGAACAGACAACATGTATAACGACGGAATACATACAATGTATTTCTTTTGTCGTAGGTAATTGACGTTTCGATCACAGTTCACGAGCAGTACAGCTTTGGATTTAATTGATCTGGTGTAACTTTAAAACAAGTTTATTGATTATTTTCTTACAATGTACATTTCTCAGCAGCAGCTTGTAACACAGATTTTATTATAATGCAGGAGCAGACATTTTATTATAGGATTTCATTGAGATTTACGGACCTAGCAAGCGATTTTAACGGCGTTGCAATTTCTTTTCTCTACGGAAATTCTTGAGAGGTAGCTGCACCACGTTGTTTTATGAAGTTTTAGTACATGTATGCCCTGCTGACTGCAAAGTTTGTGGTCGATTGCACTTGTAGTTTCAGAGAATATCTGATAACAAGCTTGTGGATTTTTTCAGAAGAGATGTAAGAACAATTGAAAGGTCTTTCCATCGACAAGAGAACAAAACTATAGGTAACTATAATGGCCTTCAACAATGAGAAAAGTCCATACTGCACAGTCGGCCATGAAAGGCCCGGAAATAACAAATGTAAAACCATTCTTGCGAGAAAACTTATGGACTAATTTATATACAAAATTGAACGCAAAACAAATATGTAACAACAACCAACGATAACCACATTTTAGCATATTTATACACCTTTATTGCTAGGATTTCAAATACTCCTATGGTCTGATATTGAAATATTTATTGAGTACAATCTAACTCTTCACTTTAATAGCTGTGTTTTTAGATTTGAAAAATTTTGAAAGTAATTGTGAGAAATCCAATCATCGTGAGAAAGATTGAGTTATTCCTCTTTGTACTGGATATGGTATCAACTTTGTGATATTTGTTATAAATTGGAAAAAGGTCAGGTAATTGGCATATATTTGTGAGAGAAAACAGTATACGATGTTAGGTTTACGGGTCAGCATACGGGTTGCCTTGGTATTGAAAAGCTTGGTCAGGAATTAAATGATTCGTATGCGAGTATAATTGGACTTGTATTTTATGTTTGTTTTTATTTAGAGGTTTTTTTTTTGCGTCAATGGCAATCTGACAACAAGCATTTCAGTGTATTCCTCCGAGTTTGATTTCATGTTGCTTTATTACATCCATAATTTGCTCATTTTGAAAGCCGCTTGGTGGTAGTTATAATTTATGTCATTCTAGTCGCTTGGACTTTGTTCATAGTTTCTAATTTGCAATTTTACCAAATCTCGTTATTAGTAAATGTTTAAATTGCTTGATCTAGATAAAAGACTTTGTAAACATTTGTTTTATATGTTGGGAATGTACGTTATTGCCAGTATTCTTATTTTTAAACCAATAGTTTAAAGACTAAGCATATTTAAAGCCATTAATGTATTTGCCAAATACAGAATGTTATAGCCGACTATATGGTATAGGCTTTGCGCATTGTTGAAGGCCGTACGGTGACTTATAGTTGTTAATTTATATGTCATTTGCTCGGTTTTGGAGAGTTGTCTCATTGACAATCGTACCACATCTTTTTTATATAAAAGGTAAATAATGTCCATGTAGGAAATTCTTTATTTCTGCTTAAATTACGCAGGATGTTTTGTGCGATATCGGATAACAATTTACTTTTTGATAAATATACAGAACCATAGTACGATGCAATTAAGAAAAGCCTTCACACTTTAAAACCACAAACATGCATTTTCGATAAGGAGTAAGGTTCGTCATACTTGGGTTTTTTGCTTAAAACAAAAACAAACAAAACAAAAAGACAACAAAACCAGAATGTTTCTATAGTACACAAATGCCCCTTTCACTCCATCATGTTCAGTGGATCGTGAAATTGAACTGTAATGTGGAAATGAAATTAGAAATATTATATCATGTGAAATATTTAACCTTAGATGCTTGATTTTTTTAATTCGTTGTCCATGTCTTTGAAATAGCGGTCTGTAACTGCGAGTACTCTCAGATCTGTACTTCGCGTCTTTTTGTTGTTGGGATATACAAGTACCCGCGGCCACGTCCACTTTGTAATATTTGTTTGTGTCCATTTGATGAGTTTAGCCTTTTTCAACATATTTTTATAGTTAGTTCTGATATTGTACCGTTACAATACTGCCCCAGGTTAGGGGGAGGGTTTGGATAACCCTAATATGTTTAACCCTGCCACATTCTGATTGTATATGCCTGTCCCAAGTTACGAGTCTAATTCAGTGGTTGTTTTTTCCCGCTTGAATTATTTTACATTTGTAATTTCGGGGCCTTTCATAGTTGACTTTGCGATATGGGCTTTGCTCATTATTGAAGGCCGTACAGTGACCTATATTTGGTAATTTCTGCCATTTGGTCTCTTGTAGAAAGTTGTCTCATTGGCAATCATACCACATCTTTTTTATATGTGTACCCAGTTTCAAGTTTATTGGACACTTCAACTTCATCAACCCCAAGGGTGACTGGGGAATAGAAGTATGGTCACCATTGGTCTTCCTCCGACCGGCAGTAAAACCCTTGCTAAAGTGGGGCGTCCGTTTGGCTGTGCGGGATGTATAAATTTGCAGCCACGTCCGGTCAGAATGGGGACGTTAAATCCGATGCCTCGTGTAAAAAGAGTGCCACGCTCTTTGCACGTTAAGAACCCTTGCAACAACTCTTTGAGGGGTCCGTAGGTGACCTGTTGTAAGGCTAAATTTCGGTCCCTATCCAATATACCCTCATTTCCCGTGGCAGTCTAAATTTCTCCGACCTTAATCCCGGAAGCCCCTATTACAGAACCTACCTATTGTATTTATTGTTAACTTGTTCTCGTCCTGAATATGCATGAAATATTTGCCACTGGACGTTAAGCAACCAACAATCAATCAATCAATCAATCAACTTCATCAAAAACTACCTTGACCAAAAAGTTAAACCTAAAAACTTTAACCTGAACCGGCACAGATAGACGGACAGACGAAGGAACAAACGCATAAACCAAACAAGAGTGCACACGCTGAAATGTCTCGCCTTCTTTACTAATCATTGATATTATGTTGATAGTCCTAAATATAAAGCTTTATTACAACTCACATAAACTTAACCAAAAAACTAAACATTAACCAATGAACCATGAAAATGAGGTCAAGGTCAGATGAACCATGCCAGGCAGGCATGTACAGCTAACAATTCTTCCATACAACAAATATAGTTGACCTATTGATTATAGTTTTAAGAAAAACAGACCAAAACACTTAAACTTAACACTGAGCAATGAACCGTGAAAATGAGGTAAAGGACAAATAAAACCAGGGCGACTGACATATAGATCATAAAATATTTCCATACACCAAATATAGTTGACCTATTGCAATTAGTATTAGAAGAAAAGACCAAAACTCTAAAATGAGGTCAAGGTCAGATGACACCTGCCAGTTGGACATGTACACCTTACAGTCCTTCCATACACCGAATATACAAGACCTATTGCTTATAGTATCTGAGATATGGACTTGACCTCCAAAACTTAACCTTGTTCACTGATCCATAAAATGAGGTCAAGTGAAAACTGTCTGACGGGCATGAGGACCTTGCAAGGTACGCACATACCAAATATAGTTATCCTATTACTTATAATAAGAGAGAATTTAACATTACAAAAAATATTAACTTTTTTCAAGTAGTCACTGAACCATGAAAATGAGGTCAAGGACATTGGACATGTGACTGACGGAAAGGTCGTAACATGAGGCATCCATACACAAAGTATGAAGCATCTAGGTCTTACACCTTCTAAAATATAAAGCTTTTAAGAAGTTAGCTAACGCCGCCGCCGGATCACTATCCCTATGTCGAGCTTTCTGCGACAAAAGTCGCAGGCTCGACAAAAACAATGTCTAAAATGTGGCATAAAAATGCATGATGGGAAAATGGAGAATAACAAGTGATCGCTGACTTCGTTTCGTCTAAAATTGTACTGAAACCCGTCTCAAGTAGATGACAAAAATTGAAATATAAATGCATATTTCTTTATGTAGGCTTGATAGATGAAAGAGAGATACAAATAAGATTCACACATTTATTATAATCTCTTGATTCTTCCCGTCCCATAGGTTAATAGTATTACTGTCTTCAATTTTGCCAATTTTAATTTGTTGAAACTGCCTTTTCTTTTGAGATCTGAAAGATAAAGAAAAACATATAAATTATTGCGATACAAAATAATATATATTGCATAAGGCAGCAACCATTTGATTTTCGAGGGGGCTTTGGATTTTTGGGAAAAATATTTTGTTTTCAGGTTTTGGAGAAAAATTAATTTGTTTTGACCCTGCGAAAAAAAAGTTTGTTTCACCCTTGTCGCGAAAAAATAGATTTCGGCGAAAAAACAAAGTTTGTCCGGAAAAAATCCATAGCCCCCAGAAAATCAAATGGAAAAAATCCATAGCTCTCACCCTCCACCCCCAGAAAATCAAAAAGTTGCTGCTTAAGTTTTATTTTTTTAATTTAAGTCTTTTTCTGAATGTCCTTAAAAATTATCCGAGGTAAAATATAATACATCCCTGATCACAAGTGAGATTCGCTCTTGGCACATTTGTGGCAGATCTAACATGTATCCACCTTCGTGAACCTATATAAGATTGATATGCCATACTTGGGGTTTCTTCAAAGATCTTCAATTTTTTTTTTGTAAATGGGTTTTTAAATCAATATTCATGATACTAGTTCAGTTTCAAGAGATTTTGTTTAAATCATTTTTTTAGAGTAATCTGTATAATCTGGCATTAATTCAATAAATGTCAAGAAATTAATAAATGTCAACAAATTATAGTTTAGGATTGATCCTTTAAATGTCAAGAAAATCCCAATCGTTCCTCTTAATTCCCGTTCCCAATTTTCCTTACCCTGTCAACTCCCTCAAGTATTTTTCTTATGTGAGATCTAAGAATTTATTTGTGTTTTGAACATCTAATTGGCAAACCATTTGCAAGTATGTAAAATTTGTGAGTAAGCCACCCAGTTAAGGGCAGTTTACACAGAATCCGGGTCTGTTCCCCCTAGTACCTGCTCGCCCTGATACCCGTTCGCCCAGGGTCCATTCGCCCTGATTTTTATTTTTTTCTAATTGTTGTCTAGTCGCATAATTTTAAATATTTGAACAAAATATGTCAAGTTAAAGTTTGTTGAAAAATTCAAAGAATATTTATATTGCCGCAATCAATTTACCATTTTCCCTTTGATTTGCAGAGTAGAATACTTGAATACAATGTATTTATCTTTATTGATATTTGTTAACAAAATAGTAGTATTCAGTTTTCTGAATTATTTTGTCATGAACAATTAATGATCCTAAACAAGCCATAAACTTTAAAATATTTCCATATTTTCATAAATTTCAAGAATATATACTAAAGAAATATCTGAATAGGTTTATTCAACTGCAATGCCCTGAATATTAATATTTTTAGTAGGGTGAACAGACTCTATGGGCAAACGAACTTAGGGCGAACGGACCCGATACCGTTTACACATCCACCACCTCTAAATAAAATGTGTTCAATCAATAGAATTTTGAAGCTAAAGATTTGCATTTTTTATTAACAAATTATTTCAGGACTATTATTTACCATCAAATTCACATGTCCTAACTGAAGAGTGCGTCACGTTGATTTTCTAAAATCCATAAATGTTAATTAGTTTAATGCATTAAAATCTACACTTTACTACAAAACTGAATTGCATGTTATCTGAATTTGAACGGTACAAAGTCACAAAATAGTCTTCAACATCTCATTCACATTACATGTAAATAAGGAGGTAAATTGCATTTAAATTTAAGGATGTTTGCTCTATATTGTTTTTGATTTTTTTGTCAGATATTCAGAATCCTCTAGCTTTATCCATGTAGTGCCCTAACCAGGTCCCCCTTGTTTCTTTTCATAATTTTATTACTCGCAGACTAAAATAGATTAAGAAGACTTGGTAAGAGTGCAAATGTGAAATTCTTTCCAACCAAGGCCACACTTAAAAATATTTTGTTAGCCCAAACCCTACCCAAAGGTAGAGACTGTGGGTAGGTAGGTAGGCATTTTCTTTTTCTTCTTCAGCAAAGATAGATTGAAGTGTAAAATGTTCTTACTATTAATGCTATCTGATTAAAAAAAAACTTTTCACATCAGGACAATAAAAATTTTGAGTAGGCACCTTTTTCTGGGTAGGTAGGGTTAGGAAAACAAACACATTTTTATGACCCAAGTCACAATTTATAACCATTCTACCTTTAAGTATCATGTAGTCATCTGTTCTCAATAGGAATCAGTTCTCGATAACAATGTGCGTGGTAAAATAGACATATTTCGCGAAATCACACAAGTTTTTTATTTGTTGGGATTTCAAGGACAGAACAAAAACTCGCTGAGCAAGCAATAATTTCACCATTTCAAGTTTTCAGACATGGTACAACAGTAGAAAGAATATTTTCCAATTTAAACCTACTTTTCCTTATTTCCAAAACTACCAACTTCATCCCCTCTGTTTATAAATAGCACGATTTTAAATGTTAAAAATCTTAGCTCGAAAAGAAGGTCAAGTCCACATACGTAATACAAAATGTTAGATGTGATGGGATGTCGCTAAGGAAAAAATCTATGGAACATAGTTTGGGCCATATCTTATAAGTTTTAAATTTAATTCACTTAATTATCGGAAAAGTAATGCCCTTAAATATTGTTACTGTGACAGTAAAATATTAATAACAGCTGTGACAATATCTTGTAAGATATAAGAATTGGTTCAATAATTTAAGTCATCTAAAATATATTAAAGATTAATATTCAATGCATATTTTTGTCCTTGAGTGATAATTTCTAGGATATCTGTTAAAGATGTCCAAATTGATGGATAAGGCTAAAATTTGTAAAAATTATTTGTTTCTAGAGACAAATGATACTTAATTGATATTTTCTTCAATCTGCGCAATTTTAAATACTATTAATATCAAACATGCATATCATACTATATTTTCACACCTATCGAGAACTGATGACGTATTGCATACAATGTCAAAATTGAGCACATCAGCAGATGTTTTGATTTTTCTTGATTAACGCAAGAGAAAATCGTGAGGATAAGGGAAATAAATTGTACAGTATCTACTAAATTAACACAATCAACTTTGAGCACATTTATTTGAAGAACTGGCCCTACGTGGAAAAGTTTGTTACACTATCGAGAACCGATAACACTAGGATATGGTCAACACAAGAGTCGAAAACAGCAAGCTATAAAGGGCCCTATAAAAAATCTATAAAATGCTTGTTATTTTATATGACAAAAAAAAATGCAGTTGTATATTGCTATCACGTCTTAGTGTGCGTCGTTCATAGACATTTGGTTTTCGGACAAGTATAAGTAAATAGAAATCTATGATAATTAAACAAAACAACAGTAAGGTTGGGATTGATTTTGGGGTTATTGTCCCAACAGTTAAGGAATTAGGGGTCAAAAATATGCATTATTCTTCATTTCCAGAAAATGACTTGTGAAATTGTGTATTGATCTCTCTGAAATTGTACAAAAGATTCTATACTACAAAGGAAAGGCTGGAATTGAGTTTTGGGGTTATTGCTCCAAGAGGGTTTTGTTTACAATTTTTAAGAGCTTCATATTTTTTTTTCAAAATTTTAAATTTCGATTTGGAAAGTTTCAAGAAGAAATCTTCAATTGCACAGTATTGAGCAATAGATTTTAAGATCTTTGACCACATTTATTTTGTGTCAAAAACCTATATTATGTCAAAATTTGATCACAATCCAAATTCAGACAGTAAGAAGCTTGAATATTGTGACCAAATTTTGCCCCAACTGTTCAGGGTTCAACCTCTGCGGTCGTATAAAGCTGCGCCCTGGGGAGCATTTGGTTACTGATTTCTGCGTTTCTTTGGGCTCCCTGCCCTTTTTATAGCAAAAGATCACTGCATTTTGATGGCTTCCAAAAACTGGCAAATTCATATTTCTTCATTAAATAGACTAGCTGTATAAACTGAAATTGTTTGGACACCCCTTCTCGCCACGAATTTATGTATAAATACTTTTCGTCTCGCCTTGACGGAGTCAAAAAGCGAGACATAGGTATGCTGTTTCCGGCGGCGAGGTTATCAACAATGTATTCGTTTGTGATTAGGTCTAGTTTATGGTGAACCACAATTGATAGGTCAATCATATTTGGTATGCAGTTGTATAAGCATTGGCACATCTCATTTCCATGGAGATTATTTGGCCCTGCCCCCTCAGTCATGGTCTATTGACTTTGAAACTTTTGCTTATTTTACATGTATTAGTTTGTGATTAGGTCAGTAGTTTAAGGAGAACCACAAGTGGTTAGGTCAATCATATTTAGTATGTAGTTGTATAAGCATTGGCATATCTCATTTCCATGGAGAATATTTGGCCTCGCCCCTCAGTGACAGTCTAATGACTTTGAAACTTATCTTAGTTTACATGTATTAGTTTGTGATTAGATCAGTTTAAGATGAACTGCTAATGTTAAATCAATGATATTTGGTATGCAAATTTATTTACATTTGCAAGTATTGGTTCCATGGAGATTATATACATTGTAGCCTCACCCCCTCTTCATGCTTCATTGACTTTGAAACTTTTACATAGTTTACAAATTAATTTTTATATTTAGATTTGGGAACGACTTTTAAGTCAATGGTATTTGGTATGCAGTTGTATTAGCATTAGCACATCTCATTTACATGGAGATTGTTTAACATGATTTTGTAACTCAGTCATGGTTCATTGACTTTGAATATTTGCATAACTTGTGTAAGATGCTAAAGTATTGCTACATTTGCATAATCAAAATTACAAAAGGCGAGACATATCTCTGTGATAACTTCATTGAATAATGTCTACGCTGCTGGTTCCATAATCCGTTTATTTAGCATTGGCAGTTAACATTTCTAGCCAAAACCAGTCACTATAACAAATAGTCATTTGGCCTTGGATTACTGGGACCACATTACAAGATTACTCTGTCCTTAGTAAGAATACATTTAACAGAAAACGATGTTCTGTAATAAAAATTAATTATTGTAAATTCAGAAATTATTGAATGCATTTATTATTGCGATTTTGTCGTTTTAGACTAAAACGCGATTTTAATGGTTGCGATATTGAGAAAAAAATCCTGTTTAATTAATAGGAAAAAATCAAAATTCAAGTTTAAATTATTGCGTTTATAACCCTGTCGTATTTTTCGCAATAATGAAAACATCGCAATAATTTCTGAATTTACAGTAGACTGCAATAAGAGACATTTAGTTTTGCTCTTATTTTATTCTTAATCATTATGCATCTTCAAGGTCAAATTTAAAGTTCTTTGTGTATAGGCAAGCCAGACCAGTTAACTAAAAATCTACTGGTCCTGTAAAATGATATTTATTTGACAAACAGTAATATAAATGATACAGTAGATGTTTATTTTTATTTTCGTGCTGTTCTGAATATCCTGTTATAAAAATACATTTCTTATCTAGGTCTGTCACTGCCAATTTTACGTGTTATACAATTCATTACATTGCAATTGACTATATAATGCAACCATTCACAATCTTTCCCTGGATTTTTTATATTTTAATTTTCTTTTGTCAAATTCATAAACTATATTCCAATCTCCCTTTTGCATGTCTCTTATGATTTTTTCTCCTGCTAGTTCAATATAACTTCCAAAAATTTCTACAGTCTTCATGCTAAACATTTGAATGCACAAGCTTGTAGGTCAATTTTAACAAATTTTAGTTGGATTCGATTGGGTTGTACAAGAGAATTTCACAAGCCAGACAGCAATGTTACAAACCATGGCTATAGGACTTGTGGTAAAGGGTGAAGACTGTCTACATTTTGTGATGTTGTGAAGGACTCATCCGAGATATCAATTAACTTGATCAATGGTAATACTTTGTATCCCCCAGTACCTGTTAAATTGATTTCGCAGAAGAAAAAAAGTTTTGTTTTGCAATTGATAATTTTTATGCACAAATTTTTAATGGTCTGCTGGACCACCCCACCAGCTGACAAAATCTACTGGTATCAGACCAGGGCTTATTTCAACCCCTGCATCCTCAGAGTTTAACAATTCATGGATTTTTCTTAGGATTCCGCAGGGTCAAGTAGTCTGACCCATTGTCAACAGCAAAAAAATCCCTACATTTTTCCCAATTTTGGGAGGAAAATTCCCAAATGATCACAAAATTCATTTTCTGTTATCTTTATTATTTATGACAGAGATGTTTATTTTGTTCAACCACTATTTATGCAAAAAAATTGACAATAAGTAACGTGTAAATCTGAGTTAAAGCATAGACTGACAAAACAACATTGACAACAATGGCTGCCAATCCAACAGGATGTGTTGAATATTATAAAACCAGGCCAGATTCAGGAAATGGATAAGGCTATAAATGTGCGTTTGCTGATCAAGTACAATAAATAAATAAAAAAAGAAGCATATGACAGCTATGAAATAGCAACACTAAATTTGAAAACTAAAAGATGTATAAAAAAGAAAAAACGAAACAGGATATGATTTATATAGAAATTCAAAACATTTTTGTTCACAAATTTTCATGTCGAAATCAAAATGTGAGAATACTTTTCATTATGAATAAAAATGTTGATATTAGATGTTTTATAAGCTAATCAAACCATAACACTTCATAGAGCCGAAGGGTAATATCTTCTAAATTTTGAAGGGCCAGTAAAAATCTGGGAGAGCAAGTGGATTTAAAAATATGTTAAGTCTGTTTGGTCGTACAGTTAATATACATTTTATTTCTATCAAGTCAAACGTTAGTCTGTGCCAAACTGTTTTAGGGTTTGTCTGACTGAAAGAGAAATCATGAAGTAATGATCTAAAATGTCTTCAAAATAAATCACAGATTCTTAATATACAGGTAGATGATTAAAACTGAAAATATATTTTTCTTTTACTTTTTATAGCAAACCAGTGAAATTTTGTTTAAAACTGTCTGGAAATGCTCCAGAATACGATATTTTCCTTTATTTATATCATTTATTTTTTTTTGGGAGCCTCAGGCCCTCCTAGAAATTTTCATGACCATCCACTTGCAGAGCTAGTTAATTTGTACCAAGGCTAGTAGAAAGAAAATTTAACTAATGATAATTTGTCAATAACAGGTCAACTGATAATGTTTTAAGGACCACTATGGACAAATTGGGAGAAAAGATGAATGATTCAAGAAGTTTAATAGTTGTGAACCAAGGTAATGATACTTATAACTGATAAACAGATATAAAAAGATATTGTATGAGTGCCAATGAGACACAACTTCATCAACTCACAATTTGTAAAAGTAATGATGTATGAGGCCGTAAATAAAATAATTTTGTTTCCTCAATCTTGGCTACCTTGCAAAAAACTGTGCAGCTTATAAAATTTGATTGTCAAAACAAAGTCAATTTTTTTCCTTCCATTTTCCATTTAATTTTGATTTGGAACAAAAATAAAATTATTTCCTACCTACCAACCCACACCTGGGCTTGCCAGGGCCGGGATTGCGGAAACAAAATAATATATTATATAAGGCCTGGTTTTGATTGGCCATTGTTCCTGAATATAAAAATATATCCATGGGGAAAAATATGACAAATAAAAGTTGTTCCTTTTCCACAGACTTTATCACAAATGGATTCATGTTCAATAGATATAGAAAGATGTGGTATGAGTGCCAATAAACAACTCTCCATCCAAGTAACAATTTATAAAGTAACCCATTGTAGGTCAATGTTGACACTGCTGACACCACACTATGGTCTCATTTTCTGTTTTATCAGAAAATGCAAATATCTTAACTTGTGTCTTTTGTAAAACTTACAATACTTTGTCAATTTCAGATTCATTTCTAATATGAATCTGAAATTGACATACTATTTTGAAAATTTTAGGAACTAAAATGGGATAATGCAACCTAAATATGCAAGACTTTCGAGCATACCAATTTGGCTCAATTCATGATAAGAACTTAAAATACTAAATGACATAAAAGTATACTTACAATGTAGGTCAGTTCCCGTTGTTCACCTTTCATCTTATTGTAATGCCTTGTTCAAATTGGTTAATTGGAAAGAGGTTCCTCATGATATCCTGTGATACATTAAACATCCCTCATCATCAACTGTCAAGATGAAGAACAGGAATAAAAGCCCTGTTCATTGATAATTTTCTATGTTTTCTATGTATTGTGTGCGATTTTGTCCCATGTACATTTACTCCATATCCTTTCATTTTCTATATTGAGAGTTCTTCACTGAAAAAGTAAAGACTTCTTGCATGTTTTCATTTTTTTCTTTTACTTTAGCTCTTGCCAGTGAGGCATTTATACATTTTTAGAGATGGTTGGATGTTGGTTAATGTCTCTTTGAGAGCTAACTTCATGGATATGTCATTAATCTACATTGTTTTGATATGAAAGATACAAAAGGAG
The DNA here is from genome assembly GCA_017311375.1 of Mytilus coruscus. Classification (NCBI taxonomy): domain Eukaryota; kingdom Metazoa; phylum Mollusca; class Bivalvia; order Mytilida; family Mytilidae; genus Mytilus; species Mytilus coruscus. The sequence goes on from CM029605.1 coordinate 55,842,906, forward strand.
ACCTCCATTGTATTTAAGATAAAAATAGATTACATGCAATTATGCAATTATCATAGCTTTACTGCCTAGATGTCCAGTACATTTTAAAATATTTGCTTCCAAGTTCATTTTACCATTTCTTATTTTCTGTTTCAGTCTTAAAAGACATGAAAGGGTTTGGCTTAATGTTTAATGTCTTAATTACCTTATGAAGGAAGCGCCAATTATTAGACCTCCACTGTTTCCTGAAACTCTGTGTCATTCTGCAATATAATTGAATTTAAATTGGATTGACAAAAACAATGGTATGTGGTTTATATAAGTATCAGCAGATAAACAAACTTTTATATAATTGTAAAATTGCAAGTTGAATGGAAAATATTTTTCTGTCTTTATCTTCAGTGTTTTGTTTTTAATAGTTAACTTTATAATTAAAAACAGAAATCCAGTTAACATTGTATATAATAAGTCCAAATGCTACTAAATTTTAGCTTAAAATGTGTTTTAGTATATATATTAATAGATTGGATTTTTAAACATGTGGTACAATCCAAAGTAGTATTTTGACATATTTATCATTTCAAACATCAGTTAATATTTATTTGTTTTTAGAATATATTTAATTGATATTAAAGTGAAAGTTATGGTTATTTAAAAAGATAACACGTTGTTTAAGTTTTTTTTATATTTCATAGGAATGAAGGTCTTGAAACAAAATCCAGCTCACCATTATGTCTGTATCGGACATGGAGTTTAGGAAGATGGACCCCTAAACTCCACAACCTTCAGATTTTTACCACGATCTTGTCACCAAGAGCAAAGCCACTCGTCATGTCTGCTTTTGCCTCCACAGCTTCACCTTGAGAGAGCGGGTGGTTATACTTCCTCTTTTGGCTTCAGGAATGAGTCAATCTCCAATTCAGAATCACTTATAAATATTGTCTCAACATCCTTCTGAGTGTTTGTACTTTCATGGCTCTTATCAGTGGCTACATGATCTGTCAGCTCCTGACGCATTGAATGTTTAATTGAATAAAATGATCTACATAGATATGGTTTAACTCTCTGCGCCCAAGGCAGAATAGTGAAAAGATCGTATTTCACCAAGGGACAAGGAGAATGATAATGTTCTTTGTAATTATGTTAAAAAATTTATCAAGCCATGCTGCAGGAAATGTAAAAACAATGTGTAAAACAAAAACAAAGTCGGATTAACCACAATTATCAAAAATGCAGGTTGCGTATAAAGAGGGATAACTCTAATGATATTCTTGTCATTACACGTGTCAAACACATATTTTACCCACACATCTTCTTATGGCCAACACGGTTTTATATTTATTATGCAGGTCTCTTTTATTGTCAAGTCCTAATATATGGCAGAAGTTTTGGTGCCACTGTTTAATGATAATTGCCGGTATTTTTCGAATTTTTCTGTCATAAAACTTGTGCAATTTCTTTCTGAACATTCGAATAAAGTCGTCGACCGAAGTGGGTTTGCTCAAATCGTTCGTCATGTTGTGGTCATTGCCCAATCGCAGGGCCCAACATAACATGGCCCAATCGCAGGGCCCAACATGTGATTAGTTGAAGTACAAATGACATCTCACTATACACAAACCCCCAAGGGTGACTGAGGAATAGAAGTATGGTCACTAGGTCTTATTCCGACCGGCAGTAAAATGCTTGCCAAAGTGGAGCGTCCCTTTGGCTGTGCGGGATATATCAAATTTGCAGCCACGTCCGGTCAGAATGGGGACGTTAAATCCGATGCCTAGTGTAAAGAGAGTGCCACGCTCTTTGTACGTTAAGAACCCTTGAAACAACTCTTTGAGGGGTCCGTAGGTAGCCTGTTGCAAGGCAAAATTCCTGTCCCTATCCACTATACCCTCATTTTCCAGTGGCAGTCAAAATTTCCCCTACCATCATCCCGGACGGCCTCTACTACTAGACCTACCTATTGTTTTTATTGTTTACTTGTTTTCGTCCTGAACATGGATGAAATATTTGCCACTGGACGTTAAGCAACCAACAACCAATCACTGTACATAAACGTTTGAACCTTGCATCATCTTCTATCAGCTCTTGAATAGCTTTACATGTGTGATTCCCACCCACCGTCTCAGTTGTATTTCTCCGTGGCTTTCTGAATTTTCTTTCCTTAATCTGTTTCCGGCTGATACCTTTGACATATAAAAGTGAGTTGATTCACAAATGAATTCCTCTACAACAGACATGTTTGCAGTTATGTCATCAGCTTGATGACTTTGCTTATATTAGAATTTTCTCAGAAATGCTCTGACCACCTGTTCAATCTCTGGTGATGGTGATAATCTGGCCATCTTTTCGGTCTTTGATGATGGTTATAGGAATGTTTTTGTCAACTTTTCCTTCGGTAATATGCGGATTTTGTGAATGCAGTAGATATGACATATTCTATCTTTAACGTGTATTTACTGGTTTTGATAGTGAATTAGATATGTTTGTGATTCTTTGGATTTTAATCTCGCAGGATTTAGAGATGTAAACATTTCCTGAAATAAATAAAAAGACAGTCTTATTTTAAAGGTTTTAAATGAAGAGTAAATTTATAAATAACACAACAGCTAACCATTGACCTTACTTGAATAATTCTTTAGAAATTAAAAATGTGAAAAAATGTACTTGTTTGGCTTTATAACTATTTTGATCTGAGCGTCACTGATGAGTCTTATGACATGTTGACGAAACTCGCGTTTGGCGTATTAAATTATAAGTCTGGTACCTTTCCTAACTATTTACACCACTGGGTCGATGCCACTGCTGGTGGACGTTTCGTCCCCGAAGGTATCATCGTTGTCGTTGTCCGTCATCCGTTAACTTTTACAAAAATCTTCTTCTCTGAAACTAATAATCAAAATTTAACCTAAATTTGCCACAATCATCACTAGAGTAGATAGTTAAAAAAATGTGTCCAATGCCCTGCCCGCCAACCAAAATGGCCAACATAGTCGAAATTTTATTGCATAATTATAAGTTTCAAATTGCTGATAATTTTTAACAATTGTTGACTTTTACAGGTAAATTTGACATTTTTATTATATATGGTGTTTTGATATCACATCCTTCCTCAGTATTTTAACAATGACTTTCTCATCACAGATTTTTTAATTCCATAACTAACTTAACTCGATTTCTTTTTCCTGTGGTATGTGTAAATCAAATGTAGAACATACAGTTTTCAAATTTACCTAACATAAAGAACATGGATGCACCGTTATTTTCGTGCAATATATAGACTTTGTTAGGAGGTAACATATTGTTGGTACAGCAGGCCATAATATTGGCTATGGTTAGCATAAATTCATACCAAGAGACAAGACTGACACATTAGAAATAAGCGATAAAATATGACAAAAGACAGAATGAAATCAGGTATATATATTTGAACCTGTTAAACCAGACACATGTACCATACCAAGTCGGGAGCCTGAAAATCCACTTCAGTTTGGTTTGTTGTTGTTTACCATATTTGTTTTGTAAATCATGGACAAAATGATTGATGATTGATTGATTGTTGGTTGCTTAACGTCCAGTGGCAAATATTTCATGCATATTCAGGACGAGAACAAATTAACAATAAATACAAAAGGTAGGTTCTGCAATAGAGGCGTCTGGGATTGAGGTCGAAGAAATTTAGACTGCCACGGGAAATGAGGGTATATTGGATAGGGACAGAAATTTAGCCTTGCAACAGGTCACCTACGGACCCCTCAAAGAGTTGTTGCAGGTTCTTAACGTGCAAAGAGCGTGGCACTCTCTTTACACGAGGCATCGGATTTAACGTCCCCATTCTGACCGGACGTGACGGCAAATTTGTACATCCCGCACAGCCAAACGGACGCCCCACTTTGACGAGGGTTTTACCGCCGGTCGGAGGAAGACCAATGGTGACCATACTTCTATTCCCCAGTCACCCTTGGGGTTTGGACAAAATGTAATGATAAATAAGTAAATTAGTTTTCTTGTTAGGATGGTTTTACGTATGCCTATGAAGTCTTTTAAAAGTCTGCTTGTCATGGACATTGCTCATTGTGGAAGGCCTAACAGTTGATACCAGGAAAAGAGTAGTCTAATTGACAATCACACCACATTGTATTTGTAAATAAGCATACAACGAAAAAGAAACTGCACTGCACAAGTCAAAGCTTGTCTACTTTGAATTGGAGGAATTGTAAAAAATACTAAAACAAATATTGGTAGATCAGAAACATTTGCCTACATATTTGATGAACATTGAAGAGATTATGAAATAATTATTTACAATGCAAAGCTTTTACAAACTGTTCTATCCAAAATTAAACGATTGTTATTGTTATAAAACTTAACCTCTTGCGATTATCAAATTGCATTTATATTTTGAAATTACTATACTAGTATGCAGTTAAATGTATATATAGAACAAGGTATCAAATAGCTCATTTATGTCTTATGTATCATACATAACAGCTTTGATTTAAAATTGTAATATAGTCAACCTCTGCAATTAGTTTTAGATTATCTCCGCCAGGTAATAATCTTAAAGTCCAACATACACGATGCGATGTCGTCTTTACTAAAATGAAGTCTGCATTTTCTACAATTGTTTTATCATAGATCTAATAAAAGAAGATGACGTCCTTCACGTTCTCTACAAGGAACTCGTAGAAATCAAGTAAGTTTTTCCTCACTGCTTCACTAAGAAAACCACAAAATTGTGCAAGCAAGAAGTCGTCTTCTCTAAGAGAGTAGGTCATTGGAACTGTTTTCATCATGAAATTTGAAGCAGTTTCCACATACACAATTGACTTAACAGTTACTGCAGCAGCGACACAATGATGTTGATTGGCTTGATCTGGTCAAAAAAAAAATAATTTGTAAATTAACTCAAAATAACATTGCATGCACTGGTTTCCAAAAAAGCGCAATTTCCCTTTTTGTCCAGTTAAACTGTACTTGGACATTAGTCCATTGGTAAAAATTGACCTCAATTGGCCTCTGACCACTGATGCTAAGTCTGCCCCTCCTCTTAATTTCGATAGTAAAGTCATCTGACATGAGAGACGTTTGATAAATTTATATTTCTCATTTTTTAACTCAATTTTTCATAAGCAGTCCATTTGTTTGAAGTTCTGAAACCTAAAATCAAAAATTCATTTCCCGAATTGGTGCTATATATTGAAACTATAGGATTCATTTTTCTCTTTTATTATAAACTCAACCAAACTTATGATAAACAACATACATTTGAAACACCATTTTTTTACGCTGTATTGTTCACCATTCGAACCTTAAAGGCGAACAAACCTGCTTGCGGCACATGATGAACCTTCTTTCGTCGAGCAACAATATTTGCGAGACATTTAAAGCAGTTATTTGACATGGCACATCATCTTGTTCACTTTTTGATAATTCAGCTTTATCCGACTGACAATTTCACCAGGTTCACAGACGTTCGGAATTTCTACGTCATATGGATCAGCTGTTGCAGCCATATATCTCTGTTTAGGTAGAAGTTGTCGGTCCCGAATAATCATCGCAGTAATTCATGAGAAAACTAAGCTTGGAAATATTGAATGCTCAATGCGGCACTATATATTGTCTGTCCTTTCCATTCATTAAGTCTTTTGATGACTGTATTCATTCCCTCAGCAACGTTGTTTTTCACTCCGGAGTATGGATCGTATACATTCACGGACTCTAAAACCCAAAGTAAACTTCATGCGAGTAATTCATCTTTGAGGTCAGCATTAAAGTACTGTTTTCTCCATTTTTGTGAAAGTGTTACGTACATACTTTCAAACTTAACTAGATCTTCTGTTTGCATTAAAGATTTCACATCAGCAAAATTCGCAACGGATGTGGTTCTAGCTATGCAAACGTTTGGCTTGATGCATGTGTGTCTTTATTACAGTGTTCAATGATTGCTCCTTATCAGTAATGATTACAACCGTGCCTCTCTTTGTTTAAGTTACCAGTCCAAAACCGATCATGCTCATCACTTCATTTCCGATCTTGTTTAAGGAAGGTTGCTGGCACGGTTACTCCACCTTGAATGGAACATCTTTAAAAACCAAAACGGACAGTCGAAGATGTTTGAAGCTGTTGAAGATCCAACTTTTTCAACAGACTGTCGGCATTCCAATGGGAACAAATTCTGCCCCTCTTCTTGCCGACTTGTTTCTTTATTATTATGAGGCTGACTTCATACAGAAACTTCTTAGGAAGAAAGATAAGAAGTTAGCAATATCCTTTAACTCTACTTTCCGCTATATAGATGATGTTTTCACTAAATAATTCAAAATTTGGTGACTATGTTGAACGCATCTATCCCATCGAACTAGAGATAAAGGATACAACAGATACAGTTAAGTCGGCCTCATATCTTGACTTACATCTAGAAATTGACAATGAGGGTCGGTTGAAAACAAAACTTTACGACAAAAGAGATGATTTCAGCTTTCCAATTGTGAACTTTCCATTTGTAAGTAGCAACATTCCAGCAGCACCTGCATACGTTGTATATATCTCCCAATTGATACGATATTCCCGTGCTTGCATTTCCTATCATGATTTTCTTGATAGAGGGTTGCTGCTCACAAGGAAGCTATTAAACCAAGAGTTCCAAATGGTGAAGTTGAAATCATCACTTCGTAAATTTTACGGACGCCATCACGAGTTGGTTGACCGTTATGGAATAACCGTTTCACAAATGATATCGGATATTTTCCTTACGTCGTAACTACAATCCCCTTCCCTTTCATGAATATGACCTACCGAATTAGACTATTTACCGGATTTGTTATCACATAAGCAACACGACGGGTGCCACATGTGGAGCAGGATCTGCTTACCCTTCCGGAGCACCTGAGATCACCCCTAGTTTTTGGTGGGGTTCGTGTTGTTTATTCTTTAGTTTTCTATGTTGTGTCATGTGTACTATTGTTTGTCTGTTTGTCTTTTCATTTTTAGCCATGGCGTTGTCAGTTTATTTTCGATTTATGAGTTTGACTGTCCCTCTGGTATTTTTCGTCCCTGTTTTAATAAAATTAATCAATTGCTGACAAAACAATACCTAAGACCTCGGCAAATCCGAAACATACCAGCAAACCATGGTTTGATGACGCCTGTGATCAAGCCATAGGTGACCGTAAAAAATCTAAAAGACGGTTCAAACAACATCCTACAGCAGGAAACTTGGGATTATTTCCGAATTTTTCCCGCTAAGGCACGGCGGACTTGCAGGCAAGCCCGATGAACATCCTGGAAAAAATTTGTTTCGGGGATAACATCTCGAACTCCGATGACAAAAGTTTGGAATATGGTACAAAAAATAAAAGGTAAAAATTCTAAAGCCACTGTTAAACATTTGAAAGACGGCAATTCTTTATTAACATCTGGAAAGGATATTGCCAACAAGCTTGGTGAAACTTTTGCGAAATCTTCTTCTAACAACTACAGGGAAGATTTCAAAAAAGGAAAAAAAAAGGAAAAACAAACTTGAACTTTAAATAAAAAAATGGTGAAAATTATAATAAACTCTTTTCTCTTGAAGAACTTAAAACATCTCTATCAAAAGCCCATGATACAGCTTGAGGGCCAGATAATATTAACTACCGACTCTTAAAACACTTGTCGCAGTACTCTTGATCATCTTGTTCGATTCGAATCTTTTGTCCGTAATGGTTTTGCGAAAAATGAACATGTGGTGTCGGTCTTTTTCGATCTTGAAAAGGCCTATGACCCGGCATGGAAGTATGGCATTTTAAAAGATTTTGTTTGATATGGGGTTAAAAGGCAATATGCCAAATTTAATTTTTAATTTTCTCTCTAACAGACAATTTAATGTTAGAGTAAATTCAACCATGTCTGATCTGTATGATCAAGAGATGGGTGTCCTCAAACAGTATTTTATCGGTTACATTATTTAGTCTTAAAATTAACAGTCTTGTTGAAGTTTTAAAAAGTAATATTGAAGGTTCATTGTACGTTGATGACTTTTTAATATGTTATAGAGGCAAAAATATGAATACTAGTAACATAGAAAGACAATTACAGGCCACCTACGAACAGACCTTTGAAGCTTGGACTTCAATATGCTGTCAAACTAAAAGCCTATTCAGATAATCCTGCCTACAGCTGTAATCCAATTTATGAAGATATTTTTGCAAAACATGAAAACAAAATTCCTCCGTTAGGTATACGTTTAAAACCACATTTAGCTACTTTTGATTTAAAATCTTGCTCAAGTTGAAACTTGTAAATGTCCTCCATGGGAACTTCCCAAACCAAAAATGATATTTGATCTCCGTGAACACAATAAAAATGATAACATATGGCAAAATTTGGGGTAATTTGCTAATTTGCATAGCGGCCATTTTTCCTTATCATGACGGCAGCCATTACAATAGGATTATATAAGCCCCTTAAATAAAAATGCCAATATGCCAATACCTATGTCGAATGAACAATTTGTTCGCATATAGGTGAATTGTACATGTTTTAGGGCTTCTGTCCGTCTACAAATGAACATTGTCTACCCTGAAATCTTTCGGCCTTTTAGTTTAAAAATCGGAAGCGTATCCATAGTATAATTGCTATATAAGATCATATAAAATGACGAAAAATCGTAAAATAGCAAGATTCAAAACAGAAATACATATGCAAGAAGATATTGTTCATGATTTGTTCGCATACATGGAAACACCTTGTAGGTTGAATTTTAAAGTTAAATAACTTTTAACTCACCTGCTTTCTTAAGTTTTCGGCCAAAATCTTTTAAAAACATGATGATTTCAACCTTCCTATTTCGTAAAAAGTCAAATTTTAAGCATTTTCCCTTAGAATTACACATCATTTTTTGTAAATATCCGCCAAAGGAAGTTTTTAAAGATACATTAGTTTTAGATACATGACGGAAAAGGACTGGATTATCCGCAAATCTAAAATAAATTATATTTTCAATCTTAAGCTAAGGGACAAAGTCACGTGGTGCAAATCATTTGAATAAAAGTACCCTTGATTTTGCCATATGAAAATCCTCTATAATTCAGCAACACTATGCTGAAATTAAAGCCAATTATTCAGATTTTTCAACTGTCTATACTGATGGATCAAAAGATGGTGACAGAGTTGCATCTGCTGCTGTCTTCAGGGACAGAGCTGCAACTCACAGTTTGCCATCTGCTGCATCCATCTTTTCTGCTGAAGCAGAAACAATAATTTTGGCTTTGAAATTTATTGCTTCTTCAGTTAAATCCAAATTTATTATATGTTCTGATTCACTTTCATGCTTACAAGCTAAACAAAATACTAAAATTAAAAACCCAACAATTCTCAAAATTTTATATGTAATGAGGAATTTTAAAATTCTACTTAAAGAAATAATATTTCTATGGGTGCCGAGTCATGTTGGAATCCATGGAAAGACAGCTATAGACCTTGAGACAAAGAATGCCCTGGGTGACACTTTCTAACTGTAATATACCATATACCGATTTTAAATCTAATATTAGAGAATACGTTTTTAATATTTTGAAAAATGAATGGAGTAAGAGAGATGGTAACAAATTACATGAAATTCAACCTAATTTAGGTAAACCTTCCAATAATTTTATGTGCAGAAAAGATCAGTGTGTTATTTCTAGATGTCGTATTGGTCATACTAGAATAACACATGAGTATTTTTTTTTTAATGAAGATGAACCGCAATGTATACCTTGCAACTGCAAGTATACTATTAAACATGTTTTTATAATTAATTGTATTGACTTTGCTGATATTCATAAGCATTTCAATGTCAATAATATGTATGATTTATTTAATAATGTTCCATTTACAAATATCGTTTCATTCTTAAAAGAAATTGGAATTTATTACAAAATATAAAAATGTTATTGATTGATTGATTGATTGTTGGTTGCTTAACGTCCAGTGGCAAATATTTCATGCATGTTCAGGACGAGAACAAGTTAACAAAAATACATAGGTAGGTCCTGTAATAGAGGCCGTCCGGGATGAAGGTCGGGAAATTTGGACTGCCACTGGAAAATGAGGGTACATTGTATATTGGATAAAAACAGAAATTTTGCCCTGCATGGTCACCTACAGACCCCTCAAAGAGTTTTTGCAGGGATTCTTAACGTGCAAAGAGCGTGGCACTCTCTTTACACGAGGCATCGGATTTAACGTCCCCATTCTGACCGGACGTGACTGCGAACTTGTACATCCCGCACAGCCAAACGGACGCCCCACTTTAGCGAGGGTTTTACCGCCGGTCGGAGGAAGACCAATGGTAACCATATTTCTATTCCCCAGTCACCCTTAGGGGTTAAAATGTTATTATATTTAAATCTATTTTAATTTTTATCACGTTATCTCACTGTTGATTTTATTTGTAAAATCAATTTGCTTTAGTCTAGAATTTTAGTTGATTGAAGGACCTTTTGTCTGATCTAAAAAATATGCTTTAAATTGTAAAAATATTCGAATTAGCTCTCGCCGCGATATAGCCTTTTTGTGCTAATGCGGCGTAAAGCAACCAACAATCAATATACTGTCTGGAACCCATATTTCATTTTTTTTTTAATTAACATCTTTAGGCCACTGGGAAAAGTTGTCTTTAGCACCGACCTAACCGTTAGTTACATCATGTACTGCTTTCAATACAGTTGCTTTATCTATCCCATAATATCTATAATCACTTGAAAGAATCATCCAGAGGCAGCATGGCTAGTCAAACTTATTGTTCCACTGTTGAAGCAGTTTCCTTCGTTGTAGATTTCCTGAATTTATCTACAATAATACATATGTAAGCAATAGAGTCAATAACAAACATCATGTCCTCATTTCAGTATTTCTCAAATTATTTAGATGAGAAACAATTCCTCTGAATATTAATAATTAAGTTCATGGACATGTTGATGATTTTCATATATGTAATCAAAATCAGGTCAAAATTTTATTTATTTCTGTAGACATGTGAATCTTTGTTTCCAGATGCTCTATTGTCACGCTGGTTCTACCTCTGTTGAACCTCTGCAGTCCTTGTGTTGATGGGTTGAGAAAATGTATCATTAGATATCTCTGACAAGGGTACCCAGAGTCACTTATCAGGTAACTAGCATGCATTCCTATAAAAAAGCATAAATGAATTAGAGGGGTTTCCTTAACTTTTGAACTTGTTATACTTAGTAACACAAATAATCCACAAGTTGTTCCCATTTTAGGTACTTTGATAATTTATGGTGTGTTGCTAAAAAATTCTCAATACTAGTTTATCTTAGATAAACCTAAAAAAGTAATTTGCGTTTCATCTTATAGTTCACTTTCAAAGTTTCAGACATTTTTTTCCTTCGGTCACTTTCTATTTTTTTATTTTTTTTAATACTTTTAAACAATTTAATCTAAAAACAAATGAATAATGAAAACTCTGTTAAAGTAATTGTACATGTATATTAAAAAATATATCGAAATGTTCAATAAATGTATATCAAAATATTGAACATATGTATTTCAAGAATGTCAAAATGTTCATCAAATTTCAAATAAAATGTCAATGTTTCCTTGGTGTGAACGGTCCGTATGGCAGTTTTTGCATCAAATTCGAACATCAATCTTTCGTCCCTAGCATTGTAATATCTGTCCTCTACATTTGTTTTTTTTCCTGCTTCAACATTACGTGATCTGGTTTTTTTTGGGGGCATCGCCTTTAGCCTTCCCTTTTCTCTCCTATACATCTTCTCTGGTTTGTTTTGCTTCCTCTTGTTCTTTTATATCTCCAACTCTATATGGTAAAACATCCTTCGGATCTATGTAGTTTTTAATCGCCACCTCCATGCTTCTATATTTATCTTAATAATAATACACACATGATCATATTTAATTTGTACCAAAATAAACAATAAATATTTTAATAGGACATGAAGTTTAACAACAATACAAAAGTTAAATAAAGTGGGGGAATGTCTTGCTATAAGAAGCAGTTTTAAACTATATCATTTTAACCATTTTATACCCGTGTCCTAACTTTTAAACCCTAATTATTTTTAATTTTTTTAAAAAAGAAATTTTTAAATTTTTTTACTTTAAATTTTTGAAATTTTTAATTTTATTTAAATTTCCTTTTTTAATTTTTAATAATTTTAAAATGGTTTAAAAAATTTTTAAAATTGAAATTAGTAAATTTACACTTTTAATTTAAATTTATTAAATTATTTTAATATTTTAATTTTAATTTCATGGTTATTAATACCTTATATTTAAATTATTTTAATGAATTTACATTAAAATTTTGATTTGACATGTATATTTGATATTTACTGAACCATTTTTTATTTCAGTTAATTGACATTTTAAATCAGTTTGTTATTTAATATTTATTAATATAAATTTAAATGATATTGATTAAATTAACTTAAAACCATTATGATTTAATTGATTAATAACATTTTTGTTTATATTTTGATGTAACCTTAAATCGGTTGATTATTGATAATTCAATTTACTTAAATTGTAAATTTAATATTATTCTTAAATGTAATTGACAATTTTAATATGTATCAGATGTTATTAAATCAGCATTTTAAACATGTAAATTAACAACTTAAATTTTAGATTTTAATGTACAATTATCATTTTTCATGTATATATTCCATCATTTGTGATATAATTTACACTTTACTAATGAATTTATTTTATAAAGCATTTAAAGTTTTAATATTTTACAATGTTTAGTTTAACATTTCATACTACTGACTTAAATTATAAATTGCAACACCTTATTAATTAATTTTATATAATGTAATCTATAGACCTGCCTATTATTTGATATTTCATACGAATTGATAAATTTACCATTTATGATATGACTTTAAATTAATTTTTACATTTCACGTAATTTGACATATTTATATGTATTGTGTACTAAACGTTTGTACCAAAATTTATTAAAAGTGAATATTATCAGAATTACATACCACCATTTTGTGAAATTTATAATTTCTTATTATGTCATTTTAAGTAATTTTAAATGTAAACCAATGTTATATAATTTTCGAATTTGATTAGAATTTACACTATTAACCTAAATCTCGGATTGTATATTCAATTATAATTACAACTAACTAATTTTTGACAATTTTACATTTTCAGTTAATTTACTATGGATAATTTTAATAAATTAAATCCATTCCAATATGTATTTGATAGAATAACTCCAATTGTATGTAAGTATTTACATTAACGTTAATTACCAATTTGATAATTTTATATTACTACTTAATCGCATGTTATTATATTTTATATGTACATTGTATTGTAATAAACTTTTAAACGAATTTTTTAAATTGTATTTATTTAAAATTGAAATTTACAATATTTAAAATGTATAATTGTATAAATTCATCCATTTATAATCAATTTTTAAATTACAACTTTTTGATAATTTATTTATTTACTAAATTAATCAGATTAAGTTAAATGTCATTGTTATATGATATTACTTGTAACAAACATTTTCTAAATTTATCATTTTACACTTATTTATATTGTATTATGACCTTTGAAATGCATAATTGTATCAATAATTTAAATAAATAATTTTTAAATGTTTACAATGCAACTTTATAATTTTTATTCGTACATTTTTAATTTTTATAAGTATTGATTAATCCTAACATGTCCAAATTATTGATTAATTATAATTTACCAATAGTATTGTATAATGAACTAAATTTTTCGACAATTTATTGATAATTTTAAATGCACTAAACTTATTAATGTATTTGAAAATCATTTCTGGATCTGATTGATTTAATAGATTAATTACATTATTTCATAAAATGACAATTGTACTCAAATATTGAAGAACAATTGTAATTCAGTAATTAAATAAATTTTAAATTATACCATTTTATAATATTTTAAAATGATACAAAACTCGGCTTATTTACTTGTAATTTTATGAAATTTAAATTATACAAACTGTATTTGATATTTTTATATCATTTCTTTAAACTTAATTTGATAATAACTTGTTTATCTAATATTAACTGAAAATTTTTAAATGTACTTATGTTATTAGTATTAAGATAACATTTAAAGATATTTTAAATTTTAATGTATTGATATTTAATGACTTATTGTAATTTAATTTTATTAAATGTTATAGATAATTTACTAAATACATTTGTATGATAACTTAATACATTTATAAATTTAATACATTTTGAATTACAGTTTAAATATACTTGTATTTAAACGACAATTTTAGTAAATTATAATTTTGTCTAATGAATAATTTATTATAGATAATTGTATTTATTACAAATCACATTTATTAAATGTAATACATGTTTAGAAATTCATCATTTTGATAATTGTATATTTACTTATGTAACTTTTAAAATTTATAATATGTATTACCAATCTAGATTTTAATTAAGTATTGACATTTTAATGTAAATTTACAATTAACAATTATTTAAATTTTTAATTTTATAAACTTTAATCATTTGTTATAAATGATTTAAGATATAACAACTGAATGCCTTTAAATTGTAACATTTTATTAATTTACACTTAGATAATTGTATTATATTTCCTTAAATGCTATTTATATATAATTTTAATGTAACAAATACACGTATTTTATAAATTATTTGAATTAGAATTTTACATTTTTGAAATGATCTATTTCATAAATATATTTAGATAACTTTATAAATTTAATTATTTTCTAAATAAAACTTTTAGATTATATTAATTATGAAATTCTAATATTTATAATATTTTAAGATAACCATTAATACTATTATAATTAAGTACTTGTATATTTACATTATAATTTATTTGTATGTATAAATGACTAAACATATTAAAATTCTTTAATACAAATGCATTAATTTATTTATTGATTTACGTTAAATTCACTTTTTACGATATTAGTAAATTTAAGATTTTTAATTATTTAAATTTTAGAATAGATAATTATTAAATTAAAGTCAAATTAAACTTTTAACATTATAAATTTTTCTACATTTTATATTTTGAACTATTATATTATTTTATCGACTTTTATTAATTTGTAAAATTAACTTTTTAATGCTTATTAATTTAAGTTATTTTAGATTTTCACTAATGAATTATGTATTAATTATCACTTTTAAGGAGTATTATAATTTATTAAATTGTTGATAACTATTATATTAAATCGCCAATTTTAATTGTATTAAATTTTAATATCAAATTGATTATTAAATTTATTAATTATTAATATGATTTATTGTATTAGTATTATAAATAACACTTATTTAAGATATTGTTTTAAAAAATTTTACAATTTGATTTCTAAATTTTTTAGATTTTATTTGATTTAATAAATTTATTTAATAAGATAATATTTATAAATTCACTTAGAATAACATATTTTAAGATTTAATTATATAAATAACTTTACAATATTTGCATGTCTACTTTAATTACAATTTTTAATTTAATTGAATTTATATTGTATTTTAATAATCGATATTATTAATAGCTATGATTATACTTAAATTAACGACAATTTATTGACATTTATACTTTATTAAATACACTTTTTTATTTATTGATATTACAATGTCATATTTTACATTTATGAATAAACTATTTTACAGATTTTAATGACCTATGAATTCTATAATATTTAATTTAGAATAAAACTTAATGTAAATGATATTATTACAATTTAAATTGTATTTAATTACATAATTTACACTTTTTCATAAATTTTATATTTTTAATATTATTTAATGATATTTTAAATATGATATAGAACCTTAACGACCTAATTTTAAATAATTGTTACAATGCAACAATTACCTATTATATTTTTAATTTTGTAATTCCATTTAATTTATTATTATTGACTATTTAATAGATAATTTATAAAATTGTACTTTTAAGAATAACGATTAGAATATTTACTAGATTCGTAATTAACAGTATCTTATTGATTTTATTACATTTATAACTACATTATTATTATTAAATTACCTTTTAATAATGATTATGATATTATAATGAACAATAAATAATTGATTTGACAATTTACACATTATGAACACTTTTTAAATTTTAACTTAAATATATTTTAAATTTGTATTTTACATATAACCTTAACATTGACGATAGATTAAATAATTTACAGCATTCACACTTTGAGATAATTTAATTAATTTAGTATATTTTAATATTTTACATATTATAAATTATATTAGAATTAATCCATTTTTAAATTGTACAGATATACACTATTATGTACAATTTTACTATTTAGTATTTTAATTAATTTAGATATTCCTTAATGCATTTTTAAGATATTTTAAGACCTTAAAGAATAAATTACTAATAACGATTATCCAATTTTATAATTACTATTAAAATTATTTAATAACCTTAATACTTATTGTCATTTAACTATATTATATAAAATCATGATACTTTTGAATATTTTACATTTAGTATTTTACGATTTTATAATTGAATATTAAATGCATTTAAGATCCTACTATGTAATTTACAATTTGAAATTGTAAATAAATTATGCAATTTATAATTATAATTATTTTACAAACTACAATTCAATTACTATTTTAGAATTACATTTTTATATTTAGACTATGTATTGTATTAGATATCATAAATCACCATATTACAAATTACCATTTATTAAATTAACTAATTATATTATTAACAATTTAATAATTTTATTAATTTTAACCAATTGAAGTATAATTTAATTTATTATATTTTCGAAATTGTTACACTTAGATAATCTTCAATTTTAAATTACAATTTTCGATAATTTGTGTATTAAATGTTAACAGAATATCATTTTTGACAATCTTACAATTTGAAATTTTACATTTTGTATATATTTATATCTAATTCACATATTATTAGATAAGTATTAAAGATATCCAAACTTTTTATTAATGTTTACATAAATCAGTCATATTGAATAATTGTATTATGTAACCAAAATCACATTTTAAATTGTATAATTACAATTTTACAATGCATTTTTAGTAATTTATATAATGACTTTAGAATTTATTAAATTAGATGTTTACTAAATTCACTTATTTTATACATTATTGATTAGATTGAATATACCAAATACCTATTTATGAAATTATTGATTACATTATATTGAAGAAACTTAAATAATTTTACAATTATAATTATTGAAATTACACATTCTATAATTGAAATTTTACTATCATTTTCAGAAATTTACCTTATATAATTGAATTATTTATAAT
Source organism: Mytilus coruscus (assembly GCA_017311375.1). Lineage (NCBI taxonomy): Eukaryota > Metazoa > Mollusca > Bivalvia > Mytilida > Mytilidae > Mytilus > Mytilus coruscus. The sequence continues at coordinate 55,860,209 of CM029605.1, forward strand.
TATATTAATATAATTATAGATACTAATGTTATTAAGAATATTATTACAATTTACAACTAGAAGATTATGTATTTTACTACATTTAGTAATTTACAACTTTTATTGAAATATGATTTTATCAAATTTTTCACATCTTCATAATTTTGATTTACATTAATGTATTAAATATAAGATCAATTGATTGAAATTGATAAATGTACAAATAAACTCTATTATTGACAATTTTATAATTTGTAAATTACCATTTTTATAATTGTATAGATTTACCTTAAATGTCCTTTATAATATGATAATTAAGAATCAAACTGTTTAGCATTACTCATATTAACTAAGTTTCTATTTTAGATAATATGTTTGAATTAGATAATGTCTTAATAGACTTATGATAATTTATCACATATTTATTAAATTTATACATTTACTAATTTCACTGATTTTATACATTATTATAATTATGTATAACTATACTATAATTGTATTGATTAGAAATTCACTTTATTATAATTTACATCAATTCAATATTTATAGATAATTTATAATGAATATCTTTATTATTAAATAATGTATTATATATAATTGATACATTATTTTATTAGTATTTATACACTTAGATACATGATTAGATAAATTTAAATTCGTCAATTTATGAAAAGTATTAAATATATTATTATAGATACTTAATTTTAAAATTACATTTCTATATATTTTATTAATTGCTTCACTTTAAATGTTATCTAATTTACAGTTACATTTTTAGAAATTATGATATTTATAATTATTTAGATAAATTAAATGACATATTTATAAATTTATTAAATTTATACAATTTGAACTGTATTACAATTTTACTATTTTTGTATTTTAGTATTGTAATTTATTAGATAGATAATTATAATTACCAATTTCCATTTTTATAATTTATAATTTATATTAAGTATTATAATTAAATATTTACAATTCAATTTTATTAAATTATAATTTATTAAATATACCAATTGAATTTGTAATTTATAAATGTACGATTTTAACATATTTTATTTAAATTAAGATTTCAATTTAATTACATTTTGATATTTAATCGATATTTTTTAAATAATTTATGTAAATTAACCACTTAATTTAATTTATAAATTTACGCAATTAAATATTGTATTATTATTAATCGTACATTTTTAATATATTGATTATTTTCAAATTGATTTTAACGATACTTTTTGATTCAAGATTTTAAATTTAGACTTTTTGATAATTGTATTTAATGGTACTTTAAATCGGTCATTTAATTAAGATAATTTTTGATATGTATTGACAATTGTAGTAAACATAAACTTGAACCAACCACAACTTTATTAAAAATTGCAACACTTTTCATTTAATTTAAGCACTTTTGGATAATCATTCAGATGTTACCTTAAATCGACCATATTCTAAAAATAATTGTATAGAATATAACACCAAAACTGCCACCGGTTTGCAAATAATTTTCTACATTTCACTGTAAATTTGACCACTTGATTTAACCTTAAATCGGTCATTTGTTCTAAATCAATTTCTCAGATGTACTGACAATTGTATCAGAAAAAACATGAACCAACCACAGCTTTGTTGAAAATTTTACATTTTCAGTTAATTTTACCACTTTAAGGATAATTGTATTAAATGAAACCTTAAATCGACCATATTTTATAGATATTTGTATAGAATGTAAACCAAACCTGCCATCGGTGTATTGATAATTTTTACACGTTTTAGTGTAAATTTGACAACTTTTTGATAATTGTATTCGATGTTACCTTAAATCGGTCATTTGATCAAGTTCATTTTCTTATATGTATTGACAATTGTATTATAAGTAAGCTGAAACCAACCACAGTTTTATTAAAAATGCCGCATTTTTCATTTTTAACAACTTTTTGATAATTGTACTAGATGAAGCCTTAAATCGACCATATTTTATAGAGATTTGTATACAATGTACACCAAACCTATCATCTCGGTGTATTGATAATTTTCCTCATTTTACTGTAAATTTGACAACTTTTTGATAATTGTATTTATTGTTACCTTAAAACGGTCATTTAAACAAGATAATTGTTTAATATGTATTGACAATTGTAGTAGACATAAACTTGAACCAACCACAACTTTATTAAAAATTGCAACACTTTTCATTTAATTTAAGCACTTTTGGATAATCATTCAGATGTTACCTTAACTCGACCATATTCTAAAGATAATTGTATAGAATGTAACACCAAAACTGCCACCGGTTTGCAAATAATTTTCTACATTTCACTGTAAATTTGACCACTTTTTGATAATGGTATTTGATATTACCTTAAATCGGTCATTTGTTCCAAATTATTTTCTTAAACGTACTGATGTATCAGATATAAACATGAACCAACCACAGCTTTATTGAAAATTTAAATTTTCAGTTAATTTTACCACTTTTAGGTTAATTATATTAAATGAAACCCTAAATCGACCATATTTTATAGATATTTGTATAGAATGTACACTAAACCTGCCATCTCGGTGTATTGAAAATTTTTCCACATTTTACTGGAAATTTGACAACTTTTTAATAATTGTATTTCATTTAACCTTAAATCGGTCAATTGTTCTAAGTCAATTTCTCAGATGTACTGACAATTGTATCAGATAAAACATGAACCAACCACAGCTTTGTTGAAAATTTTACATTTTTCAGTTAATTTTACCATTTTAAGGATAATTGTATTAGATGAAACCTTAAATCGACCATACTGTATAGATATTTTTATAGAATATACACCAAACCTGCCATCGGTGTCTTGATAATTTTTCCACATTTTACTGTAAATTTGACAACTTTTTATAACGGTTTGATGTTACTTTAAATCTGTCATTTGATTAAGATAATTTTTATAATATGTATTGACGTTTGTATGAGAAGTAAGTTTGAAATAATCACAGCTTTATAAAAAATACAACAATTTTAGTAAATTTTACCACTTTTGGATAATTTATTCAGATGTTACCTTAAATTGTCTATATTCTAAAGATAATTATAAAGAATGTACACCAAACATGCCATTTGTGTATTGATGATTTTCCACATTTTACTGTAAATTTGACAACTTTTTATGTTACCTTAAATAGGTCATTTGATCAAGATAATTTTATATGTATTGACATTTGTATGAGAAGTAAGCTTTAACCAATCACAGCTTTATTAAACAAAAGACACAATTTTCAGTAAATTTTACCACTTTTTGATAATTTATTCAGATGTTACTTTAAATCGTCCATTATCTTCAGATAATTATATAGAATGAAACACCAAGCCTGCCATTGATATATCGATAATTTTCTACAATTGACTGTAAATTTGACCACTTTTTGATAATTGTATTTGATATAACCTTAAATCGGTCATTTGTTCTAAATCAGTTTCTTAGATGTACTGACAGTTTCATAAGATATAAACATGAACCAACCAAATATTTGTTGAAAAGTTAACATTCTATTAGATGAAACCTTAAATCGACCATGTTATATAAATATTTGTATAGAATATTCACCAAACCTGCCATCGGCGTATTGATACTTTGTTTACATTTTACTGTAAATTTGACAACTTTATTGACAATTGTATTTGATATTTCCTTAAATCGGTCATTTCTTCTAAATCATTTTCTTAGATGAACTGCCAGTTGTATCAGATATTAACATGAACCAAGCACAGCTTCGTTAAAATTTAACATTTTCAGTTAATTCTACCACTTTAAGGATGATTGTATTAGATGAAACCTTAAATCGACCATATTGTATAGATATTTTTATAGAATGTACACCAAACCTGCCATCGGTGTATTGATATTTTTCCACATTTTACGGTAAATTTGACAACTTTTTTATATTGTATTTGATGTTACCTAAAATCGGTCATTTGATCAAGATATTTTTATAATATGTATTGACATTTGTATGAGAAGTAAGCTTGAACCAATCACAGCATTATAAAAAAAAAAACAATTTTCAGTAAATTTTACCACTTTTTGGATAATTTATTCAGATGTTACCTTAAATCGTCCATATTCTAAAGATAATTATATAGAATGTAACACCAAGCCTGCCATCGGTTTATTGATAATTTTTCTACATTTGACTGTAAATTTGACCACTTTTTTATAATTGTTTTTGATATTACCTGAAATCGGTCATTTGTTCTAAATCATTTTCTTAGATGTACTGACAGTTGTATCAGATATAAACATGAACCAACCACAGCTTTATTGAAAATTTTACATTTTCAGTTAATTTTACCACTTTTAGGATAATTATATTAAATGAAACCCTAAATCGACCATAATTCATAGTTATTTGTATAGAATGTACACTAAACCTGCCATCTCGGTGTGTTGAAAATTTTTCCACATTTTACTGGAAATTTGACCACTTTTTGATAATTGTATTTAATGTTACCTTAAATCGGTCATTTAATCAAGATAATTTTTGAATATGTATTGAAAATTGTAGTAGACATAAACTTGAACCAACCACAACTTTATTAAAAGTTGCAAAATTTTCAGTAAATTTTACCACTTTTGGATAATTTATTCAGATGTTACCTTAAATCGTCTATATTCTAAAGATAATTTTGTAGAATGTAACACCTAGCCTGCCATCGGTTTATTGATAATTTTTCGACATTTGACTGTAAATTTGACCACTTGATTTAACCTTAAATCGGTCATTTGTTCTAAATCAATTTCTTAGATGTACTGACAATTGTATCAGAAAAAACATGAACCAACCACAGCTTTGTTGAAAATTTTACATTTTTCAGTTAATTTAACCACTTTTTGGATAATTGTATTAGATGAAACCTTAAATCGACCATATTTTATAGATATTTGTATAGAATGTACACCAAACCTGCCATCGGTGTATTGATAATTTTTCCACATTTTATTGTAAATTTGACAACTTTTTTGATAATTGTATTTGATGTTACCTTAAATCGGTCATTTGATCAAGATAATTTTCTTATATGTATTGACAATTGTATTATAAGTAAACTTAAACCAACCACAGTTTTATTAAAAATGCTACATTTTCATTTTTTTAACAAATATTTTGATAATTGTACTAGATGAAACCTTAAATCGACCATATTTTATAGAGATTTGTATAGAATGTACACCAAACCTGTCATCTCGGTATATTGATAATTTTCCTCATTTTACTCTAAATTTGACAACTTTTTGATAATTGTATTTAATGGTACTTTAAATCGGTCATTTAATTAAGATAATTTTTGATATGTATTGACAATTGTAGTAAACATAAACTTGAACCAACCACAACTTTATTAAAAATTGCAACACTTTTCATTTAATTTAAGCACTTTTGGATAATCATTCAGATGTTACCTTAAATCGACCATATTCTAAAAATAATTGTATAGAATATAACACCAAAACTGCCACCGGTTTGCAAATAATTTTCTACATTTCACTGTAAATTTGACCACTTGATTTAACCTTAAATCGGTCATTTGTTCTAAATCAATTTCTCAGATGTACTGACAATTGTATCAGAAAAAACATGAACCAACCACAGCTTTGTTGAAAATTTTACATTTTCAGTTAATTTTACCACTTTAAGGATAATTGTATTAAATGAAACCTTAAATCGACCATATTTTATAGATATTTGTATAGAATGTAAACCAAACCTGCCATCGGTGTATTGATAATTTTTACACGTTTTAGTGTAAATTTGACAACTTTTGATAATTGTATTCGATGTTACCTTAAATCGGTCATTTGATCAAGTTCATTTTCTTATATGTATTGACAATTGTATTATAAGTAAGCTGAAACCAACCACAGTTTTATTAAAAAATGCCGCATTTTTCATTTTTTAACAACTTTTTGATAATTGTACTAGATGAAGCCTTAAATCGACCATATTTTATAGAGATTTGTATACAATGTACACCAAACCTATCATCTCGGTGTATTGATAATTTTCCTCATTTTACTGTAAATTTGACAACTTTTTGATAATTGTATTTATTGTTACCTTAAAACGGTCATTTAAACAAGATAATTGTTTAATATGTATTGACAATTGTAGTAGACATAAACTTGAACCAACCACAACTTTATTAAAAATTGCAACACTTTTCATTTAATTTAAGCACTTTTTGGATAATCATTCAGATGTTACCTTAAATCGACCATATTCTAAAGATAATTGTATAGAATGTAACACCAAAACTGCCACCGGTTTACAAATAATTTTTCTACATTTCACTGTAAATTTGACCACTTTTTGATAATGGTATTTGATATTACCTTAAATCGGTCATTTGTTCCAGATTATTTTCTTAAACGTACTGATGTATCAGATATAAACATGAACCAACCACAGCTTTATTGAAAATTTAAATTTTCAGTTAATTTTACCACTTTTAGGTTAATTATATTAAATGAAACGCTAAATCGACCATATTTTATAGATATTTGTATAGAATGTACACTAAACCTGCCATCTCGGTGTATTGAAAATTTTTCCACATTTTACTGGAAATTTGACAACTTTTTAATAATTGTATTTCATTTAACCTTAAATCGGTCAATTGTTCTAAGTCAATTTCTCAGATGTACTGACAATTGTATCAGATAAAACATGAACCAACCACAGCTTTGTTGAAAATTTTACATTTTTCAGTTAATTTTACCATTTTAAGGATAATTGTATTAGATGAAACCTTAAATCGACCATACTGTATAGATATTTTTATAGAATATACACCAAACCTGCCATCGGTGTCTTGATAATTTTCCACATTTTACTGTAAATTTGACAACTTTTTTATAACGGTTTGATGTTACTTTAAATCTGTCATTTGATTAAGATAATTTTATAATATGTATTGACGTTTGTATGAGAAGTAAGTTTGAAATAATCACAGCTTTATAAAAAATACAACAATTTTTAGTAAATTTTACCACTTTTGGATAATTTATTCAGATGTTACCTTAAATTGTCTATATTCTAAAGATAATTATAAAGAATGTACACCAAACATGCCATTTGTGTATTGATGATTTTCCACATTTTACTGTAAATTTGACAACTTTTTATGTTACCTTAAATAGGTCATTTGATCAAGATAATTTTATATGTATTGACATTTGTATGAGAAGTAAGCTTTAACCAATCACAGCTTTATTAAACAAAAGACACAATTTTCAGTAAATTTTACCACTTTTTGATAATTTATTCAGATGTTACTTTAAATCGTCCATTATCTTCAGATAATTATATAGAATGAAACACCAAGCCTGCCATTGATATATTGATAATTTTTCTACAATTGACTGTAAATTTGACCACTTTTTGATAATTGTATTTGATATAACCTTAAATCGGTCATTTGTTCTAAATCAGTTTCTTAGATGTACTGACAGTTTCATAAGATATAAACATGAACCAACCAAATATTTGTTGAAAAGTTAACATTCTATTAGATGAAACCTTAAATCGACCATGTTATATAAATATTTGTATAGAATATTCACCAAACCTGCCATCGGCGTATTGATACTTTGTTTACATTTTACTGTAAATTTGACAACTTTATTGACAATTGTATTTGATATTTCCCTTAAATCGGTCATTTCTTCTAAATCATTTTCTTAGATGAACTGCCAGTTGTATCAGATATTAACATGAACCAAGCACAGCTTCGTTAAAAATTTAACATTTTCAGTTAATTCTACCACTTTAAGGATGATTGTATTAGATGAAACCTTAAATCGACCATATTGTATAGATATTTTTATAGAATGTACACCAAACCTGCCATCGGTGTATTGATAATTTTTCCACATTTTACTGTAAATTTGACAACTTTTTTTATATTGTATTTGATGTTACCTTAAATCGGTTATTTGATCAAGATAATTTTTATAATATGTATTGACATTTGTATGAGAAGTAAGCTTGAACCAATCACAGCATTATAAAAAAAAAACAATTTTCAGTAAATTTTACCACTTTTTGGATAATTTATTCAGATGTTACCTTAAATCGTCCATATTCTAAAGATAATTATATAGAATGTAACACCAAGCCTGCCATCGGTTTATTGATAATTTTTCTACATTTGACTGTAAATTTGACCACTTTTTTATAATTGTTTTTGATATTACCTGAAATCGGTCATTTGTTCTAAATCATTTTCTTAGATGTACTGACAGTTGTATCAGATATAAACATGAACCAACCACAGCTTTCTTGAAAATTTTACATTTTCAGTTAATTTTACCACTTTTAGGATAATTATATTAAATGAAACCCTAAATCGACCATAATTCATAGTTATTTGTATAGAATGTACACTAAACCTGCCATCTCGGTGTGTTGAAAATTTTTCCACATTTTACTGGAAATTTGACCACTTTTTGATAATTGTATTTAATGTTACCTTAAATCGGTCATTTAATCAAGATAATTTTTGAATATGTATTGAAAATTGTAGTAGACATAAACTTGAACCAACCACAACTTTATTAAAAAGTTGCAAAATTTTTCAGTAAATTTTACCACTTTTGGATAATTTATTCAGATGTTACCTTAAATCGTCTATATTCTAAAGATAATTTTGTAGAATGTAACACCTAGCCTGCCATCGGTTTATTGATAATTTTCGACATTTGACTGTAAATTTGACCACTTGATTTAACCTTAAATCGGTCATTTGTTCTAAATCAATTTCTCAGATGTACTGACAATTGTATCAGAAAAACATGAACCAACCACAGCTTTGTTGAAAATTTTACATTTTCAGTTAATTTTACCACTTTAAGGATAATTGTATTAAATGAAACCTTAAATCGACCATATTTTATAGATATTTGTATAGAATGTAAACCAAACCTGCCATCGGTGTATTGATAATTTTTACACGTTTTAGTGTAAATTTGACAACTTTTGATAATTGTATTCGATGTTACCTTAAATCGGTCATTTGATCAAGTTCATTTTCTTATATGTATTGACAATTGTATTATAAGTAAGCTGAAACCAACCACAGTTTTATTAAAAATGCCGCATTTTCATTTTTTAACAACTTTTTGATAATTGTACTAGATGAAGCCTTAAATCGACCATATTTTATAGAGATTTGTATACAATGTACACCAAACCTATCATCTCGGTGTATTGATAATTTTCCTCATTTTACTGTAAATTTGACAACTTTTTGATAATTGTATTTATTGTTACCTTAAAACGGTCATTTAATCAAGATAATTGTTTAATATGTATTGACAATTGTAGTAGACATAAACTTGAACCAACCACAACTTTATTAAAAATTGCAACACTTTTCATTTAATTTAAGCACTTTTGGATAATCATTCAGATGTTACCTTAACTCGACCATATTCTAAAGATAATTGTATAGAATGTAACACCAAAACTGCCACCGGTTTGCAAATAATTTTCTACATTTCACTGTAAATTTGACCACTTTTTGATAATGGTATTTGATTTTACCTTAAATCGGTCATTTGTTCCAAATTATTTTCTTAAACGTACTGATGTATCAGATATAAACATGAACCAACCACAGCTTTATTGAAAATTTAAATTTTTCAGTTAATTTTACCACTTTTAGGTTAATTATATCAAATGAAACCCTAAATCGACCATATTTTATAGATATTTGTATAGAATGTACACTAAACCTGCGATCTCGGTGTATTGAAAATTTTCCACATTTTACTGGAAATTTGACAACTTTTTAATAATTGTATTTCATTTAACCTTAAATCGGTCAATTGTTCTAAGTCAATTTCTCAGATGTACTGACAATTGTATCAGATAAAACATGAACCAACCACAGCTTTGTTGAAAATTTTACATTTTTCAGTTAATTTTACCATTTTAAGGATAATTGTATTAGATGAAACCTTAAATCGACCATACTATATAGATATTTTTATAGAATATACACCAAACCTGTCATCGGTGTCTTGATAATTTTCCACATTTTACTGTAAATTTGACAACTTTTTATAACGGTTTGATGTTACTTTAAATCTGTCATTTGATTAAGATAATTTTTATAATATGTATTGACGTTTGTATGAGAAGTAAGTTTGAAATAATCACAGCTTTATAAAAAATACAACAATTTTAGTAAATTTTACCACTTTTGGATAATTTATTCAGATGTTACCTTAAATTGTCTATATTCTAAAGATAATTATAAAGAATGTACACCAAACATGCCATTTGTGTATTGATGATTTTCCACATTTTACTGTAAATTTGACAACTTTTTATGTTACCTTAAATAGGTCATTTGATCAAGATAATTTTTATATGTATTGACATTTGTATGAGAAGTAAGCTGTAACCAATCACAGCTTTATTAAACAAAAGACACAATTTTCAGTAAATTTTACCACTTTTTGATAATTTATTCAGATGTTACCTTAAATCGTCCATTATCTTCAGATAATTATATAGAATGTAACACCAAGCCTGCCATTGATATATTGATAATTTTTCTACAATTGACTGTAAATTTGACCACTTTTTGATAATTGTATTTGATATAACCTTAAATCGGTCATTTGTTCTAAATCAGTTTCTTAGATGTACTGACAGTTTCATAAGATATAAACATGAACCAACCAAATATTTGTTGAAAAGTTAACATTCTATTAGATGAAACCTTAAATCGACCATGTTATATAAATATTTGTATAGAATATTCACCAAACCTGCCATCGGCGTATTGATACTTTGTTTACATTTTACTGTAAATTTGACAACTTTATTGACAATTGTATTTGATATTTCCTTAAATCGGTCATTTCTTCTAAATCATTTTCTTAGATGAACTGCCAGTTGTATCAGATATTAACATGAACCAAGCACAGCTTTGTTAGAAATTTAACATTTTCAGTTAATTCTACCACTTTCAGGATGATTGTATTAGATGAAACTTTAAATCGACCATATTGTATAGATATTTTTATAGAATGTACACCAAACCTACCATCGGTGTATTGATAATTTTTCCACATTTTACTGTAAATTTGACAACTTTTTTATATTTTGTAGACGAAACGCACGTCTAGTGTACTAAATTATAATCCTTGTACCTTTGATAACTATTTCTACATTTTTCAGTAAATTATACCACTTTTTGATGATTGTATTAGATGAGACCTGAAATCGACCATATTTCATAGATAATTGTATTTAATATAACAGCAAATCAACAACTGTTTTATTGACAAATTTATTACATTGTTTAGTAAATTCTATCACTTTTTGATAATTGTATTTGATGTTACCTTAAATCGTTCACTTTTTCAAGAAAATGGTATTATACGATACCTTAAATCGACCATATTTCATAGATAATTGTATTAAATGTAACAGCAAATCAACAACTGTTTTATTGACAATTTTACTACATTTTCAGTAAATTTTACTACATTTTGATACTTGTATTAGATGATACCTTTAATCGACCATTTTTATAGATAATTGTATTAAATATAAAAGCAAACCTTGAACTGCCTAATTAACAAGTTAACTATATTTTTCAGTTCATTTTACCACTTCATGATAATTGTATTAGTTGATACCTTAAATCGGCCTTATTTTATAGATAATTGTATTAAATGTAACAGGAAACCTACAACTGCATTTTTGACAATTTTTCTACATTTCCAGTAAATTTTACCAATTTTTGATAATTGTAATTGATGTTATCTAAATCAGTCACTTTTAACGATACCTTCATTAGATTTAGATCTTACAAGATTTCGCCACTTTTAAGATAATGTATTAAGTATTATATTAAATCGACCATATTTTAAAGATAATTGTATTAAATGTAACAGCAAAACTACAACAGCATTATTGACAATTTAAGTACATTTTCTAGTAAAATGATAGCATTTTTTTTATTGTATTTGATGTTACCTTAAAATGGTCACTTTTTACGATACCTGCATAAGATTAAGATTTTACAAGATTTCGCCACTTTTGAAGATAATGTATTAGATATTATGTTAGATAGATAGATAATCGTATTAAAAATAATAGCAAATCTACAACTACTTTATTGACAATTTTTCTACATTTTCAGTAAATTTTAACAATTTTTGATAATTGTAATTGATGTTATCTAAATCGGTCACTTTTTACGATACCTTCATTAGATTTAGATCTTACAAGATTTCGCCACTTTTTAATGTATTAGGTATTATATTAAATCGATCATATTTTATAGATGATTGTATTAAATGTAACAGCAAATGTACAGTACTTGATTGGCAAATCTTATGTAGACGAAACGCACGTCTGGTGTACTAAATTATAATCCTTGTTCCTTTGATAACTATTTTACATTTTCAGTAAATAATACTACTTTTATGATGATTGTATTAGATGATACCTTAAATCGACCATATTTCATAAATAATTGTATTAAATATAACAGCAAATCAACAACTGTTTTATTGACAAATTTATTACATTTTTAGTAAATTCTATCATTTTTGATAATTGTATTTGATGTTACCTTAAATCGTTCACTTTTTCAAGATAATGGTATTATATGATACCTTAAATCGACCATATTTTAAAGATAATTGTATAAAATGCAACAGCAAAACTACAACTGCATTATTGACAATTTCGCTACATTTTCTAGTAAATGATACCATTTTTTTAATTGTATTTGATGTTACCTTAAATTGCTCACTTTTTACGATACCTGCATAAGATGAAGATTTTACAAGATTTCGTCACTTTTGAAGATAACGTATTAGATATTATGTTAGACTGATGGATAATCGTGTTAAATATAACAGCAGGTCTACAACTGCTTTATTGACAATTTTACTACATTTTCAGTAAATTTTACCACTTTTTGATAATTGTATTAGATGATACCTTAAATGGACCATATTTCATAGATAATTGTATTGAATGTAACAGCAAATCAACAGCTGCTTTATTGACAATTTTACTACATTTTCAGTGAATTTTACCACTTTTTGATAATTGTATTACATGATACCTTAAATCGACCATATTTTATAGATAATTGTATTAAATATAACAGCAAACCTTGAACTGCCTAATTAACAAGTTTACTATATTTTTCAGTTCATTTTACCACTTGATGATAATTGTATTAGTTGATACCTTAAATCGACCTTATTTTATAGATAATTGTATTAAATGTAACAAAAACCTACAACTGCATTTTTGACAATTTTTCTACATTTTCAGTAAATTTTACCAATATTTTGATAATTGTAATTGATGTTATCTAAATCAGTCACTTTTAACGATACCTTCATTAGATTTAGATCTTACAAGATTTCGCCACTTTTAAGATAATGTATTAAGTATTATATTAAATCGACCATATTTTAAAGATAATTGTATTAAATGTAACAGCAAAACTACAACTGCATTATTGACAATTTTACTACATTTTCTAGTAAAATGATAGCCTTTTTTATTGTATTTGATGTTACCTTAAATTGGTCACTTTTTACGATACCTGCATAAGATTAAGATTTTACAAGATTTCGCCACTTTTGAAGATAACGTATTAGATATTATGTTAGACAGATAGATAATCGTGTTAAATATAACAGCAAATCTACAACTGCTTTATTGACAATTTTACTACATTTTTCAGTAAATTTTACTACTTTTTGATAATTGTATTAGATGATACCTTAAATGGACCAAATCTCATAGATAATTGTATTGAATGTAACAGCAAATCAACAGCTGCTTTATTGACAATTTTACTACATTTTCAGTAAATTTTACCACTTTTTGATAATTGTATTAGATGATACCTTAAATCGACCATATTTTATAGATAATTGTATTAAATATAACAGCAAACCTTGAACTGACTAATTAACAAGTTTACTATATTTTTAGTTCATTTTACCACTTGATGATAATTGTATTAGTTGATACCTTAAATCGACCTTATTTTCTAGATAATTGTATTAAATGTAACAGGAAACCTACAACTGCATTTTTGACAATTTTCTACATTTTCAGTAAATTTTACCAATTTTTGATAATTGTAATTGATGTTATCTAAATCAGTCACTTTTCACGATACCTTCATTAGATTAAGATCTTACAAGATTTCGCCACTTTTTAAGATAATGTATTAGGTATTATATTAAATCGACCATAGTTGAAAGATAATTGTATTAAATGTAACAGCAAAACTACAACAGCATTATTGACAATTTTACTACATTTTCTAGTAAAATGATAGCCTTTTTTATTGTATTTGATGTTACCTTAAATTGGTCACTTTTTACGATACCTGCATAAGATTAAGATTTTACAAGATTTCGCCACTTTTGAAGATAACGTATTAGATATTATGTTAGACAGATAGATAATCGTGTTAAATATAACAGCAAATCTACAACTGCTTTATTGACAATTTTACTACATTTTTCAGTACATTTTACCACTTTTTGATAATTGTATTAGATGATACCTTAAATGGACCATATCTCATAGATAATTGTATTGAATGTAACAGCAAATCAACAGCTGCTTTATTGACAATTTTACTACATTTTCAGTAAATTTTACCACTTTTTGATAATTGTATTAGATGATACCTTAAATCGACCATATTTTATAGATAATTGTATTAAATATAACAGCAAACCTTGAACTGGCTTATTAACAAGTTTACTATATTTTCAGTTCATTTTACCACTTGATGATAATTGTATTAGTTGATACCTTAAATCGACCTTATTTTATAGATAATTGTATTAAATGTAACAGGAAACCTACAACTGCATTTTTGACAATTTTTCTACATTTTCAGTAAATTTTACCAATTTTTGATAATTGTAATTGATGTTATCTAAATCAGTCACTTTTTCACGATACCTTCATTAGATTTAGATCTTACAAGATTTCGCCACTTTTAAGATAATGTATTATATTAAATCGATCATAGTTGAAAGATAATTGTATTAAATGTAGCAGCAAAACTACAACAGCATTATTGACAATTTTACTACATTTTCTAGTAAAATGATAGCCTTTTTTTATTGTATTTGATGTTACCTTAAATTGGTCACTTTTTACAATACCTGCATAAGATTAAGATTTTACAAGATTTCGCCACTTTTGAAGATAACGTATTAGATGTTATGTTAGACAGATAGATAATCGTGTTAAATATAACAGCAAATCTACAACTGCTTTATTGACAATTTTACTACATTTTCAGTAAATTTTACCACTTTTTGATAATTGTATTAGATGATACCTTAAATGGACCATATCTCATAGATAATTGTATTGAATGTAACAGCAAATCAACAGCTGCTTTATTGACAATTTTACTACATTTTCAGTAAATTTCACCACTTTTTGATAATTGTAGTAGATGATACCTTAAATCGACCATATTTTATAGATAATTGTATTAAATATAACAGCAAACCTTGAACTGCCTAATTAACAAGTTTACTATATTTTCAGTTCATTTTACCACTTGATGATAATTGTATTAGATGATACCTTAAATCGATCATATTTCATAGAAAATTGTATTAAATATAACAGCAAATCAACAACTGTTTTATTGACAGTTTTACTACATTTTTATTAAATTCTATCACTTTCTGATAATTGTATTTGATGTTACCTTAAATCGTTCACTTTTTCAAGATAATGGTATTATACGATACCTTAAATCGACCATATTTTAAATATAATTGTATTAAATGTAACAGCAAAACTACTACTGCATTATTGACAATTTTACTACATTTTCTAGTAAATGATACCATTTTTTTTATTGTATTTGATGGTACCTTTAATTGGTCACTTTTTACGATACCTGCATAAGATCAAGATTTTACAAGATTTCGCCACTTTTGAAGATAATGTATTAGATATTATGTTAGATAGATAGATTATCGTATTAAATATAACAGCAAATCTACAACTGCTTCATTGACAATTTTACTACATTTTTCAGTAAATTTTACCACTTTTTGATAATTGTATTAGATGATACCTTAAATCGACCATATTTCATAGATAATTGTATTAAATGTAACAGCAATTCAACAGCTGTTTTATTGACAATTTAGCTACATTTTAGGTAAATTTTAGTATTTTTGATAATTGTATTAGATGATACCTTTAATCGACCATATTTTATAGATAATTGTATTAAATATAACAGCAAACCTTGAACTGCCTAATTAACAAGTTTACTGTATTTTTCAGTTCATTTTCCCATTTAATGATAATTGTATTAGATGATACCTTAAATCGACCTTATTTTCTAGATAATTGTATTAAATGTAACAGGAAACCTACAACTGCATTTTGACAATTTTTCTACATTTTCAGTAAATTTTACCAATTTTTGATAATTGTAATTGATGTTATCTAAATCAGTCACTTTTAACGATACCTTCATTAGATTTAGATCTTACAAGATTTCGCCACTTTTAAGATAATGTATTAAGTATTATATTAAATCGACCATATTTTAAAGATAATTGTATTAAATGTAACAGCAAATCTACAGTACTTGATTGGCAAGTCTTATGTAGACGAAACGCACGTCTGGTGTACTAAATTATAATCCTTGTACCTTTGATAACTATTTTTACATTTTTCAGTAAATTATACCACTTTTTGATGATTGTATTAGATGATACCTCAAATCGACCATATTTCATAGATAATTGTATTAAATATAACAGCAAATCAACAACTGTTTTATTGACAATTTTACTACATTTTTTAGTAAATTCTATCACTTTTGATAATTGTATTTGATGTTACCTTAAATCGTTCACTTTTTCAAGATACCTTCATAAGATTAAGATTAAACAAGATTTTACAATTTTTAAGATTATGTATTAGATATCATATTAAATCGGCCGTTTTTTTTAGATAACTTTATTAGATGTAACCTTAAATCTGTAACTATTTTATTAATAATTGTATAACATTTTAAGATTCAACCACTTTTTTTTATAGATAACGTATGATATGTTACCTTAAATCGACCTTTTCTTATAGATAATTATTTCAAATGACATATTCAAGTGGCTACTATCTTTTATGATAATTATATTACACTTTACAAGATTCAACCACTTTTATATATAACTGTATAAGAAGTAACCTTAAAGCAGTCACTTTCTTTGTTTTTATTATAGGATATTTTAAATGAATTCAACAAATTGTTATTGATAGTTTCATTAGATGTAACTTTAAATCGACCATGTTTTATAGATAATTGAATTAGATGTAACAACAAAACCTGCCGCTGCTTTATTGATGATTTTACTACATTTTACAGTAAATCTGACCACTTTTTATCAATGTATTACATGCTACCTGAAATCGGTAATTTTTCCAGTTTACTTTATTAAATGTAACATTAAATCGGCCACTTTATTGATAATAGTATTACATTTTACAAGTTATAACGATTTTTAAAGAAAATGTATTAGATGTTAACTTAAACCGACCTTTTTATAGATAATTGTTTCAGATGAAATATTCGACAAGCACCTTTTCTCTTGTTGATTACATTTGACTTTAAAAGATTCTATCGCTTAAAATAGATTATTGTTTTACAAATGTATACGTAACCTTAATCTGTCACTTTCTCTATAGATTTTTTAACAAATTTAATTGTCGGTTTAATTTCTATCAATGAGTTTGACCCTCCCATTGGTATCTTTTATCCTCTTTTCAATAGATTCAAAAATTTTTATCGATAGTTGTAGAAAAGTAACCTTGCACCTACCACAGTTTTGTAGACTAATTGTACAAGTTTTCAGCAAATTTTACTACTTTTTGATAATTGTATGAGATGATACCTTAGATCGACCATATTTTATAGAAAATTGTATCAAATGTAACAGCAAATCTACAACAGCTTTATTAACAATTTTACTACATTTTCAGTAAATTTTTCACTTTTTGTTTATATCAAACTAGTTCATTAAGCTTTCATAATCTGTCTGAACTGTATCAGGTTGAGGATCGTATATATCAATAAACGTTTCTTGTTATATATAATGTTAATAGCTGAGATATCTTATTTACTGGTTCGTGATACCTTATTAAAATTAATACCATGTTTACAATAAATAGCCGTCCCATCGTGCCTCTCGTGACGGAGACAGAGAACATATATCCTTGTATATCTATAAAGTCTTAACTCAGTTGAACAAAAGTTTCCTGTAAAACCTGATGTCAGGCATATGGTTAACAGAAAACTAGGTGCCATAAAATTTTGATGTAGGGGCTTTAAGTTCCTGGCAATTCCATTTAAAAGAGATATTCTGAACAAAACTTTACTTATATAAGTTTATTAATCGCATTGTAAGATTAAGTGGATGAATTTCAAACCCAAAACTTTCTCAACTAAATCTGAAATATAAATAAATTGGGCATTTTCTTTCTTGATACCAGGTAGTTTCTTAAGTAATAAATACTAAAATATATTTAATAGTTTGGTTTAAACATATTTTATTGTTCTAAAATGAAAGACGGATTAGAGACAAGTTTTTCAACCTTGTAACGTCTTCTCTATATTTGATATCTTTGGGCTCTTTCGGAAGGGGAGATTTATTAAATTTAGTTTAGGAAGATTTTTGTCTAGTTTTTTTTTTTTTTGATTTCGTGTTTAACTTCTGTTCGTGCCTCATTAAAACTGCACTTTTCTTTAGCAACCTTTGTTATTATATCAATATTTTCTATCCTCTTGGGGCAGTCTTTATCTGAGGCGGGATGTTATCCATAACAATTTATACACTTGGGAGGTTTATTAGTATTTGTTGTTATATGTGATCCACCACATCTGACACATATTTCTTAATCGTACATTCATTTTACATGTGGCCGAAACCTTGACACTCAAAACACTGAAAAGGTTTAACAAAAATCTGCACATTATACAATCTAAAGCTAAGATTAACTTCTCTCTTTTTCTTTAGCATAGTCCACCATTTCTTTTAATTTGTAAACATTATATTATATTGGTGTTCTATAACTACACCCGACAGAAGAAGAACTAATTTGTGAATATTTACTCTGATTTCCCAGTCACCTAATTTGTTAATCTTTTTTACTCATTTTAAATTGAGTAATGTCAAAACACTCAAAAATAAATTACTTAAGTACCTGTTTTGGTATTATTTAAAAAGAAATTAATCATACCAACAGATTTGTTAACGTTTTTGTAATTAATCGCACTGTAAGATTAAGTGGATTAAAATTGTTTTTAGGCCCAGTTTAATTTCTGTATTAATACAAGTTAGAACAGCGAAAAACTTCTTCGCTTTGATCACCACAGTTTTTGCCACCCCTAATCTCCTTCTAGTAGGAGCTTTTTTAACAGTACTTTGCAAACTCTCACAGTAATTTTAAACCAGGAGAGCTGCATCAATCTTTACTGCTGAAGCAGAAGCAATAATTTTGGCTTTGAAATTTATTGCTTCTTCAGATAAATCAAATTTATTATATGTTCTGATTCATTTTGATGCTTACAAGCTATTCAAAATACTAAAATTAAAAACCCAACAATTCTCATAATTTTATATGTAATGAGGAATTTAAAATTCTTCTTAAAGAAATAATATTTCTATGGGTGCCGAGTCATGTTGGAATCCATGGAAACATAGCTGTAGACCTTGAGGGAAAGAATGCCCTCGGTGACACTTGATCTTACTGTGATATATCATATACCGATTTTAAATCTAATATAAGGGAATATGTTTTTAATATTGTGAAAAATGAATGGAGTAATAGAGATGGTAACAAATTACATGAAATTAAACCCTTATTTAGGTAAACCTTTTAATAGTTTTATGTACAGAAAAGATCAGTGTGTTATTTCTAGATGCAGAATTGGTCATACTAAAGTAAACACACGAGTATCTTTTGAAAAATGAAGATGAACAACAATGTGTACCTTGCAACTGCAAGTATACTATTAAACATGTTTTAATTAATTGTATTGACTTTGCTGATATTCGTAAGAAGCATTTCAATGTCAATAATATGTATGATTTATTTGATAATGTTCCATTAACAAATATTGTTAAAAGAAATTGGAATATATCATAAAATATAAAAATATGTTGTTATATTTAAAACGATTTTAATTTTTATCACGTTATCTTTGTCTTGGTACTTATCTGTAAATAATTTGCTTTAGTCTAGAACTTTTGTTTTGAAAGACCTTTGGTCTGATTTAAAAATATACCTTAAATTGTTATAATATTCGAATTAGCTCTCCCGCGATATAGTCTTTCTGTGCTAATTCGGCGTAAAGCAAACAACAATCAATCAATCACAAAACCAGGAGATATGTTAATCATCCCTTTTTTATGACGTTGTGTTTGCCAGTTATGGACTTCTTCATTTTCGGACATACTGAGTAAAGTCAGTGCTCGACCTAAAACCAAAAGAATCCACATCAGAGTTTAAATTTTTCTGTGGATTACTTACATAAGTATCATGTAGAGTGTCGATGTACTGATCCAAGAGAATCGACCTCATACTCATTCCCTGAAAAATGCCTTGCAACATGCCACCTACGGACTTCTCAAAGAGTTGTTGCAAGGGTTTATAACGTGCAAAGAGCGTGTATATACACGAAGCATCGGATTTAACGTCCCCATTCTGACCGGACGTGACTGCGCACTTAATACATCCCGCACAGGCAAATGGACGCCTCAATTCGGCAAGCGTTTTACTGCCGGTCGGGAGAAGACCAAGTGACCATATTTCGTTTCCCCAGTCACACTGGGGGGATTTATAAAAATGACCATATAATTGATTTTCGTGTCAACACTGAAGTGCTGAATACTGGGCTGGTGATACCCTCGGGGACGAAACATCCACCTGCAAAAGCAAATGCAGTACTGGTCGCCAAGTCATATTACAAACTTTGACTAAGGGCTCTATCAATTTCGTGTCTGTATGATTGACTATATTCAGATGTTATGTTGTTATAATTCCTGTAGTAGTTAACTGCTCTATATGTATTGTACATGTATGAATTGTAGTTATCGAATGATTTTCTTGCATCATTATTTCTGTATTGGCCAAGTTAAGTATTATTATCATGTGTATTCCAATTATTGTTTTACTATGGTCTCCTGTATTGGTGACTTTAATTATAACCTGTATTTCACTCATAGCCCTCGTCATCACCTTGACCTTGCAGTCGTATGCCATCAATTCTCGGCATATTTGCGGACTGGCTAGTAGATGGACCTGACTTGCACAAGGCATTTGCACATTACTAAACTAATTAGAAAAGGCTTTCAACATTTCAGTTATTTCAGAAGAATTGTCTTTACTCTTTTTAGGGTTTCTTTATAGCGGTGCCATGCTTTTGTACCATCAAGAATAATCACCAGATACTTTTTTTGCCACAACTTTCAAATTGGCTCTTATATATCAGAGACACTGGCAATTTCAGCGAAATCTGATACGTTTGACAATCGTTCGAATTGTGCACATTGCTTTTTCGCAGTAACCCCCAAGTGTGACTGGGGAATAGAAATATGGTCACTTGGTCTTCTCCCGACCGACAGTAAAACGCTTGCCGAAGTGGTGCGTCCGTTTGACTGTGCGGGATGTATCAAGTTCGCAGTCACGTCCGGTCAGAATTGGGACGTTAAATCCGATGCCTCGTGTAAAGAGAGTGCCACGCTCTTTGCACATTAGAAACCCTTGCAACAACTCTTTGAGGGGTCCGTAGACGGCCTTTACAAGGCAAAATTTCTGTGTCTATCCAATATACCCTCATTTTCCAGTGGCAGTCCAAATTTCCCTGACATTTAGCCTAAAGGGCCTCTTATATGACAAGACCTATCTATTTTATTTATTGTGAACTTGTTCTTGTCCTGAATTTGCCACTGGACGTTAAGCAACCAACAATCAATCAGTCAATGTTTCGCAGACTCATACAACATTTGTATTAGCGTTTCTAATGTCTTGAAACTTTTAAAACTTTTCAATGTTGTTGTACCCTATTTGTGACACTTTGTTCAAGCATCTTTGTCAATTTAATGGAATGTGATGCGACTGTTATACAAGTGAAAGGTCAAAAGCTATAAAACCAGGATCAATCCAGCATTTTCTATTCTAGAAAATGAAAATCAATTTCGTGGTTAAAACTATTAAATTTGACATCATTTGCTCCATTTTGCAATGAAATAACTTCAAAAACGTTAGAAAATGTGGAATTTTGACTTCCGGTAAAAGTGACTGGGAATTCGTAATACAATCATGTGCCAATATGTTTCTGGGTCACATTTATTCATATCTCAACCAATGCAAAGTTTAAGGATGAAATTGTGTCATTTATTTTCAGACTGGAGGATTACCTCTGCGTTGACTTGAGTTATCATTGATATGTTCATAATTATAAATTAAAATTAACAAAAATAGAATTTTGAAAACTAAGGCTTTTCTACTCTACCATAGCTGTATTTGGCAAACCTTTCAGGAATTTTTGGTCCTCAATGCTCGTTAACTTCGTACTTTATTTGGCCTTTAAAACTTATTTTGATTTTAGCGTCACTGATGAGTCTTTTGTAGACGAAACGCGCGTCTAGCGTAAATATAAAATTTTAATCCTGGTATCTATGAAGAGCTTATTTGATAGAATTATTGTCTGCATCACATGCTACGTTTTTGTTTACACGCTGGTTACAGCGGCACCACGAAATTTTAGATTATGTCCCCTTTCCCGCGTGACCACCGGAAGTAACTCTTCAACGTCACTGGCTTTCCCACTGTAACCGCTAAACCATCATCATACAGGACAACGCTTATAACCTCTTCTTATTGGTTGAACTGTTCCCTGCCTGTTAGAAATCAACAAATTTTGTAACAGGATAGTATTTTATTTAAACGAGATTTCTTATAAAAATCAATCCACAGACAAAATTTGTATTTAAAAAACATACAAAATTAACCACAAGTAAAATGTGCAAAAATAAAGTGTCCTGATATTCAGGTCCACTTCAAAAACTGTTGTTAATTAATCAAACACTGAATCAGGGAATGTTGAAGTGTGAAAATGTCTTGTCATAGTCAAAGTTTTAACAATATTGACCAGACACGAAGTAATTAAATGAACTAAAGTCTGACTGGATTTTTAAAATTCCTACCTACTACAAGAATTCTACTAAACTTAATTTATTCCTACTAGAAAATCTTTCTACATGGAATCTTTTAATCATCTTAAACTTGATTCTGGTATCCTAATAACGCACATTTTGCAACCAAGTAATGATTTTTTTGTCATGATGACGTCAGTGTTTTTTTTGTGATCGAAATTGTTGATGTAGCATTTAAGACATTTTAAAATATTTTTCACAGTTGCATATAGTAACTACTAACATCATCGGAAAGCAAAGATATGGCTGTGTCGGATATAATGTAGGCACTAATTCTTCCAATGGTAGTATGTTTACGAGTTTTATTTCTCTATATTTTCATTAGCTCTGCAAATAAAAATGTTATACCATTCATATAAACAAAGGGTACATTCACTGAAATATCATTCCTGCTGTATGGACATTTAATGTTGAAAGTCTTAGAGATCCATTTTTTATTGAAGGCATTACAGATTCTTAGGGTTAAGGTGAACATGTCCTGCAGAGTTCAACTTCTACACTGAAAATATAATCACTTTAATGACTGTAGGACAAAATTGGACTATGACCGAAATCTAACCCTACGTGTAATACACACCCTATTTGAGAATCGAATTTAATTGATCATGACCTCAGTTCATATTGGTGATATATTACAACCATATTTTTTTTTACATTCCATTGATTTGTGGATGTGTACGAGTGTGTCGTGTCTTATTTCTTTCATTTCTATTTAATCTCCCAAACAATCATCTTTAATGAAGTCGGTCCTTTGGAACAAAGATGTTTATATCCTTTCAAAATTTGTGTATTGTGTTATGCTTCGGTCCAACTCGCTTGGCTTCTTGCAGTGTTAGAGAGTAGTATACGGCATACAAGCGTTCCTAGTCCATTTTCGTATGTCTGCACACAGTTCTTATGTCTTTAATGTGTTTATCATAGCTCTTCTTGAATAATAACCACCTATGGTTTCCATATTACAAGTTTGTATATTATTTGGAATAACAGATAACCCAGGTATGTTAATCAATAAGTCAGATAACTACTGTATACAGCAATGTCAATACCATGCGTGTGTAGACAAATACATATGATATATAAGAGCTTGTTTCTCGAAACATTTAAGTATCGTCTATATTTTATTGTCAAATATAATGGTTGAGTCTTGTAAAATATGATAATATTAACAATAACGAATTAACGAATTACAACATTAGGACTCAAGTCAAAACATAAACAAAATGTTTATTTCAAAACTTTATATAAGGTATTCTACATCCTGCTAAAGCTTCTGTTGCAGTTAATAAAATATATGAAGTAATAACAACAATTATAATTGCTGTGTAATCATTAGAATTCTTTATAAACTTATGTATAACAGTATAATAATTCACAATATACAAACACAGAAACTATACACAAACCCTTTTGATAGTCTTTGAAAAGGGCATAGGCATTTGTACCCCAGCAATCACAGCCGTCATCTGAGTAGGTTTGACGACTCCATTTATTCTCCTTTCTAATGCATTTCTTTTGCTAATGAAAATACCTCTGGAAGATCCCTGCACATTTGTAATTCTACTCCACTACTCCTGACGTATCCACCGTCTGCGGCGATCCCCATGCCCCAGATAGTTATCAAATGTACCAGGATTATAATGTAATACGCCAGACGCGCGTTTCGTCTACATAAGACTCATCAGCGACGCTTAGATCTAAATAGTTATAAAGCCAAACAAGTACAAAGTTGAAGAGCATTGAGGACCCAAAATTTTAAAAATGTTGTACCAAATACGGCTAAGGTAATCTATTCCTGGGAAAAGAAAATCCTTAGTTTTTCGAAAAATTCTATGTTATGTAACAGGAAATTTATAAAATGACCATATAATTGATATTCATGTCAACACCGAAGGTTGACTACTGGGCTGGTGATACCCCTGGGGACGAAACGTCCACCAGCAGTGGCATCGACCCAGTGGTGTAAATAGTTATCAAGGTACCAGGATTATAATTTAATACGCCATACGCACGTTTCGTCTACATAAGACTCATCAGTGACGCTCAGATCTAAATAGTTATAAAGCCAAATAAGTACAAAATGGAAAACAACACGTTTAATAATTTATTGCGTCCTAAGCGCTTTTCTGGATTTACCTTCATCAGGAACGCTCAAAGCCAAACATTTGAAATCCGAACAAAGTTGAAGAGCATCGAGGACCCAAAATTCCAAAATGTTGTGCCAAATACGGCTAAGGTAATCTATTCCTGGGATAAGAAAATTCTTAGTTTTTCGAAAAATTCAATGTTTTGTAACAGGAAATTTATAAAATGATCATATAATTGATGTGAGCTCCGAGACCCTAGACCTGGTAGTGATACAAGGAAGCAACTAATTATAGGGTTACGTCTGATATAATTATTTAAAAACAATAAGGTTACATCTAATTCGATTATCTTTAAAAGTGGTCGAATCTTGTTAAATGTTAAAAAAAAAAATCTTTAAAATTCCCTGTACCAAGTCAGGAAAATGGCCATTGTTATATTATAGTTCGTTTCTGTGTGTTACATTTTAATGTTGTGTTTCTGTTGTGTCGTAGTTCTCTTATAATTGATGCGTTTCCCTCAGTTTTAGTTTGTAACCCGGATCTGTTTTTTCTCTATCGATTTATGAATTTCGAACAGCGGTATACTACTGTTGCCTTTATTTTAAGAATTATGAATAAAGAAAATGGCTGATTTAAGGGTTCATCTAGTTAAATTATCTATAAAAGATTTCGATTTAAGATGAATTCTAATACAATTGTCTAAATAAAAAATACCGATCTAAGGTTGAAACTTGAACAATTGTTACTAAAACAAATTGTCGAGTATAATGGTTGAATCTTGTAAAATGTAATAATATTATCAATAACGAATTAACGAATTAAATAAGACTCCACAGTCAAATCCTAAACAAAATGTTTATTTCAAAACTTTATATAAGGTATTCTACATCCTGATAAAGCTTCGTTTGCAGTTCATGAAATATATGAAGTAATAACAACAATTATCATATACTTAGACTAAATAACATATAATTTTTACCGTATGATAATAGCATAAAATTGACGTATTTTTTTATTTTCGAATTGGTGCTTAGCGGGTGATATAAAATTTTATCACATGCTTCGACGTTTATCACATGCCTTTCCGTAACGTTATCGCATGGCATTCCGGCGATACTCGGCAAATTCGGAAAAATACACCTCATTGGTACGTTTTCAGTGAAAATATTACAAAGTAGGTAACAAAACAATTATTTGGATACTGGAAAGTATAGTGTAAAATAAAAATAACAAAATAAAAATAAACAAAAGATCAAATAAATGCATTTTAAAAGTTTCAAACATAATTTAGAAAGTTACTTTAAAAAGTTTACTTTTCCAAACAGTGTTCATTATGTATATTGTTTAATTAATTTTTATAGTCCATATTAAAATATATCATACTGCTGTTTTTTTTTTTGTCTGTTGAGGCATATGATAGAAAGATTTCACATGGAATGTACTACATACGGGGTCCGACGTCCGTGAACTTTTCACTCTTTGAACTTCTATTTGAGAACCACGTAAAGTGATCAATAATATATTAATTTGTTGTTTTCTCCATTGTTGAAGCATATGATCAAAGATCATAACATGTCATTTTCATATCGCATGTATTATCAGCCCTCGAGCCATGCGGCTCTTGGGCTGATATTGAACCTAGGGCTGATAATACATGCGATATGAAATATGGCACGTAATAATCTGATATTACCATATACTTAGACTAAATAACATATGATTTTTACTGTATGAAAATAACATTAAATTAACGTAATATCCATATTTTTCGAATTGGTGCTTAGCGGGCTGATATGAAAAGTTTATCACATGCTTCGATTGTTATCACATGCCTTTCCGTAATGTTATCGCATGGCATTCCGGTGATACTCGGTAAATTCCGAAAATACACCTCAATGTTACGTTTTCAGTGAAAATTATTACAAAGTAGTGTACAAAACAATTATTTGGATACTGGAAAGTATATTGTGTAAAAAATAAATAATAATAAAAAAATATTAAATAAACGCATTTTTAAAAGTTTCAAACATAATTTAAAAGTTTCTTTAAAAAGTTGACTTTTCCAAACAGTGTTCATTATGTATATTGTTGAATTATTTATTTTGTCGATTCGTCCATATTAAAGTATTTTCTTCTCTGTTGATGCTTATGATAGAAAGATTTCATATCAAATGTACTAAATCTGGGGTCCGACGTCAATGAACTTTTCAATCTTTGAACTTCTATTTTGGAACCACGTAAAAGGATCATTTTAATGAATCTGTTATTTTTCTCCATTGTTGAAGCATATGATAAAGATCATAACATGTCAATTTTCATATCTCATGCATTATCTGCAGCCCTCGGTCAATATCAGTCCTCGAGCCATGCGGCTCTTGGGCTGATATTGAAACTAGGGCTGATAATGCATGCGATATGAAAATGCCATGTAATAATCTGATATTATAATTGCTGTATAATCATTAGAATTCTTTATAAACTTATGTGTAACAGTATAATAATTCACAATTTACAAAAAAGAAACTATTAACACACCCTTTTGATAGTCTTTGCAAACAGGGCATAGGCATTTGTACCCCAGCAATCACAGCCGTCTTCTGAGTAGGTTTGGCGTCTTTATTTATTCTCCTTTCTTATGCATTTCTGTTGCTAATGTAAAATACCTCTGGAAAATCCCTGCACAATTGTGACTACACTCCACTACATCCTAACGAATCTCCCGTCTGCGGCGATCCCCGTGCGCCCAGACAATTTCAGACTTGTAACATGAAGATGTCATGAAATGTCAAAACTGTTTCACCTGCTGAAAAATTGGTAATGAACTTTAATTTTGCAACAATAAATAAAATGACAAACCTTTTTCGAATGTTTGGTGAAACACAGGCGGCCATTTACTGACTACAATAGGTTGCATGCTTTTGACGAAAAGGGCCTTCAAATTGGGAAACGTATAGGAACGACAAATCAGCTGAAATGTTTAACCATTTTATAGCTCAGGTTGCTCGTAACCAAATCATTGCTGCAAAATTTTATCTGTTATTACAGATGGAGCCACCAACAAGCTCATTTAGTGCCAATAAATTGTGTATTTAAGATATGATTTTTTTTGTGGTTATGCCACTCATTCAACTGTGCAGATTATGTTGCTTAATAATTTGCAGATATAAACATTACCAATTAAAAAACGAAAACGCTGCTCTAAAGTAAGCGTTTTCTCCAATAATAACTATACCAATAGAACGGAAATACTTGCAATACGTTGAATATCTACATATCACTCCAAGCGGAATATGCCATAGAGTTATAGTGGATCAATTGACTCCCAAAAGTATGATATTAAGACAATTGACCCAACAAATTACAAACACACAGGTTATTGGCAATAGTTATCTCCCTGTTCAATTGAAAATACACGTGAAATTGATTTGGAGTTTTAGTTAGATTTTTACTTTTTCCTGTGTCTATATATAAATCCATTAACAAGTCCTGGTGTTGGAACAGGCTCACTTCTTTCTTTTTTTCTGCTGAACCAAGTTGAGATGGTGACTTTGGAGTCTAAAAGTAATAAAGAATGATACATTTTTCTCGAACATCTGGTGCAATGTCTTGGGATACTAATTAAACAAGACACATCAGTAGCAAAGAAAAGACGTTATTTAACAGCAAAAGAAATGCAAGATGACTGTCACTACACGACGCCAGTGTGCAAGCAGGCCAGGTCTCTCACATTCCTAAGGGAAAAACGAAAGAAAGGTATAAGAAGGTATAAGAAATAAGATAGCAAGAGGTACAGAATGAATGAAACGATCATTGTTGAAGGCCTATATTTGCTAACTTCAACGTCATGTGGTCTCTGGTGGAGAGTTTTGTCATTGACAATCATACCACATGCATATTCTGATTTTGTAATAACAATAACTATTATAAACCATATAAGATGCGATGACAGCAAGTAAAACAAAACACATATAGGAAACAAAATTCTGAATATTGCACTGCTAAAGCACTGCTAATGATAAATAATGTAAAGATTAAAAATTAAGCAAAGTCATAATATGTAGAATTCTAACCTCTTTGTTGGAACACACAGCTCGTTCTGTAAACCTAAAACGGCACAAGTTACAAGTTGGAAGCCTTTGTCTTTCACATATTGTCTAAATATGGGTGTATCTGTTTTCTGTCCGTCTCTAGTGTCAATTATGAGATTCTTAATCCTTTCAACCTTTTCATCAGTTAGTAAAACAGTTGACTTCTTTTGTAACAGTTCATTCAGTAATATTTGGAAGTTATCTTCCCAAGTCGACATATTGCCATTCACTTGTAATAATAAATCGGTAATGACTACAGGACTGGTATAAAATGTGTTTACTATAGTATTGACCAGTGAGTAAAATTTACTGTATGAAACTGTTTATTTTATTAAGTTAATCGTTTAATTAATTAATAAAATGACCTTTGATAGCGTCTTCTCAATGACGTGACAACTAGAAGGATCATACCTAATTAAAAGTAAAGTCTTAACAGTAAACGTGTTAATTACCTCGACCAAAAGCGTATATACCCATATGGTCATGACCATACGCGTATGGTCCAAATACTCATATGGTCCGGAACATTTATATAAAAGAAAAAGAAGTCGTGGTAGGATTGCCTTTAAGACAACCTTCACAAGAGACCTAATGACACTGAAAATAACAACTATAGGTCACAGTACGGCCTTCAACAATGATCATAGCCCATTTTACACATTCTATTGTTTCTAATGTCAGTAGGTATGTTAGTTTAAACTACATTTTAACTTTTCAGATGATGGTAATATTCAGACAATATGTTTTGGGCCAGATTATAGCAAATAAAGGTCTGCTGCTACAGATCAACTGCATGGCGCAGATCAGCTAAAACAATTCTTTTAAATGGCCGTCCAAGCAGATCAGGACACAGTGGATCCCAAATTTATTTTTGAAACTTAGGCAGAGTCTGGAGCATAACCAATTTGGAACAGGTTTATTGCATTGAAGACCTATTGGTGACCTTCTGTTGTTGTCTGTTCTGTAGTCGGGTTGTTGTCTCTTTGACACATTCCTATTTCCATTCTCAATTTTATTTTACAAAAGTACCAAAATCATTGTATAACAAAGTACTTTTCAAAACTTTGTACATATTTTGATATGATTATTTCCATATAAACTTTGCATCCCTTGGCCCTCAAAGACTCTTTTTCAAGAGTTTTCATGTTTTATAATCTCATTTAAGTATTAATTATAAAGGAAGCACAAGAGTAATTATTCAAAGATCTAAGGCTTTTATGGCCTGAATGTTATTGTACTAAAGTGTTTCAACTCCAGCATGAATAAATGCTGTGATGTCTGTTTTACGAGCACAATGATTCATTTTACGACCCTGTATACCTGCTTCTTTTATCATAAATAGTGTATTTTACCCATTGGTTGGTTAATAAACCATTCATCACTAGAGCCTTTATTGATTATGCCAACATAAAATATTGAGTCGTCTTTCATTGTTTTCGGACGCTTCACCAGATCATTCTTCACCTGCCAAACCGTCGGATCGTGATTCAACTTCCGTTTCACCAAGGAAATCTTCAATTTACCAGCACCATCAAGAGTCTCACATTTCCAGAGCCGGATAGTATAGTTATTCAGCAGTTAGACAATTAATTATCCATAGACAACACAGTGAGATACATTCTTAATGTATTGCTTAAAGGTAGTCTGTCAAACCAATTGACAGAAACACCACAAGACTTATACTCTCAGAAAGAGAGGTAAACAAAGAAAAGCAGCCAAACCTATTGTTTCAGATGCCAAATTCAACCAACACACTCTAAGCACCATTTTGACAACTACGCCAACTATTTAAATTCAAATACAGTTATCATTCTAATTGCACTCAACACAACAGACCAATGTATTTTAGACAACATTACAATCATTAATCAAAGATATATCCAAAAGATATCGACCATCTAAACTACATGTATGAACTATTTTCCTGCAACTCTATCAGACCAAGCAGGTAGTTTGAATGATGTTGTGCGAGCGATTAACAAGGCAAACGGGCAGTTTCATAAGTACCTGGAGAGAGTTTGACCTGTCTTCATTGTAACTTGAACAATTAGACATTGAGACTCAGTTATGTGTTGATACATAATTTACAAACTCTGTGTGTTATCAAATCAACTCCAGCATATTTTAGCTTCTTTGAATATATATGCTTATACTAGTATTCAGTTCTTATTCAAATGGAGAAAAAGAACTTATTTATCATGTATGTTTTACACATTTGTCAATATATTAAGAAAGGCATGTTTACAAACAGTCAATTTAAAACCTTTCTTGAACAGACTTAATATTTTTTTTTTGTTAAATATTGTTATCAAGATTTTTTCAATTTTCAAGATATATATTTAATAGGTAACGGATGTGGACATGATAACATGGTATTACTATATAACAAGTTGCTAATTAAATGTTGCTACTGTTAATTCTTCATGTGATTAATTTATTTTAGAATGCTGAATTGTTTGAACGTATATTTTATAGTGTATCTGAAACCAATTTAAAAATAGCCAAAAGGTACCAAAATATTAATAGACTCAGTTAAATAACCGAATGATTTTTTAATTCATAAATATCTAAAGTGTAAAATGTTTACATTTTGTAATAATAAATCACAGTTGCTTCAAATTTAGTGTAAGTAATTTTGTCTTTGACATAGTATTTTGATTTTCCAGACATTCTAAAACCAAGTTAAAACCTTTAAAAACACTTTTATTTTACTACAAAACCATAAGACATGTTACTATATAGTTATCACAGTATGCTTTCTTTACCATACTCTCACTTTTCATATTAATGATATGAAGCCAGAAATTAATTGTATTTTTACGGGCCGACATTATAATGAAAGTGGAATAAACCTTATTCAGAAAGTACAGCATTATTAGCAACACTTATATTTTTGTGCTGTGACTTTCTGTCCATCACCCTTCATAGTCCCTGCAATTTTTCTTTTAAAAGTGTCTAGCCAAAGAGAAAACAAATCGAGTAGTCGCGAAGTCAGCTATTCCGTATTTAATTTTGTTTCAAGGCTTTCATATTATCATGTACTTTGGCAAAAGTGGATTGTGTCGAAGAACGAAACAAAAATGTACATGCACCACATTCTCCCAGCCCTTGACGAATTATTACATTAATTTGAATTGTACAACTGTTAAATAAATATATAAACACTCATTTCAGTAAAACTTTTATTTCATTTTCAGAAATCAACACCTGGAAATGTTATTTTGATGGGAGTCCTCCGTCATCAGACGAGGAACAGCCACCACCAGCCACCGGCACCAGCACATACACCTGTACTAGCACCTACACCTTCCCCAACTGCACTACCCAACAAGATTTTCATCTACAGATTGTTTGATGTAATGATATCAGGCCAATCAAGACTGTTCACCATGATGACAAACTTCAAAAAGAGACTCCGAACAATGGAAACAAAACAAGACAAGCTACACCCAAAACAAGATAAGTTAGAACAGATGTTAACAACGCAGAGGCAGGCAACACCGGGACTTCTGGCAGTTGCTACTGATGATCATACTGATGACGAAAACAGTATCCCAGAAGAAATGATAATTCAGGCTGATAGACTTTGTATTCTGAAGGAGAGAGCCAATTCCGCCGGGAACTTTGGACTTTTGGACAGGAGAAACTACGAAACATGTATAATTGGAACGGGGCCGGGATAAATGCCAAAAGAGAAGTGTGCCCACGGGCGAAGTTAGCCGTTAGGAAATATGTTGTTCTTTATTACCCAGAGTGTCGGAAAGAGAAT
This sequence comes from Mytilus coruscus, assembly GCA_017311375.1. NCBI lineage: Eukaryota > Metazoa > Mollusca > Bivalvia > Mytilida > Mytilidae > Mytilus > Mytilus coruscus. Next base: position 55,893,438 of record CM029605.1, read on the forward strand.
ACTTTCAGAAACGTTGTTGTGCATAAGGTAAACGACGCCTTGAGGCGCCCAAGTGTGAAGGCTTGTCGCCGTCGTCTTTTGGACACTCCAAATCCAAATTAATTACATGTTGATGTGAATAGTCTTACTAGTTGACTTATCTGTCCGTCTCAACCTTATGTGTGTATATATCTGTAGTCATTTATTTTGTTTATTTATATATATGTAGTCGTCAATTGGGTAATCTTTTAATTTGTATATTTTTTTGTCTTGAATGGCCCAGGATAGATATGTTGGAAAACAGTTTTTAAGTACATGATTGTACATTTTGTAGTTAACGCCGTCGAGTTGGATCACTATCACTAGAGCTGTGACTATTATAATACATTTAATAGTTATTCGTATAAAACTCCAAGAACAGAGGTCTAAGACTCGACAAAAACTAGGGGTTGTGGTTTGATTGTCAATGAGATAACTATCCAACAAAGTTCAAATACTATAAAGTCAGCTTAGAAATGACCTGACATAAAAAGGAACTGATTAATTCCAACGAGAATAACGTCCTAATTTATGAGTACACAATTTACGAAAGACAAATATGATATACATGAACCAAAGACAACCGCTGAACTCATAAAGAAAGCTTCATGGTTTAACATGTTTGTGAGCTCTCA
>CM029605.1:55894190-56097404 GCA_017311375.1 Mytilus coruscus
TGTAAATTTGACAACTTTTTGATAATTGTATTTATTGTTACCTTAAAACGGTGATTTAATCAAGATAATTGTTTAATATGTATTGACAATTGTAGTAGACATAAACTTGAACCAACCACAACTTTATTAAAAATTGCAACACTTTTCATTTAATTTAAGCACTTTTTGGATAACCATTCAGATGTTACCTTAACTCGACCATATTCTAAAGATAATTGTATAGAATGTAACACCAAAACTGCCACCGGTTTGCAAATAATTTTTCTATATTTCACTATAAATTTGACCACTTTTTGATAATGGTATTTGATATTACCTTAAATCGGTCATTTGTTCCAAATTATTTTCTTAAACGTACTGATGTATCAGATATAAACATGAACCAACCACAGCTTTATTGAAAATTTAAATTTTCAGTTAATTTTACCACTTTTAGGATAATTATATTAAATGAAACCCTAAATCGACCATATTTTATAGATATTTGTATAGAATGTACACTAAACTTGCCATCTCGGTGTATTGAAAATTTTTCCACATTTTACTGGAAATTTGACAACTTTTTAATAATTGTATTTCATTTAACCTTAAATCGGTCAATTGTTCTAAGTCAATTTCTCAGATGTACTGACAATTGTATCAGATAAAAACATGAACCAACCACAGCTTTGTTGAAAATTTTACATTTTTCAGTTAATTTTACCACTTTAAGGATAATTGTATTAGATGAAACCTTAAATCGACCATACTGTATAGATATTTTATAGAATATACACCAAACCTGCCATCGGTGTCTTGATAATTTTTCCACATTTTACATTAAATTTGACAACTTTTTTATAACGGTTTGATGTTACTTTAAATCTGTCATTTGATTAAGATAATTTTTATAATATGTATTCACGTTTGTATGAGAAGTAAGTTTGAAATAATCACAGCTTTATAAAAATACAACAATTTTAGTAAATTTTACCACTTTTGGATAATTTATTCAGATGTTACCTTAAATTGTCCATATTCTAAAGATAATTATAAAGAATGTACACCAAACATGCCATTTGTGTATTGATGATTTTCCACATTTTACTGTAAATTTGACAACTTTTTATGTTACCTTAAATAGGTCATTTGATCAAGATAATTTTTAAATGTATTGACATTTGTATGAGAAGTAAGCTTTAACCAATCACAGCTTTATTAAACAAAAGACACAATTTTCAGTAAATTTTACCACTCTTTTGATAATTTATTCAGATGTTACCTTAAATCGTCCATTATCTTCAGATAATTATAAAGAATGTAACACCAAGCCTGCCATTGATATATTGATAATTTTTCTACAATTGACTGTAAATTTGACCACTTTTTGATAATTGTATTTGATATAACCTTAAATCGGTCATTTGTTCTAAATCAGTTTCTTAGATGTACTGACAGTTTCATAAGATATAAACATGAACCAACCAAATATTTGTTGAAAAGTTAACATTGTATTAGATGAAACCTTAAATCGACCATGTTATATAAATATTTGTATAGAATATTCACCAAACAACTTTATTGACAATTGTATTTGATATAACCTTAAAACGGTCATTTCTTCTAAATAATTTTCTTAGATGTACTGACAGTTGTATCAGATATAAACATGAACCAAGCATAGCTTTGTTGAAAATTTAAGTTTTTCAGTTATTTCTACTACTTTAAGGATAATTGTATTAGATGAAACCTTAAATCGACCATATTGTATAGATATTTTTATAGAATGTTCACCAAACCTGCCATCGGTGTACAGTTGGGTGCAGACCAAGCATTACATCAAGTAAACGCACGTTAACGCCGCGTGCACATATTCCGTTCGTTCACTTCAATTTTCGCGTTTACTAGTAAACGCGCGTTTACTATAATTACGTTAACTTGGTCAAAATGGAAATTTCAATGTCTACCCGAGTAAACGCGCGTTTACTCTGTGTCCGTTTAGTCAGTAGTAAACGGGCGTTTACTTCAAATTTCACAAGTTGATTTTTACGTGCACCTTAAAAGTAAACGGGCGTTTACTACAGATTGGACAACTTTATTATTACGTGCACTTGAAAGTAAACGCGCGTTTACTTTTCGCGTTAACTGATTGTGTAAATTAAGAAATAAACAGCGTGTTTATTTGTACATTTGTTTTATTAAAACGACTTTTATCTTAATATTTTACGTATATGTATTTCAAACCAGAACAATTCAAAATCAGTTTTAATTCGAAATATTTAAAAGAAAGAATCTAAAAATCAGTTCCAATAACTTCACTGAGTAGCAGATTTGCTATTTTTCCTTTTGAAAAGTTACATGTACAAAAATCGAGCCTTAAACCTCATTATTGTATGCTGTTACACTAATTAAGCAGTATAACACCATAAAAAATCTTGTTATCGGGATATATCAGTTTGTTTTGGGGAAATTACGTTTTTCTTGTATTTCTCAGGAAATCGTGGTACCAGATAGATAGGTTATCCAACACTTCGGAAAAATATTTTTATATGATGGGATATAAACATCATGGTTTTCGTTGCTTCGTTCCCTAAGAAACTTATCCGTAACGATTATATATGATATCGGGGACGTCCGAAAAATATACTCGTTCTGAACATGAAAATTGCCCTGGACGCTAGGCTTCAAACGAAATGTGTTTACGATTCAATATTTTGAATAAAAAGACCTCATGCTGGCACTATAAATTGATGCGAACCAAATTTTTTAGTCATTGTATTCCAATATTGCTGTCAGTTGTATTATACAACCCATCCTGATATCAAAATATAACTGATTTACTATGCCGCTATAAAAATTTTCATAATAAAGTCCAAATTTGGTCAATTTTGGTTGACGCAGACAAATAATTTTGTTGTACGAGTCAGTCTGAGGTATGAAAACTACTGATATTTGTTAACGATTCAATATTTTGAATTACAAGAGGAGATGCTGGCACTATAAATTGATGCAAACCAAATTTTTTAGTCATTGTATTCCAATATTGCTGTCAGTTGTATTATTCAACCCATCCTGATATCAAAATATAACTGATTTACTATGCCGCTATAAAATTTTCATAATAAAATCCAAATTTGGTCAATTTTGGTTGACTCGGACAAATAATTGTGTTATACGAGTCAGTTTGAGGTATGAAAACTACTGATATTTATTTACAATTAAATATTTTGAATAACAAGAGGACATGCTGGCACTATAAATTGATGCGAATCAAATTTTTAGTCATTGTATTCCAATATTGCTGTCAGTTGTATTATACAATCTATCCTGATATCAAAATATAACTGATTTACTATTGCGCTATAAAAATTTCATTATAAAGTGCAAATTTGGTCAATTTTAATTGACGCGGACAAATAATTGTGTTATACAAGTCAGTCTGAGGTATGAAAACTACTGATATTTATTTACAATTAAATATTTTGAATAACAAGAGGACATGCTGGCACTATAAATTGATGCGAATCAAATTTTTTAGTCATTGTATTCCAATATTGCTGTCAGTTGTATTATACAATCTATCCTGATATCAAAATATAACTGATTTACTATTGCGCTATAAAAATTTCATAATAAAGTGCAAATTTGGTCAATTTTAATTGACGCGGACAAATAATTTTGTTATACAAGTCTGTCTGACGTATGAAAACTACTGATATGTATTTACAATTAAATATTTTGAATAAAAGAGGACATGCTGGCACTATAAATTGATGCGAACCAAATTTTTTAGTCATTGTATTCAAATATTGCTGTCAGTTGTATTATACAATTCATCCTGATATTAAAATATAACTGATTTACTATGCCGCTATAAAATTTTCATAATAAAGTCCAAATTTGGTCAATTTTGGTTGATGCAGACAAATAATTTTGTTGTACGAGTCAGTCTGAGGTATGAAAACTACTGATATTTGTTAACGACTCAATATTTTGAATTACAAGAGGAGATGCTGGCACTATAAATTGATACAAACCAAATTTTTTAGTCATTGTATTCAAATATTGCTGTCAGTTGTATTATACAACCCATCCTGATATCAAAATATAACTGATTTACTATGCCGCTATAAAATTTTCATAATAAAGTTCAAATTTGGTCAATTTTGGTTGACGCGGACAAATAATTTTGTGATATGAGTCAGTCTGAGGTATGAAAACTACTGATATTTGTTAACGATTAAATATTTTGAATAAAAGAGGACATGCTGGCACTATAAATTGATGGGAACCAAATTTTTAGTCATGTATTCCAATATTGCTGTCAGTTGTATTATACAACCCATCCTTATATCAAAATATAACTGATTTACTATGCGGCTATAAAAATTTCATAATAAAGTCCAAATTTGGTCAACTTTGGTTGACGCGGACAAATAATTTTGTTATACGAGTCAGTCTGAGGTATTAAAACTACTGATATTTATTTACATTTAAATATTTTGAATAACAAGAGGACATGCTGGCACTATAAATAGATGCGAATCAAATTTTTAGTCATTGTATTCCAATATTGCTGTCAGTTGTATTATACAATCCATCCTGAAATCAAAATATAACTGATTTACTTTTGCGCTATAAAAATTTCTTAATAAAGTGCAAATTTGGTCAATTTTAATTCACGCGAACAAATAATTTTGTTATACAAGTCAGTCTGAGGTATGAAAACTACTGATATTTATTTACAATTAAATAATTTGAATAAAAGAGGACATGCTGGCACTATAAATTGATGCGAACCAAATTTTTAGTCATTGTATTCCAATATTGCTGTCAGTTGTATTATACAACCCATCCTGATATCAAAATATAACTGATTTACTATGCCGCTATAAAAATTTTCATAATAAAATCCAAATTTGGTCAATTTTGGTTGACTCGGACAAATAATTGTGTTATACGAGTCAGTTTGAGGTATGAAAACTACTGATATTTGTTTACGATTCAATATTTTGAATAACAGGAGGACATGCTGGCACTATAAATTGATGAGAACCAAAATTTTTAGTTATTTTTTTCCAATATTGCTGTCATTTGTATTATACAATCCATCCTGATATAAAAATATAACTGATTTACTATTGCACTATAAAAATTTTCATAATAAAGTGCAAATTTGGTCAATTTTGGTTGAATCCGACAAATAATTTTGTTAAACGAGTCATTCTGAGGTATGAAAACTACTGATATTTATTTACAATTAAATATTTTGAATAACAAGAGGACATGCTGGCACTATAAATTGATGCGAATCAAATTTTTAGTCATTGTATTCCAATACTGCTGTCAGTTGTATTATACAATCCATCCTGAAATCAAAATATAACTGATTTACTATTGCGCTATAAAAATTTCATAATAAAGTGCAAATTTGGTCAATTTTAATTGACACGAACAAATAATTTTGTTATACAAGTCAGTCTGAGGTATGAAAACTACTGATATTTATTTACAATTAAATATTTTGAATAAAAAGAGGACATGCTGGCACTATAAATTGATTCGAACCAAATTTTTAGTCATTGTATTCAAATATTGCTGTCAGTTGTATTATACAACCCATCCTGATATCAAAATATAACTGATTTACTATGCCGCTATACAAATTTTCATAATAAAGTCCAAATTTGGTCAATTTTGGTTGACGCGGACAAATAATTTTGTTATACGAGTTAGTCTGAGGTATGAAAACTACTGATTTTTGTTTAGGATTAAATATTTTGAATAACAAGAGTACATTCTGGCACTATAAATTGATGCGAACCAAAATTTTTAGTTATTTTTTCAAATATTGCTGTCAGTTGTATTATACAACCCATCCTTATATCAAAATATAACTGATTTACTATATGCCGCTATAAAATTTTCATAATAAAGTCCAAATTTGGTCAATTTTGGTTGAAGGGGACAAATAATTTTGTTATACGAGTCAGTCTGAGGTATGAAAACTACTGATATTTGTTAATGATTCAATATTTTGAATAAAAAGAGGAAATGCTGGTACTATAAATTGATGCGAACCAAATTTTTTAGTCATTGTATTCCAATATTGCTGTCAGTTGTATTATACAACCCATCCTGATATCAAAATATAACTGATTTACTATGCCGCTATAAAATTTTTCATAATAAAGTCCAAATTTGGTTAATTTTGGTTGACGCAGACAAATAATTTTGTTATACGAGTCAGTCTGACGTATGAAAACTACTGATTTTTGTTTAGGATTAAATATTTTGAATAACAAGAGCACATTCTGGCACTATAAATTGATGCGAACCAAAATTTTTAGTTATTTTTTCAAATATTGCTGTCAGTTGTATTATACAACCCATCCTGATATCAAAATATAACTGATTTACTATGCCGCTATAAAATTTTTCATAATAAAGTGCAAATTTGGTCAATTTTATTTGACGCGGACGAATAATTTTGTTATACGAGTCAGTCTGAGGTATGAAAACTACTGATATTTGTTAATGATTCAATATTTTGAATAAAAAGAGCAGATGCTGGCACTATAAATTGATACCAAATTTTTAGTCATTGTTTTCCAATATTGATGTCATTTGTATTATAAAGTCTCTCTGATCTATAAATATGACTAAATTTATAAATTATATAACTGTGATTTACTGTGCGGCTATATAGATTTACTTGGTGAACGAAATATGGTCAGTTTTGGTTAATGAGGTCAAATAATTTTATTATCCTGAGTAAGACAGTCTGAGATGTGAAACTGCTGGATTTTGGTGATAATTTAATTATTTGATTAAAAAAAGACATGATTGAACTCTTAATTTGTGCAGAAAAGAAATTTACTATGATTAATTTCAATTAATTGAAGAGGTGTAATAACATTATTGATTAAATGTTATCGTCAATATGTCAATCGAAAATGAACAGTTGGTCATTTAATTATGCTGTACTTTATTATTTGATATTTAAGGTCAGTGTATCCAGGATACAATGTCATTTTGACTTAACGCGCGTTTACTACACACAGTAAACGTGCGTTTACTTTTGACGAAACTAGAAGACTCGCCTTTTTTTCACGTTAACGCGGAAGTAAACGCGAAAGTAAACGCCCGTTTACTCTTTACAAAATTAGAAGACGCGCCAATTTTGCGTTAACGCGGAGGTAAACGCGAAAGTAAACGCCCGTTTACTTTTCATGTCTACTGAAATTTTGGAGTAAACGCACAGTTAACGCGGCGTTTACTTGAAGTTTGACAACTTTTTGATAATTTTAGAAATCGACTATAATTTAACGATATTTGTCTAGAATGTATACTAAACCTGCCATCGGTGTATTGATAATTTTCCCCATTTTCCTGTAAATTAGACAACTTTTTGATAATAGTATTTGATATAACCTTTAATCGGTCATTTGTTCCAGATCATTTTCTTAGATGTACTGACAGTTGTAGTAGATGAAGACATGAACCAACCACAGCTTTGTTGAAAATTTTACATTTTCAGTTTATTTAACTACTTTTGAATAATTGTATTAGACGAAACTTTAAATCGACAATATTTTATAGATATTTGTACAGAATGTAAACCAAACCTGCCATCGGTGTATTGATAATTTTTACACATTTTAGTGTAAATTTGACAATTTTTTGATAATTTTATTCGATGTTACCTTAAATCGGTCATTTGATCAAGTTCATTTTCTTATATGTATTGACAATTGTATTATAAGTAAGCTTAAACCAACCACAGTTTTATTAAACAAATGCTACATTTTTCATTTTTTAACAACTTCTTTGATAATTGTACTAGATGAAACCTTAAATCAACCATATTTTATAGAGATGTGTATAGAATGTACACCAAACCTGTCATCTCGGTGTATTGATAATTTTTCCTCATTTTACTGTAAATTTGACAACTTTTTGATAATTGTATTTATTGTTACCTTAAAACGATCATTTAATCAAGATAATTGTTTAATATGTATTGACAATTGTAGTAGACATAACCTTGATTCAACCACAACTTTATTAAAAATTGCAACACTTTTCATTTAATTTAAGCACTTTTGGATAATCATTCAGATGTTACCTTAAAGCGACCATATTCTAAAGATAATTGTATAGAATGTAACACCAAAACTGCCACCGGTTTGCAAATAATTTTCTACATTTCACTGTAAATTTGACCACTTTTTGATAATGGTATTTGATGTTGCCTTAAATCGGTCATTTGTTCCAGATTATTTTCTTAAACGTACTGATGTATCAGATATAAACATGAACCAACCACAGTTTTATTGAAAATTTAAATTTTCAGTTAATTTTACCACTTTTAGGATAATTATATTAAATGAAACCCTAAATCGACCATATTTTATAGATATTTGTATAGAATGTACACTAAATCTCCCATCTCGGTGTATTGAAAATTTTCCACATTTTACTGGAAATTTGACAACTTTTTTATATTGTAATTGATGTTACCTTAAATGGGTTATTTGATCAAGATAATTTTTATAATATGTATTGACATTTGTATATGGAGTAAGCTTGAAAAATCACAGCTTTATAAAAAATACAACAATTTTTAGTAAATTTTACCACTTTTTGGATAATTTATTCAGATGTTACCTTAAATCGTCCATATTCTAAAGATAATTATAAAGAATGTACACCAAACATGCCATTTGTGTATTGATACTTTGTTTTATTGAACTGTAAATTTGACAACTTTATTGACAATTGTATTTGATTTAACCTTAAATCGGTCATTTGTTCTAAATCATTTTCTTAGATGTACTGACAATTGTATCAATTAAAAACATGAACCAACCACAGCTTTGTTGAAAATTTTACATTTTTCAGTTAATTTTACCACTTTAAGGATAATTGTATTAGATGAAACCTTAAATCGACCATATTGTATAGATATTTGTATAGAATGTACACCAAACCTGCCATCGGTGTATTGATAATTTTTCCACATTTTACTGTAAATTTGATAACTTTTTATATTGTATTTGATGTTACTTTAAATCTGTCATTTGATCAAGATAATCTTTATAATATGTATTGACATTTGTGTGAGAAGTAAGCTTGAAATAATCATAGCTTTATAAAAAAAAATACAACAATTTTAGTAAATTTTACCACTTTTGGATAATTTATTCAGATGTTACCTTAAATCGTCCATATTATAAAGATAATTATAAAGAATTTACACCAAACATGCCATTTGTGTATTGATGATTTTCCACATTTTACTGTAAATTTGACAACTTTTTATGTTACCTTAAATAGGTCATTTGATCAAGATAATATTTATATGTATTGACATTTGTATGAGAAGTAAGCCTTAACCAATCACAGCTTTATTAAAAAAAACACAACAATGATCAGTAAATTTTACCACTTTTTGATAATTTATTCAGATGTTACCTTAAATCGTCTTTTATCTTAAGATAATTATATAGAATGTAACACCAAGCCTGCCATTGATATATTGATAATTTTTCTACAATTGACTGTAAATTTGACCACTTTTTGATAATTGTATTTGATATTACCTTAAATCGGTCATTTGTTCTAAATCAGTTTCTTAGATTTACTGACAGTTTTATCAGATATAAACATGAACCAACCAAATATTTGTTGAAAAGTTAACATTGTATTAGATGAAACCTTAAATCGACCATGTTATATAAATGTTTGTATAGAATATTCACCAAACAACTTCATTGACAATTGTATTTGATATTACCTTAAAACGGTCATTTCTTCTAAATCATTTTCTTAGATGTACTGACAGTTGTATCAGATATAAACATGAACCAACCACAGCTTTCTTGAAAATTTTACATTTTTCAGTTAATTTTACCACTTTAAGATAATTGTATGAAATGAAACCTTAAATCGACTATATTGAATAGATATTTGTAAAGAATGTACACCAAACATGCCATTTGTGTATTGATAATTTTCCACATTTTACTGTAAATTTGACAACTTTTTTGATGTTACCTTAAATAGGTCAGTTGATCAAGATAATTTTTTATATGTATTGACATTTGTATGAGAAGTAAGCTTGAACCAATCACAGCTTTATTAACAAAAATACAACAATTTTCAGTAGATTTTACCACTTTTTGTATTATTCATTCAGATGTTACCTTAAATCGTCCGTTATCTAAGATAATTATATAGAATGTAACACCGAGCCTGCCATTGATATATTGATAATTGTTCTATAATTGACTGTAAATTTGACCACTTTTTGATAATTGTATTTGATATAACCTTAAATCGGTCATTTGTTCTAAATCAGTTTCTTAGATTTACTGACAGTTTTATCAGATATAAACATGAACCAACCAAATATTTGTTGAAAAGTTACCATTATATTAGATGAAACCTTAAATCGACCATGTTATATAAATATTTGTGTAGAATATTCACCAAACCTACCATCGGCGTATTGATACTTTGTTTTTATTTTACTGTAAATTTGACAAATTTATTGACAATTGTATTTGATTTAACCTTAAATCGGTCATTTGTTCTAAATCAATTTCTCAGATGTACTGAGAATTGTAACAGATAAAAACATGAACCAACCACAGCTTTGTTGAAAATTTTACATTTTCAGTTAATTTTACCACTTTAAGGATAATTGTATTCGATGAAACCTTAACTTGACCATATTGTATAGATATTTTTATAGAATGTACACCAAACCTGCCATCGGTGTATTGATATTTTTCCACATTTTACTGTAAATTTGACAACTTTTTTTATTGTATTTGATGTTACTTTAAATCTGTCATTTGATCAAGATAATCTTTATAATATGTATTGACATTTGTATGAGAAGTAAGCTTGAAATAATCACAGCTTTATAAAAAAATACAATTTTGGTAAATTTTACCACTTTTGGATAATTTATTCAGATGTTACCTTAAAAGGTCCATATTCTAAGATAATTATAAAGAATTTATACCAAACATGCCATTTGTGCATTGATGATTTTCCACATTTTACTGTAAATTTGACGACTTTTTTATGTTACCTTAAATAGGTCATTTGATCAAGATAATTTTTATATGTATTTACATTTGTATGAGAAGTAAGCTTTAACCCATCACAGCTTTATTAAAAAAGACACAACAATGATCAGTAAATTTTACCACTTTTTGATAATTTATTCAGATGTTACCTTAAATCGTCCATATTCTAAAGATAATTATATAGAATGTAACACCAAGCCTGCCATCGGTTTATTGATAATTTTCTACATTTGACTGTAAATTTGACCAATTTTTGATAATTGTATTTGATAATACCTTAAATCGGTCATTTGTTTAAATCATTTTCTTAGACGTACTTGACAGTTGTATCAGATATAAACCTGAACCAACCACAGCTTTATTGAAAATTTTACATTTTCAGGTAATTTTACCTCTTTCAGGATAATTATATTAGATGAAACCTTAAATCGACCATATTATATAAATATTTGTATAGAATGTACACCAAACCTGCCATCGGTGTATTGATACTTTGTTTACATTTTACTGTAAATTTGACAACTTTTTTGACAATTGTATTTGATATTACTTTAAATCGGTCATTTTTTCTAAATCATTTTCTTAGATGAACTGACAGTTGTATCAGATATAAACATGAACCAAGCACAGCTTTGTTGAAAATTTAACATTTTTCAGTTAATTCTACCACTTTAAGGATAATTGTATTAGATGAAACCTTAAATCGACCATATTGTATAGATATTTTTATAGAATGTACACCAAACCTGCCATCGGTGTATTGATAATTTTTCCACATTTTACTGTAAATTTGACAATTTTTTTATATTGTATTTGATGTTACCTTAAATCGGTTATTTGATCAAGATAATTTTTATAATATGTATTGACATTTGTATGAGAAGTAAGCTTGAACCAATCACAGCATTATTAAAAAAAAAAAAACAATTTTCAGTAAATTTTACCACTTTTTGGATAATTCATTCAGATGTTACCTTAAATCGTCCATATTCTAAAGATAATTATATAAAATGTAACACCAAGACTGCCATCGGTTTATTGATAATTTTCCACATTTGACTAAATTTGACCACTTTTTGATAATTGTATTTGATATTACCTTAAATCGGTCATTTGTTTAAATCATTTTCTTAAATGTACTGACAGTTGTATCAAATATAAACATGAACCAACCACAGCTTTATTGAAAATTTTACATTTTCAGTTTATTTTACCACTTTCAGGATAATAATATTAGATGAAACCTTAAATCGACCATATCATATAAATATTTGTTTAGAATGTACACCAAACCTGCCATCGATGTATTGATACTTTGTTTACATTTTACTGTAAATTTGACAACTTTTTGATAATTGTATTTGATGTTAACTTAAATCGGTCATTTAATCACAATGATTTTTCTAATATGTATTGACATTTGTATTAGAAGTAAACTTGAATTAACCACAGTTTGATAAAAAAAATGCTACATTTTCCAGTTTTTAACAACTTTTTGATAATTGTACTAGACGAAACCTAAAATCGACCATATTTTATAGAGATTTGTATAGAATGTACATCAAATCTGTCATCTCGGTGTATTGAAAATTTGTCCTCATTTTACTGTAAATTTGACAACTTTTTTGATAATTGTATTTAATGTTACCTTAAATCGGTCATTTAATCAAGATATTTTTTAATATGTATTGACAATTGTAGTAGACATCAACTTGAAACAACCACAATTTTATTAAAAATTGCAACACTTTTCATTTATCTTAAGCACTTTTTGGATAATCATTCAGATGTTACCGTTAATTGACCATATTCTAAAGATAATTGTATAGAATGTAACACCAAAACTGCCACCGGTTTAATAATAATTTTTCTACATTTCACTGTAAATTTGACCACTTTTTTGATAATTGTATTTGATATTACCTTAAATTGGTCATTTGTTCCAGATCATTTTCTTAGATGTACTGACAGTTGTATCAGATATAAACATGAACCAACCACAGCTTTATTGAAAATTTAAATTTTTCAGTTAATTTTACCGCTTTTAGGATAATTGTATTAAATGAAACCCTAAATCGACCATATTTTATAGATATTTGTATAGAATGTGCACCAAACCTGCTATCTCGGTGTATTAATAATTTTCCACATTTTACTGGAAATTTGACCACTGTTTTTATAGATGTATTTGATATAACCTTAAATCGGTCATTTGTGCTAAATCAATTTATCAGATGTACTGACAATTGTATCAGATAAAAACATGAACCAACCACAGCTTTGTTGAAAATTTTACATTTTCAGTTAATATTACCACTTTAAGGATAATAGTATTAGATGACACATTAAAACGATCATATTGTATAGATATTTGTATAGAATGTACACCAAACCTGTCATGGGTGTATTGATAAATTTTCCACATTTTACTGGAAATTTGACCACTGTTTTAATAATTGTATTTGATATAACTTTAAATCGGTCATTTGTTCTAAATCATTTTTCAGATGTACTGACAATTGTATCAGACAAAAACATGAACCAACCACAGCTTTGTTGAAAATTTTACATTTTTCAGCTAATTTTACCACTTTAAGGATAATTGTATAAGATGAAACCTTAAATCGACCATTTAGTATAGATATTTGTATAGAATGTACACCAAACCTGTCATCGGCGTATTCATAATTTTTCCACATTTTACTGTAGATTAGACAACTTTTTTGATAATAGCATTTAATATTACCTTAAATCGGTCATTTAATTAAGGTAATTTTCTTATATGTATTTACAATTGTATTACAAGTAACTTAAACCATCCACAGCTTTAGTGGAAAATTCCTACATTTTTCAGTTAATTTTAGCAACTTTTGGATGATTCATTCAGATGTTACCTTAAATCGACCATATTCTAAAGATAATTGTATAGATTGTAACACCTAACCTGCCATCGGTTTAATAATAAGTTTTTCTACATTTGACTGTAAATTTGAAAACGTTTTTGATAATTGTATTTGATGTTACCTTAAATCGGTCATTTGAAAAAGGTAATTTTCTAATATGTATTGACAATTGTATTAGACGTAAACTTGAACCAACCACAGCTTTATTAAAAAATGCAACATTTTTCAGTTAATGTTACCGTTTTGGATAATCATTCAGCCGTTACCTTGAATCGACCATATTCTAAAGATAATTTCATAGAATGTAACACCGAAACTGCCTCCTGTTTAATAATAATTTTCTTCTACATTTCACTATAAATTTGCCCACTTTTTGATAATTGTATTTGATATTATCTTAGATCGGTCATTTGTTCCAGATCATTTTTAAGATGTCCTGACAGTTGTTTCAGATATACCCATGAACCAACCACAGCTTTGTTGAAAATTTTACATTTTTCTGTTAATTTATCACTTTAAGATAATTGTATTAGAGGTAACCTTAAATTGACCATATTCTATAGATATTTGTATAGAATGTACACCAAACCTGCCATCGGTGTATTGACAATTTTTTCTACATTTTACTGTAAATTTGACAACTTTTTGATGATTGTATATCATGTTACCTTAAATCGGTCATTTGATTAAGATAATTTTAATATGTATTGACATTTGTATGAGAAGTTAGCTTGAACCACTCAAAGCTTTATTAAAAAAATACAATCTTTAGTAAATTTAACCACTTTTGGATAATTCATTCAGATGTTACCTTAGCCGTATTTGGTAAAACTTTTGGAATTTTGGATCCTCAATGCTCTTCAACTTTGTAATTGTTTTGCTTTTAAATATTTTGAAATGAGCGTCACTGATGAGTCTTATGTAGACGAAACGCGCGTCTGACGTACTAAATTATAATCCTGGTACATGTTATAACTATTTACACCACTGGTCGATGCCAATGCTGGTTGACGTTTCGTCCCCGAGGGTATCACCAGCCCAGTAGTCAACACTTCTGTGTTGACATGAATATCAATAATGTGGTCATTTTATAAATTTTCTGTTTACAAAACTTAGAATTTTCGAAAACTAAGGATTTTCTTATCCCAGGCATAGATTACCTTAGCCGTATTTGGTGAAACTTTTGGAATTTTGGATCCTCAATGCTCTTCAACTTTGTAATTGTTTGGCTTTTTAAATATTTTGAAATGAGCGTCACTGATGAGTCTTATGTAGACGAAACGCGCGTCTGGCGTACTAAATTATAATCCTGGTACCTTTGAAAACTATTTACCTTAAATCGTCCATTTCTAAAGATAATTATATAGAATATAACAGCAAGCCTGCCATCGGTATATTGATTATTTTTCTACATTTGACTTTAAATTTGACCACAATTTTGATAATTGTGTTTTATATTACCTTAAATCGGTCATTTGTTCTAAATCATTTTCTTAGATGTACTGACAGTTGTATCAGATATAAACATGAACCAACCACAGCTTTATTAAAATTTAACATTTTCAGTTAATTTTACCACTTTAACTATAATTGTATTAAATAAAACCTTAAATCGACGATATTGTATAGATACTTGTATAGAATGTACACTTAACCTGCAATCGGTATATTGATAATTTTTCCACATTTTACTGGAAATTTGACCATTTTTTGATAATTGTATTTGATATTACATTAAATCGGTCATTTGTTCCAAATCATTTTCTTAAACGTACTACTGGTTGTATCAGATATAAACATGAACGAACCACAGCTTTATTGAAAATTAAAATTTTTCAGTTAATTTTACCACTTTTAGGATAATTATATTAAATGAAACCCTAAATCGACCATATTTTATTGATATTTGTTTAGAATGTACACCAAACCTGCCATCGTTGTATTGATACTTTGTTTACATTTTACTGTAAATTTGACAACTTTTAATTAGCCAACTTTTTATGGTCAATTTCTTAATTGATATTTATATTACATTTTCCAAGATTTGTGTACTTTTATTGATAATTGTATAAGATGCAGCCTTAAGTCGGTCAGTTTCTTTTGAGGATTTCACTATAATTTCGATAAATTCCAATAAAGCTGTGGATGGTTTAAATAAAGGCTACAGTAGTATACCGCTGTTCGAAATTCATAAATCGATAGAGAAAAACAATTCCGATATACAAACTAAAACTGAGGAAACGCATCAAATATAAGAGAACTACGACACAACAGAAACACAACATTAAAATGTAACACACACAGAAACGAACTATACTATAACAATGGCCATTTCCTGACTTGGTACAGGGCATTTTAAGATAAAATGGTGGGTTGAACCTGGTTTTGTGGCATGCCAAACCTCCCGCTTTAATGGCAAAATTTTAATACGCCAGACGTGCGCCACGTTCACACAAGACTAACCAGCGACACCCAGATGAAAAAAGTTTGAAAGCCAAAACAAGCACAAAGCTAAAAAGCGCTGAGGACCAAAAGTTTCAAAAGTCGTGACCAATACGGACATGGGTTATCCACCTGGGACAAGAACATCCATTAATATATTTAGAATTTAGAATAATACATACTTTTTCAAACAGTAAATTTTATAAAATGACTGTATAATAGATATAAATGATAAAACTTAAGTTACTTGTAATACATTTGTAAATACATATAAGAAAACTACTTTAATTAAATGACCGATTTAAGGTAACATCAAATACTATTATCAAAGTTGTCTAATTTACAGTAAAATGTGGAAAATTATCGATACACCCATGACAGGTTTGGTGTACATTCTATACAAATATCTATACAATATGGTCGATTTAAGGTGTCATCTAATACTATTATCCTTAAAGTGGTAATATTAACTGAAAATGTAAAATTTTCAACAAAGCTGTGGTTGGTTCATGTTTTTATCTGATACAATTGTCAGTACATCTGAGAAATTGATTTAGAACAAATGACCGATTTAAGGTTATATCAAATAAAATAATTAAAAAGTGGTCAAATTATCAGTAAAATGTGGAAAATTATCAATACACCGAGATGGCAGGTTTAGTGTACATTCTACACAAATATCTATAAAATATGGTCGATTTAGGGTTTCATTTAATATAATTATCCTAAAAGTGGTAAATTTAACTGAAAATTTAAATTTTCAATAAAGCTGTGGCTGGTTCATGTTTATATCTGATACAACTATCAGTGCGTTTAAGAAAATGATCTGCAACAAATGAACGATTTAAGGTAATATCAAATACAATTACCAAAAGTGGTCAAATTTACAGTGAAATGTAGAAAATTATTTGTAAACCGGTGGCAGTTTTGGTGTTACATTCTATACAATTATCTTTAGAATATGGTCGATTTAAGGTAACATGTGAATGATTATCCAAAAGTGCTTAAATTAAATGAAAAGTGTTGCAATTTTTAATAAAGTAGTGGTTGGTTTAAGTTTATGTCCTACAATTGTAAATACATATTAAAAAATATCTTGATTAAATGACCGATTGAAGGTAACATTAAATACAATTATCAAAAAATTGTCAAATTTACAGTAAAATGAGGAAAATTATCAATACACCGAGATGACAGGTTTGGTGTACATTCTATACAAATCTCTATAAAATATGGTCGATTTAAGGTTTTATCTAGTACAATAATCAAAAAAAGTTGTTAAAAAACTGAAAAATGGAGCATTTTGTTAATAAAACTGTGGTTGGTTTATGTTTACTTGTAATACAATTGTCAATACATATAAAAATGATCTTGATCAAACGACCGATGTAAGGTAACATCAAATACAATTATCAAAAAAGTTGTCAAATTTACACTAAAACGTGTGAAAAATTATCAATACACCGATGGCAGGTTTGGTTTACATTCTATACAAATATCTATAAAATAATGTCGATTTAAGGTTTCGTCTAATACAATTATCCAAAAAGTAGTTAAATAAACTGAAAAATGTAAAATTTTCAACAAAGCTGTGGTTGGTTCATGTCTACATCTACTAAAACTGTCAGTACATCTAAGAAAATGATCTGGAACAAATGACCGATTTAAGGTTATATCAAATACAATTATCAAAAAAGTTGTCTAATTTACAGGAAAATGTGGGAAAATTATCAATACACCGATGGCAGGTTTGGTATACATTCTAGACAAATATCTATAAAATATGGTCGATTTCTAAAATTATCAAAAAAGTTGTCAAATTTACAGTCAAATGTAGAAAAAAGTATTATTAAACCGATGGCAGGTTTGGTTTACAATCTATACAATTATCTTAAGAATATGGTCGATTTAAGGTACCATCTGAATGAATTATCCAAAAAGTGGCAGAATTAACTGAAAATGTATTTTTTTTATAAAGCTGTAGTTAATTCATGTTTACTTCTAATACACATGTCAATACACATTAGAAAATCATCTTGATCAAATGACTGATTTAAGGTAACATCAAATACAATCATCAAAAAGTTGTCAAATTTTGTAAACTATAGTTAAATCATAAAAAGAAAGTGACCGATTTAAGATAACATCTTATACAATTATCAATTAAAAGTGAACAACTCTTGGAAACTGTAATAGAAAAATTAGTGAAAAAAAAAATGCCATAAGAAGATATTATCTAATAAAATTATCTAACTGCCCTGATCACGTAATAAGAAGATTTGTTGAAGATACCATTTCAAAATTGTACCTCAATGTACAGGTCCACTTAAGGGTAGTAAGAACATCAGTACACACTGGAGTACATTAAAAGTAAACAAATGTTATTCATCAAGATATATTGGGAGTATATTTTGCATGTGTGAAAGATGCATATTCAGGCAACCATATGCTGCATGTGTCAAAATTCTTGCCACCATGGGCTGCATGTGTCCAATGCAATCTACTACTAGTATCCATTGTTATCCCCCATTGCACAAGGTTCTACATGTTGTGGTTCCTCGCATGTTCTGACATCGATGGTTTTGTTTGCTCTTCGCATCAAACATCACTGATGACTATTATTTTGATACACATAGCCCTGCAGTCACCGTTGATTAACTATTGGAGTATCGTCAAGTACCAGTCAAAATATATATGTATATGAAGTCCGTAATGTATTTCCGAACGTACTTTCGATCCGTACTACATTGTTTATTAATATGTTTGATAACTATTATTAATATGTAACTTCATCCTAGCCAATGGTAAAACACAACTCTTGTAAACACTTAGAATAATACTTTACTTTTCATTTAGCATCAGTATAAACGACAAACTTAATTTTCCATTACCTGTGTGACGTTCAAAAATAATTGTCATTATCCCCAGACTGCAGAGAACCCTTGCAACATCTCTTTGAGGGTTTTGAATGAAATAAACGAATTGAATTATGAAATAAATATATACGTTCTACGTAACAGATAATTATTCCATTGATAAAATACTTTAAAAATGTTTATTAACAACAATATCTGCATCACAGCATAAAAACCACTGCTCTGAAAAATAAAGTCTCAAAAGGAGATATTTCTAATTTTACACATGATACTACATAATAATAGAAAAAAAGAGAACATTATGCAACATTCGCTACACAGTGTTGTAATATAGGAGTTAATGAAAGTCCTTCATTAATTGTTTTCCTCCAGATCTGAAAAATACACCAAAATAACAGTAACAATTAACAAAAACACAGAAATGTGGAATGAAGTTTTCAGAGAGCATCATAATGTATCCCCAAATTTTAATGGAATCCTTGAACGGGATTTGTCAATTGATGAGAAGTGGGATCAACTTGGAGAGTGTGAAAACGTACAAAATGCACATACAAATCTAAAATATTTTAACTTATACGGAGAGGTTGCAAGGATAAAAAGCAAATGACACGCTGGAAAAATAAATTTTGGTTTAAAAGTTGCAGTTACAGACTGATACTTGCAATTATTGTTATGAACTTTTTATTTAGAAACATTTAACACTCTGAGGTGATTTTTACCTTTGAAATGATAATTTAAGCAGACAACAAATATGAAAAACAATGATAAGATAACCAAAGTTATTTTGAAGTGGTGCTAAAACTTTCAATCCTAATCGTTCATCCTGTAAAATCAAAATTCACATTGAAAGCGGAATCTAGGATTTTGGATGTTAATCAGACAAGTGTATGTACTCTCAAAACTTATCCAGCATGTCAAAATAATTATTTCATAAAATTATTTTCTATTGTTGATTAGATATTTTGGAATCAGAAGTCAAAAGTCTAAAAGAAAATCATTAGAAAGTAGAGAAAAGAAAATTAACAGAAATACTATTAGTACTGAAGTTCAGGAATTTAATGGTTTTCGGTAAAATAACTTAAATTCTGATGTTTACATCAACATCAATGCTAACAGCAATTGATTGCTTCTGAAGAAATTGTTTACCATTAATGAAATTACAAACCATTCCATAAGTGGTAAGAAAAAACAACCTTAAAATGTAGTGCATAAGGTCCTAGACCTCAATGGACCAAGACAAATTAAGGATAATGTCATCCATAATTTCTAGGAAATCTACAGGAAAATGTTTTGTG
Source organism: Mytilus coruscus (assembly GCA_017311375.1). Taxonomy (NCBI): domain Eukaryota; kingdom Metazoa; phylum Mollusca; class Bivalvia; order Mytilida; family Mytilidae; genus Mytilus; species Mytilus coruscus. Next base: position 55,914,788 of record CM029605.1, read on the forward strand.
GAAAAATTACAAAACATACACAAAGTTTATCTTAGACATTATAAGGATCAGGATGTCAATGAATGAACATTTGAAATCTTTCTTAAAATATTCATCTAGCTGTAGTTTGTTTGTCATGTTTGTAGTTGAAAAAACAAAAATTAAGTTAATTAAATAGGTTTATATTCATTTTTTTTAATGCAGACCATTTTTAGCAGTGTACCAGACTTTTGAAAATATTTGCAACTTTAATTTTACTCAAGAAGTATTCATGAATAATTCATGAAATATTCTTGATTAATTGAACGAATTTTCAATGAACAGTCAATGAACTACAATTAGGCAACAATGTTCATGAACTTTTCGGTAAAGAACAGTTCATAAACACAATAATTTATGAGTGTATGAACAGTTCATGGAAAATAAAGTTTATGAACTGTTTTGTTCAAGAATTTTCATGAACCAACAAGATCATGAACACCTCAAAGTCATGAATTATTCATCAATCACTAGTTCATTAATTGTTCGTGAACATAATTATGTTCCTGAACATTCATCAGCAATTCATCAAGATTTCGCAGGGATGGCACGGAAAATGAACAGTTTGATGAAATAAAGAACTGGTTAGCAAATCAGAGAGAATGGCAGAATCTTCCAGATCCTGTATATTGTGTTACAAAACACTTAATTGTAAAATACGAGGGTAACGCATACATATGATATGAAGAAAGCAGTGTTGAAAATGATCTGTATGTTGAATATATGCATAGATTAGGCAAGAATCATAACAATTGCGCTCCAATTAGTGGCTTAAAATAAGAGACAAATGGTCGTACGATTATGATGACATCTAGGTAGTTATTCCAACACCAACAAAAATTCCAAGGTTCATTTTCATATTTAGAAGTTCATGATGGAATTTGGAAAACAATTACAGATCTTTTATAAGAAAACTTAAAATAAAGTTTTAGAAAAATCAGTACGACTAGGATATTATTTTTTTATATTATTACTTATATATTATTTTTATAACAATTTATCACTTTCCTATAACAAACATCCTCAAACCACTGAAAAGTAGAGTTACAGCTTCTATCCCCGAGGGTATCGTCAGCTCAGTAGTCAGTACTTCGGTACTGACATGATTTAACAAACTTTACTACAATTGTCCGTTTATACATTTTGAAATTATTAAAAACTAAGGTTTCAACTCCCTCAGGCAAATTGGGTTTACATGAATTTGGCTTTTTAATTTGGGTATTTTTGACATATAGCTCTTCAACGGTTCCGGTACTAACACATCTTCAGATTTCAAATGTTTGGCTTTGAGCGTTCCTGATGAAGGTAAATCCAGAAAAGCTCTTCGGAAGCCAGATATTATTAAACGTGTTGTTTTCATTTTTGTTGTTTTTTCAAACACATTCCTGAAATATCTTGAAACTAAAGACGTTATTTACCTTTAATATTAATGACAGAAACAACAATAGTTAAACGTTTTTTCTTTCCAGTAACGGTATTATCCCTCCTGAAACACGAAGAGAGAAAATACAGGCTGAAAACAAACGAACAAAACATGATATATGATATTCAAAAGACTTCTTGTAGCTATCATTTGTATTGTGAAGTCTGTGAAAAAATCATATGGAAAAGAGCATTTTATGTATCTCCGTCACCAATCAATCCTTTCTGTAACATCATTTTCCGCCCTGTAACATCACAAGTTTTTAATGTCACAAAGTTTTGGAAAGATAATTTAGGAGCAGAGTTATTTCCACAATTAAAAAAAGCAAAACTAAAAGACAAGTTGTATAATCGTGTGATAACTAATACATAATTATAAATCAAAGTGATGTCAAATATTAATACAATTGGAGAGCGGACTGCATAATGGCAAAGCTGGTGAGAAAATGAGGTTCACTGATAAATTCTCTCTATTCAACTGGCTTCAACAGCCAGAAACTCAAAAGCAAAACCACAAATTGCAAGATTGCTCCACTTGTTTGACCACCCATGGCAGCATATCATTTCTGCACAAATCATAATCTCATGCTTCATCAATAGTACAGCCATGTACACACCTTGTAAACAACATCAATGAGATTATTGTGTCACCGTCTTCATCAATAAGGAAAAATAAACAGTTCAAAATGTTATTAAAATTTTAGAACCAATTATTGAAACCCAATGTAACATTAATTTTAATAAAACGTTAGCGGAAGTTCTGAACATGTCACCTAGAGAATCGGCCTTTGAAAAAACAACAAAATCATGACATCAATTCGAGAGACAACCCAACAAATAGCGGAATCAATGACTGAAAATGATGATGACATTCAAAATTTGCTTGCCAGTGGGAAGTCTTTTCTACAGTATGAAAGGGAGCGACTTCAGACCTGTTACGTAACAACTGACCAAGCTGAAAGACAAACTATGACCTACAGACCAAGCTTGCCTCAGGTAAAAAGCCGAAGATACACATACGCAAATACGCCAATTATAATTTTGATCAACAGAAATTTCTCGAGGAAGTTAAAATTGTAAATAAACCATCATGAATTGGACCAGAATGACTATCAAATACAACGTTACGTTAAAGGGAAGCTTGCTGGCAATGGGGTGAATCCTTAAGCAATTCGCAAAGGACAACAATATTGACGTCCACCGATTTAACCCACATTTAAGGATAAGTGGAAGGACCATCTTCAAATAATTAGGCGGTCAAAAGCCAGTCTTCAGTGGAAAACTTGCTATTCCACATATAAGAACAGCTAAAAACTCAAATCGATCATTCAGCACAAATTGGAAACAAAAGTTTATGACATTGGCCTAAAATTGCCCCAAAGGAAATCCGAAAGAACACCATTGGCCGAGTTCACTTGAATCTCTAGGGTAAACTTTACTAACTCTGGTTTCAACAATCCGAGTTTACTCGAACCTGTTGAGTTAACCCTCTTACCCCGTTTCCAACACTCACTGGGCCAGGGTTAACTCGAGACACCCTTGAATGACGTCAAACCAATTAGATTTTTTTTCCTATGCTTAGTCAGGGCATTACTCTAGAGTTACTTAGAGTTGTTCCGAAAAGCAACTCGAGTGCGTTCACTTGATACTCTTCAAACTCTGAAGTGAACTCGGCCTAAAATTCTTCAGACAATATTCAAGAAACATCAATTCAAGTATATGGCCGGAAAATTCCCTTAAAGATATAATGCTGAAAGAAATTCAAAGGCTTACAAAAGCTGGTATCTTAATATCTAAGAGTGACGAGCACTACAAATTACTATTAAAGGAGGCTGTCTATAGTAGGTTAAAACAAATTTCATCTTCAACCAAGTCCACTGAAACGGACAGCACTTCAGAAATTAACCGATTAATGAACAGGAAAGAAATTCACCTTAAAATCTGAAATGACCATTCAGATATTCTGAAACAAACATAAATAAGCATTATGGTCTGCTTCATCTATGACTTTGCATACTTCCTGACCAATGAAGAATTTAGGATACCTATCCGAAGATGGAACTGGGGTAATCCAGCGGTATGCAGCATGAACGGAGTCAATCAATAGTGCCAACTCTAGTTTAAACCTGGGTGAACTGAATCAATATAACAGTACCTGTACAAGCAATGATGCCAAATTTAGTCTAACCTTGGTCAAATGAGTCAATACAACAATACCTGTACATGAAATAGTGCCAAGTCAGGAATTAAATATTCAGATAAAGTGCTAACACTCATGGGACTGGAAATTTAAGTCAATTCAACAATTTTAGCTTCAGTCAGTTCAATAGCGATGTTCGCCATGACGTCACCAAAAATCACGTGACTAATTGGATGGCAACAGATTGTTTACATGTTGAGGCTCATTACGAGAGTTAATTAATGATTAACTGCTCTTTACGATGGTTCTGTCATGTTGTGTTATTAATTGTACAAGTAGATTTGGACAATTTAGTTTCTATCGTGTGCCTAAAACCTTTGGAAAAGAGAAAATTGTGGGTAGAAGCAATTAAACGAGAGGAGGAGAATTGAACTGTATGGGAACTCTCAGATTACGTCTGTGTATGTTCTCGTCATTTCATCACTGGTAAGTTTAAAATTTAAAAAAAACAAACATAATGTACGAAATCAATTAATTCATCAGTTAATGTTAACCAATTTGCCAATTGTTTTCCATGCTATCAGATTTATTTTATATGTATGCAATATTATTAATGACTATCATTGCCTTTGTTTGAGATATTAAAATGTGTATTTACTTTTTTTAGAAAAGCATCAGTACAAGATAGCTGTATTAAGACCATTGCTAGCCTGCGTTAAGAGAATCAACAACTTTATACAGAACTAAATAGGTTGCAAATTGAAAACACACATCTAAAAACAGAACGGCTCAACCTACAATATAGGTGTCTGAGAAGTGCCTTATTTTCAATGCATCAGGGGCAACGAGTTTTAAAGTCTGTGCAATTAAGACAAAAGCTTAAATCTGTCTCTGTGTCAATGGTCTGGGGTTAACGTGACATTAAAGTAAAAGCTGCTCAGGACTGGAGAATTGACACAAAGGTGCTCGATTATTTGTCAGATACCACGAGATTTTACCACTTAGTTTCATCATGTGAAATTGTGTCAGTACTGTTTTTATAGAGAAGATCATAGGTTTTAAAAGCAGCATACTTTTAGATGAGGCACTGGCATTTTACAGTCAGTTTCCTTGCGGCCTTAATCTGTAAACAACAAACCTCAGGCATCTGGTCCATAGTTAAAGAATGCTAATAAACAACAGTGAGATTGTTCCAGGTATACTTCATCCTCCACAGAGGCAAATGAAATATGAAAACAGTTGTCATGTGTGTTAATGATGGCAGAGAAATCGGGTCAACAGAGAATTTGTTTCAAGATGGTATATAAGAAGATGTTGTACCGAGAGCTAATGAGACAACTCTCTATCCAAGTTTGCAACAGTAAATCAATTTAGGTCTTCAACACAGAGCCTTGGTTCAAACCGAACAGCAAGCGGTATTAAAACTATGGTAATTTCAATAGATATAATAATTTGTAAGTGTAATGGATATTTATGAATTATACAATTAAAGCCTTTATGTGAAGTCGATACGGCCCAGGATAAGTATATCAACCTCAAACAAATTTCAATGAATGAAGTTTCGGATTTAGAATATGCCTTTGATCATCGCTTACAAAAGGTTTTGGTATCGAGAAATTCAATAAACAAGACATTAGAAGTTATGACAAACATAATAAAATCAGAGTTAAATACTTTTAATTGTCAAAAAGAAACATTACACACGCGACATTGTCGGAAAAATGAAAATTTAGGATCTTAAAGAAACAGTTTTACAATATACGGATACAATACAAAACAAAAGATGAAACAGAAATAGTAAAAGGAAGCAATTCTAAGAAGAGAAAACAAAAAATCGAATGTTTAAAATGAATGTTAAATGTGGAAAACGAATGTTGCTAACAAATGCTGAAAACAAATGTTGAATGTAGAAAACAAATGTTGAATGTTTTAATCCTTATGTTGAAAACGAATTTTGAATGTTAAAACGAATGTTAAAACGAATGTTGAAAACGAATTTAAATGTCGAAAACAAGTGTTGAAAGTTAAAAATCGAATGTTGAAAATGAATGTTGAAAATGAAAATCGAATGTTTAAAACGAATGCTGAAAGTTGAAAACGAATGTTGACTGTTGAAAACGAATGTTGAATGTTAAAACGAATGTTGTATGTCGAAAACAAATGTTGAAAGTTTTAATCCGAATTTTGAATACAAATGGTGAATGTTAGAAACGAATGTTAAATGGTGAAAACGAAAGCTGAATGTTGAAAACGAATGTTGAATGTCGAAACCAGGTGTAAAAATTGAAAAGGGAATGTCGAAAACGAATGTTGAAATTCAAAAATCGAATGTTTTAAACGAATGTTAAATGTTGAAAACAATTGTTAAAGTTGAAAACCAATGTTGAATGTATAAATAGTGTTGAAAGTTAAAATCCTATAGTTAAAAACGAAAGTTGAAAGTTAAAAACGATTGTTGAATATTGAAAACGAAAGTTGAATGTTGAAAACAAATGTTACATGTCGAAAATCTTATGTTTAAAACGAGCGTTGAATGTTGAATGTTGAAAACGAACGTTGAAAGTTGAAAATCGAATGTCAGAAAACGAACGATGAATGTTGAAAACGAATGTAGAATGTTTAAAACGAATGTTGAAAGTTGAAAATCGAATAATGAAAACGAATGATGAATGTTGAAAACGAATGTTCAATGTTTAAAACAAATGAAGAAAGAGAATGTTAAAGTTGAAAACCAATGTTGAATGTATAGTGTTGAAAGTTAAAATTCGAATGGTGAAAACGACAGTTGAATGTTGAAAACGATTGTTGAATATTGAAAACGAAAGTTGAATATTGAAAACAAATGTTACATGTCGAAAATCTAAGGTTAAAACGCGCGTTGAATGTTGAAAACGAACGTTGAAAGTTAAAACTCGAATGTCAGAAAACGAATGATGAATGCTGAAAACGAATATTGAATGTTAAAACTAATGTTGAAATTTGAAAATCGAATGTTGAAAACGAATAATGAATGTTGAAAACGAATGTTCAATGTTTAAAACAAATGTTGGAAGCGAATGTTGAATGTTGAAAGCGAATACATAAAACGAATGTTGACAATTGAAAATCGAATGTTAAAACGAATATTGAATGTTGAAAACAAATGTTGAATGTTGAAAGCGAATACATAAAAGAATGTTGAATGTTGAAAACGAATGTTGAATGTTGAAAACGAATGTTGAATGTTGAAAACGAATGTTGAGAGTTGAAAATCGAATGTTGAAAACGAATGATGAATATTGAAAACGATGGTTCAATGTTCTTCAAAAGAATGTTGAAAGCGAATACATAAAACGAATGTCGACAGTTGAAAATCGAATGTTAAAAACGAATGTTGAATTTTGATAAAACAAATGTTGAAAACGAATGTTGAATGTTGAAAGCGAATACATAAAACGAATGTTGAAAGTTGAAAATCGAATGTTGAAAACGAATAACGAATGTTGAATGTGAAAAAATGTTAAATGTTGAAAACAAAAGTTGAACGTTGAAAAATAATGTTGAAAATTGAAAATCGAATGATGAACACGAAAGTTGAATGTTGATGTTGAATGTTAAATGTTGAAAGTTTAAAATCCAATGTTGAAAACGAATGTTGTATGTCGAAAACGAATTTTGAAAGTTGAAAATCGAATGTTTAAAATGAATGTTAGTTGTTGAAAACAAATGATAAAAACGAATGTTGAATATTAAAAAGGAATGCTGAAAGTTGATATCCGAATGTTAAAAACGAAGGTTAAATATTATGTTGAAAGCCAATGTTCAAGGTCGAAAGTCGAATGTTCAAAACCAGCGTTGAATGTTAAATACGAATGTTGAAAGTTGAATGATGAAAACGAATGTTGAATGTTGAAAACGAATGTTGAGAGTTGAAAACGAATGTTTAATGTTGAACACGAATGTTGAATGTCGAGAACAAGTGTTGAAAGTTGAAAATCGAATGTTTTAAACGAATGTTGAATGTTGAAAACGAATCTTGAATGTTGCAAACGAATGTATAATGTTAAAACGAATGTTGAATGTCAAAACCAAATGTTGAAAGTTTTAATAGGAATGTTGAAGGTAAAAATGTTTAATGTTAAGAACGAATATTAAATGTTGAAAACATAAGTTCAAAGTTGAAAAATAATGTTTAAAGTTGAAAATCGAATGATGAAAACGAAAGTTGAATGATGAAAACGAAAGTTGAATGATGAAAGTTGAAAATCGAATTTTGAAAACGAAGGTAAAAACGAATGTTGAATGTCGAAAACGAAATTTGAAAGTAAAATCGAATGTTTAAAATGAATGTTAAATGTGGAAAACGAATGTTGAAAGTTTAAAAGGAATTTTGAAAGTTTAAAAGGAATGTTGAAAGTTGATATCCGAATGTAAACAACGAAGATTGAATATTAAAACGATTATTCAATGTTGAAAGTCAATGTTCAAGTTAGAAAATCGAATGTTCAAAACCAGCGTCGAATGTTAAATACGAATGTTGAAAGCTGAAAACGAATGTTGACTGATGAAAACGAATGTTGAATGTTGAAAACGAATGTTGAGAGTTGAAAACAAATGTTGAAAATTGAAAACGAATGTTGAATGTCGAAAACAAGTGTTGAAAGTTAAAAATCAAATGTTTAAAACGAATGTTGAATGTTGAAAACGAATGTTGAGAGTTGAAAACAAATGTTGAAAATTGAAAACGAATGTTGAATGTCGAAAACAAGTGTTGAAAGTTGAAGATCGAATGTTTAAAACGAATGTTGAATGTTGAAATCGAAACTTGAAAGTTGAAAACGAATGTTGAAAACGAAAGTTGAAAGTCGAAAACGAATTATTTAAATTGAATGTTAAATGTCGAAGACGAATTTTGAATGTTGAAAATCGAATGTTTAAAATAAATGTTAAATGTTGAAAACAAATGTTAAAAACGAATGTTGATAACGAATGTTGAAAACGAATGTCGAAAACGAATGTTGACAGTTGCAATTTGAGTGTTTAAAATGTTGAAAGTTAAAAATCGAATGTTGAAAACAAATTTTGAAAACGAATGTTGAATGTCGAAAACGAATATTGCAAAACGAATGTTGAATGTCGAAAACGAATTTTGAAAGATAAAATCGAATGTTTAAGATTAATGTTAAATGTTGAAAACGAATGTTGATAACAAATGCTGAAAACAGATGTTGAATGTGGAAAACAAATGTTGAAAGTTATAATCCTTTTGTTGAAAACGAATGTTGAATGTTAAAACGAATGTTGAAAACGAATTAAAACAAGTGTTGAAAGTTAAAAATCGAATGTCAAAAATGAATGTGGAAAAATGAAATTCGAATGTTTAAAACGAATGTTGAAAGTTGAAAACAAATGTTGACTGTTGAAAATGAATGTTGAATGTTAAAAACGAATGTTGTATGTCGAAAACAAATGTTGAAAGTTTTAATCGGAATTTTGAATACGAATGGTGAATGTTGGAAACGAATGTTCAATGGCGTAAACAGGTGTTAAAATTGAAAATGAAATGTTGAAAACGAATGTTTAAAGTTGAAAATCGAATGTTTTAAACGAATGCTAAATGTTGAAAACCAATGTTGAATGTATAAATAGTGTTGAAAGTTAAAATTCGAATGTTGAAAACGACAATTGAATGTTGAAAACGAATGTTGAATATTGAAAACGAATGTTGAATGTTGAAAACAAATGTTACATGTCGAAAATCTAATGTTTAAAACGAGCGTTGAATGTTGAATGTTGAAAACGAACGTTGAAAGTTGAAAATCGAATGTTAGAAAAGAATATTGAATGTCGAAACGAATGTTGAAAACAGGTGTAAAAATTAAAATGGAATGTTGAAAACGAATGTTAAAAGTTAAAAATCGAATGTTGAATGTTGAAAACGAATGTTGAAAGTTTAAAATCGAAAGTCGAAAATGAATGTTGAAAGTAGAAAATCGAATGTTGAGAATAAATGTTAAAACAAATGTCGAAAGTTTTAATCCAAATGTTGAGTGTTGAGAACGAATGTTGAATGTTGAAGGCGAATACATAAAACGAATGTTGACAGTTGAAAATCGAATGTCGAAAACGAATGTTGAATATTGAAATCGAATGTTAATGTGAAAACGAATGTTGAATGTCGAAATCAAATGTTGAAAGTTGAAATCCGAATGTTGAATGTTGAAAAACGAATGTTGAAAGTTGAAAATATATGTAGAAAGTTGAAAATCGAATGATGAAAACGAAAGTTGAATGTTGAAAACGAATGTTGAAAGTTGAAAATCGAATGTTGAAAACGAATATTTAAAACGAATGTTGAATGTCGAAAACGAATGTTGAAAACAAAAGTTGAAAAAAAAGTATAATGTTGAAAACAAAAGTTGAAAGTTGAAAATAATGTTGAAAGTTGAAAATCGAATGATAAAACGAAAGGTGAATGTTGAAAACGAATGTTGAATGTTGAAAGTTGAAAATCGAATGTTGAAAACGAATGTCAAAAACGAAAGTTGAATGTCGAAAACGAATTATTCAAACTGAATGTTAAATGTCGAAGACGAATTTTGAATGTTGAAAATCGAATGTTTAAAATGAATGTTAAATGTTGAAAACAAATGTTGAAAACGAATGTTGATAACGAATGTTGAAAACGAATGTCGAAAACGAATGCTGACAGTTGCAATTTGAGTGTTAAAATGTTGAAAGTTAAAATCGAATGTTGAAAACAAATTTTGAAAACGAATGTTGAATGTCGAAAACGAATATTGCAAAACGAATGTTGAATGTCGAAAACGAATTTTGAAAGATAAAAATCGAATGTTTAAGATTAATGTTAAGTGTTGAAAACGAATGTTGAAAACAAATGCTGAAAACAGATGTTGAATGTAGAAAACAAATGTTGAAAGTTTTAAATCCTTTTGTTGAAAACGAATGTTGAATGTTGAAAACGAACGTTGAAAGTTGAAAATCGAATGTTAGAAAAGAATATTGAATGTCGAAACGAATGTTGAAATTTTAAAATAGAATGTCAAAACAAATGTTTAAAGTTGAAAATCGAAGGTTGATAACGAATGTTGAACACGAATTTTGAATGTTGAAAACAAATGTTGAAAACGAATATTGAATGTTGAAAACAAATATTGAATGATAAAACAAATCTTAAAAGTTGGAAATCGTATGTTAAAAACGAATGTTGAATGTTGAAAACGAATGTTGAATGTTGAAAACGAATGTTCAATGTTAAAATCAAATGTTTAATGTCGAAAACAAATGTTAAAAGTTTTAATCCGAATGTTGAATATTGAAAATGAATGTTCAAAGTTTAAAAATACGAATGTTGAAGGTTGAGAATCGAATGTTGAAAACGAATGTTGAATGTTGAAAAACAAATGTTGAAAACGAAAATTGAATGTTGAAAACAAATATTGAATGATAAAAACAAATGTTAAAAGTGGAAATCGTATGTTTAAAACGAATGTTGAATGTTGAAAACGAATGTTGAATGTTGAAAACGAATGTTGAATGTTGAAAACGAATGTTGAAAGTTTAAAATCGAAAGTCGAAAATGAATGTTGAAAGTTGGAAATCGAATGTTCATAATAAATGTTAAAACAAATGTCGAAAGTTTTAATCCGAATGTTGAGTGTTGAGAACGAATGTTGAATGTTGAAGGCGAATACATAAAACGAATGTTGAAAGTTGGAAATCGAATGTCGAAAACGAATGTTGAATATTGAAATCGAATGTTGAATGTGAAAACGAATGTTGAATGTCGAAATCAAATGTTGAAAGTTTAAATCCGAATGTTGAATGTTGAAAAACTAATGTTGAGAGTAAAATCGAATGTTAAAACGAATATTGAATGTTGAATGTTGAAAGCGAATACATAAAACGAATATTGAATGTTGAAAACAAATGTTGAATATTTACAAATAGTGTTGAGGGCTAACATTCGAATGTTCAAAACGACAGTTGAATATTGAAAACGAATGTTAAAAGTTGAAAACATATGTTGAAAGTTGAAAATCGAATGATGAAAACGAAAGTTGAATGTTGAAAACGAATGTTGAAAGTTGAAAATCGAATGTTGAAAACGAATATTTAAAACGAATGTTGAATGTCGAAAACGAATGTTGAGAGTTGAAAATTGAAAACAAATGTTGAAAGTTGAAAAAAATGTAAAATGTTGGAAAAAAAAGTTGAAAGTTGAAAATAATGTTGAAAGTTGAAAATCGAATCATAAAACGAAAGGTGAATGTTGAAAACGAATGTTGAATGTTGAAAGTTGAAAATCGAATGTTGAAAACGAATGTTGAAACTGAATGTTAAAAGTTGAAAATCGAATGTTTAAAATGAATGTTAAATATTGAAAACAAATGTTAAAACGAATTTTGATAACGAATGTTGAAAACGAATGTTGAGAGTTGAAATTTGAGTGTTAAAATGAATGCTGAAAGTTGAGAATCGAATGCTGAAAACGAATGTTGAAAACGAGTGTTGAATGTCGAAAACGAATGTTGAATGTCGAAAACGAATTTTGAAAACAAAAATCGAATGTTTAAAATGAATGTTAAATGTGGAAAACGAATGTTGCTAACAAATGCTGAAAACAAATGTTGAATGTAGAAAACAAATGTTGAATGTTTTAATCCTTATGTTGAAAACGAATATTGAATGTTTTAATCCTTATGTTGAAAACGAATATTGAATGTTAAACCGAATGTTGAAAACGAATTTAAATGTCGAAAACAAGTGTTGAAAGTTAAAAATCGAATGTTGAAAATGAATGTTGAAAATGAAAATCGAATGTTTAAAACGAATGCTGAAAGTTGAAAACAAATATTGACTGTTGAAAACGAATGTTGAATGTTAAAACGAATGTTGTATGTCGAAAACAAATGTTGAAAGTTTTAATCCGAATTTTGAATACGAATGGTGAATGTTAGAAATGAATGTTAAATGGTGAAAACGAAAGCTGAATGTTGAAAACGAATGTTGAATGTCGAAACCAGGTTTAAAAATTGAAAAGGAATGTCAAAACGAATGTTGAAATTCAAAATTTTCAAAATCGTTTTATTATTATTTATTTACTTTATTAATTTTGAAAGTTGAAAATCGAATGTTTTAAACGAATGTTGAATGTTGAAAACGAATGTTGAATGTTGCTAACGAATGTATAATGTTAAAACGAATGTTGAATGTCAAAACCAAATGTTGAAAGTTTTAATAGGAATGTTGAAGGTAAAAATGTTTAATGTTAAGAACGAATATTAAATGTTGAAAACAAAAGTTCAAAGTTGAAAAATAATGTTAAAAGTTGAAAACGAATGATGAAAACGAAAGTTGAATGATGAAAACGAAAGTTGATTGTTGAAAACGAATGTTGAATGTTGAATGATGAAAACGAATGTTGAATGTTGAAAACGAATGTTGAGAGTTGAAAACAAGTGTTGAAAGTTGAAAATCGAATGTTTTAAACGAATGTTGAATGTTTAAAACGAATCTTGAATGTTGCAAACGAATATTCAATGTTAAAACGAATGTTGAATGTCAAAACAAATGTTGAAGTAAAAATGTTTAATGTTAAGAACGAATATTAAATGTTGAAAACAAAAGTTCGAAGTTGAAAATAATGTTAAAAGTTGAAAATCGAATGATGAAAACGAAAGTTGAATGACGAAAACGAAAGTTGAATGTTGAAAACGAATGCTGAATGTTGAAAGTTGAAAATCGAATGTAAAAACGAATGTTGAAAACGAATGTTGAATGTCGAAAACGAATGTTGAAACTGAATGTTAAATGTCGAAGACGAATTTTGAATGTTGAAAATCGAATGTTTAAAATGAATGTTAAATGTGAAAACAAATGTTGAAAACGAATGTTAAAAGGAATGTCGAAAACTAATGTTGAAAGTTGAAAATTGAGTGTTAAAATGAATGTTGAAAGTTGAAAATCGAATGTTGAATGTCAAAACGAATGTTGCAAAACGAATGTTGAATGTCGAACATGAATTTTGAAAGATAAAAATCGAATGTTTAAAATGAATGTTAAATGTTGAAAACAAATGTTAAAAACAATGAAAATTATCATGATTGATGAAATATATTTGCATAAAGTTTAAGTTTTCTGAAGCCTGTTTATGTTTAGGTCATGGTTCTGGAGGCTTCACAGTATGTAAACAAAACAAAATGGCGTTCATAACATGTGGTCATGCTCATGTTACGAATTTATATCTGACAAAAGTCTGGTTACTCCTGTCAAAAGGATTCACATTTATATTGCAATAAATTATTCAGAAGGAGATACAATCTGTTTACATTATATTTCTCTAGTTACATAAGCAATGTACAATACCCCTGTACTAACAAATTGATATTGAAAGTACGGGATCCAACCAGAGTTATTTGTTCTATATTTAAAACATGTACAAAATCAATCAATCAAATTCTGGGAATCCCAGATGACGTAGTTGAATCTGATTGGCTAAGATAGAATGGTGATGAGTAGATTTTCCACTTTCTATTTAAGAAACGCCAACAATTTTTGTTACTAGTCCGTCGGGCATATTGGGTTACAGCTTTGATTGCCCGAGACCTAAATGCTGTAGTCCCGGGCGTCGGGCTAGTGGATTTTTGACCCCTGATTATATGTCGATGGGTTACTGCCAAAATGTAGTATCTGATCATTTTTCAAATTTCAAGTTTTTGTGTCTGATATGTAAATAAGTATGCGATAAATCATATCTGTAATTATCAGACCAATACGATAAAGTTTGTATTTTTATTGACCAGAACTAAAAAGTCTTATCAAATATACCACAAAAAGTCAACTGCCAAATAGTCACACATTCAGCTGAATTGAACTTGCATTACTTTATGATTTTTGTATATTGTTATTTTATCAGCAAGAACATCTTATCTGGAGATATTTTTTTTCTTTCATACGGGAATTTAAATTAATTCTACAATTCATGCCAATATATATTATATAGAGATACCTGGTTTTGGCACTGCAAAATATTTTATTTATATTTAGGTTATGTAAGCCATAATCACACATCTTTAGATAATATGTTGCAGATGTTAAAATAAATTATGATCTGTAGAGACAGGAAACAATAAACAAAGTTAAGATTTTCTGGTTATCAGAAAGTTTTATAAATAATTCTTTAGCTGCGGCATGTGTGTGTTATCCAGAACAGTTGTAAAAAGAAATTATAGAAAATCTGAAATTGGAACATAGAAAAGGTATGTATGTATTAATTATTAGTTTCAAATATTTTAAATTTCTTTTATCAGATATTATAATTTAGAACAATATGTATTGCTTCATTATATTTTATTAAACATCATGAAGTGAAAGAAATTAAAATTTATTAAGTTATCTGCATTTAATCTAAAAATTAATGTTTAAGAATAAAGATTTGTATGTTATAAATTTCTTTACTTTCATTTTTTTTTCAGCAAACTGCAAGGATGAATGAATATAATTAAACAAAGTGGAATACACCCGACAAAAGGTAAGTTTGATAATGTATTAACTGTTAAAATATCTAGAATAAAGCTCCCAAAACCTTATCACAGCAGTTTATATACTGTTATGTAATATTTAGTATACATGTTTAGGTATAGGAACCATATTTATCTGTGCCTGCAGTGCTCAAATTATGACGGACCCAAAACCCCAACCCTGAGTAATTTGTTTACCGTTTCAGAGTGAATATAAACCTCATACCCTTATAAATATGGTTTTATGTACAATCATCTTGCACACATGCACATCTTAATGTTTTGTGCAAACGTCTTGCAAAATATATAATAAAAAGTAAAAGGTTTAAATATCTCGTTTGAGAAACAGAACTATTTATATGCGACAGGAAGGTATTACAAAATTTAAAGACTTTAATCTTGACAATGTTTACACATTAATTGCACTTAATACAGGTAGCTATTTTATTATCATTAAATGTTGAATTCTTACAATATAAAAAGACACAAAGTAATGATATTAAATATAGAAAAAACCAATCATTCTATCAGCATTTTAATTAAGTAAATTTGTATGTATTGGCAAATTTCATTTTATTTATTTAAAATATTTGTTTTAATTAATTTGAGACTTTCAACATGTCTGAATTTAATTGGTCATCTGATGATGAATGGACAACTACATTCTTTGTGTTATTAGCAACTGCAAACACAGAAAATAATACTGGTTCCTCTGTAAAAGCAACCAGAGCCGTATCAAGCACATCAAAAACTACGGATACACATTTGGCCACTACCACTATAGTATTGACACCATCAACCGAAGATGAAACAACAAGGGCACTAGATTCTAATATGACACCTGGTGAGGCTACCATTACAGCAATAACAGAAACCATCGCTGTAGACACTTCTACAACAATAAGTACTACGAATACTGCAGAGGCTATCATCTTGCTAGCTGCCATAACAACTGAAAGTTCGACAAATACCAATGAAACTGCAACTACTAATGCTGAAAATACTACAACTACTAATGTGCCTGTTACATTTATCACAGATTCAGCAACCACTACTACAGAAGCGACTGTAACAGCAAGTGCAATGAATACTGCAGAAGCTACTACAATACAAAATAGCACTATTTCTACAGAGGCGACAGATAACACAAACACTGCAAATACTACTGCACAAAATAAAACTTACAAAGCGGTGGCAACGACTGGTGTATCTGTAACTTTGACAGATGCAGTAAACAACACCGTGGAAGTTATTTCAACAATCGTACACAATTTACAGAAGGCACCACTACCCTACCTGTCACTATTACAACAGGCATGACAACCGAAATTGGAATGACTATTGTACATGATATAACAACTACAGATTTGAAGTTACCAGTGGAACTGGTACAGCTGCAACTGAAGAAACCAGCACCACTTTAGAAAAGAATAAATCGGTTATTGCAATGACAACTGCAGAAACCATTTCACAAGATGACATTGATACTACACAAGATATATCCACCAAAGTAGTGGAAATGGATACTGTGTCAGATATATCTATAACAGATTCAGCAAAACACCATTACAGACACTACTTCAACAGCATGTGCAATGATAACGACAGAAGCTACCATTACACAATCTAGTACCGTCATTGCAGAGACGAGAACTAACACCAAAGCTGAATCCTGCACTATCAAAGCGTTAATTACTACTGATGAAGAAATTTCGTCTGCAGCTGCATTTACTACGACAGAGGAAGCAATCACCATGGTATAGGCACCTTCAATATCAAATGCAATTAAAAAAACTGTGCACGTACCACCACACCAGCTGCCTCTACCAGTGACGAGTTGAAAGCTAACACAGAAGTTGCAATTACTACTATATTAGATACAACAACAGAAACAGCAATGGCTAATTCAGCTGTAAATAAAACAGAGGAATCAACTGTCACTGAAGAAGCTTCTTCAGTGGAAATCACAATGACACCACAAGAAGCTACAACCACACAATCGGGTGCTATCGCTTAAGGATTGAATTACTAAGGAAAACCTAAAAGGCGATGAAAGAAAGCTAAGAAAATAGAACAATGCGTTCCACATTCTATGGATTGGCAAATTGATAGTAAAATAAGTGACGACAACATACCACTGAAACAGTTACAACGAAAACATGACCAAAGCAGAGCAACTGAAGAGATAGGGATTGAATTGAGTCAATGTATGAGAGTGGAGATTCCTTTAAACCCCTACAAAACATGATTATAACTCCAGTGATTCCAATTTATCAACACCAACAGATGATTCTGTTAAACGCATGGACAGGTTATTGTCAGAAAAACAGAGACAAAAGCCAAACGGAAGAAAAATCAGAAGGATAGGCAATCGAAAATATCAAATCAAAGTCAGATAAAACTAAAAGAAACCAACATTAACACCCCATGAAAATCAATTAACCGGTAAAGGTTATTCATTGAACGAAAAGAATAATTCAAATGCAAACAATCAAGAGAAGACAGGAACAACAAAAGAAAACACAACAGTATCTTCTGAAGACATAGACCTTCACAGAGTAATGGAAATAAGCGAACAGATGGCAACGTTCAATGAACTGGTTACAGTACATCATGAACAAAGGTTAGACGATTTACTTTTGTAAATGGTTTGCCACGAAAACCTGTATCTGCAGATGGAAACTGTTTTTTTCAGTCAGCACTTCCACATATACCAAATACTTATTCAGTTCAATCTTTACGCAGAACTTTATGTGACCACATTATTGAGAATGCTAAGGAGTATGTTGGATTCTTTGCGGTGTCTGATTTGTTTGAATCATTTGATGAAGATATTTCGTGGATCGACTTTAGAACAGAGATTGACGAGCTTTCTGTAAATGGTAGCTGGACAAACAGAGCTGCTGATCTTCTGCCTTTAGCCTTGGTAAACTGGACTGGACAGACCGTCAAAATATTTTCAAGTTTGTCTAATCAGACATTTTTAGATATAACTCCTTCAGTAAAACACAGTAAAAATTCTTCATGTGAACCGATTACTTTGGCTTATTTAGCGTCAACCAATATCACAATACCTGAGCATTATGATGCTTGTGTAAAAGATTTTAAGTAAGCATTTAGGTTTCGGTTTAAGTACAAACAAATTTTAATTAAGACTTTTTCTATATGTTGTCAAGCACTTTTCTAAAATAAAGTCATTTTATCAATTAAAGATATGATTTTTATAAAGTTATAAATTTATAATAAAATTTTCCGATTTTAACATGCATAAAATTTTCTGTATGCTTTTAGCATTATTATCTTGTTAAGATAATTATTATTTGTTTCAGTGAATGTAAACATGAATCAAATGTTTTAGAAAAATCATTCATATTATTATAATTTTGACGCACGAAATTATTAAAGTGTTATTTTCATTTAATGTAAAAATAAAAATAAATCATGATACATACTGATATTTTACAACAATGTTGAACATTTTAAATGTAATTATACTAAACTTAAAAGTAATAAGTGTTTAATAGTTATGTTTTTCATATGTCAAGCATTATTAATTGTTATTAAGCAGTGTTTTGTGTATTATGTCTTTTGTAAGCTAACATGAATACATACACTCGGATTTGATAAAGAAACAATCATTTGAAAACTTGTGATTATGAAATGATGGATTTCTTTTTATCAAACTTTCCATTTTAAAGATAAAACTTAAAACAATGTAGTTTATGTTAACTTTTCTAGGACTTTTGACATTTTTTTGTCAAATACAGATTCAGATAAGTCATTTGGTATTAAAATTGTTTTTCGATTTATCAGTAGAATATGCCAAATGAAAGTAACTTTTCAAGCATCTTGTGGTCATTTTTTTATTTCTTTAAAAAATATTACTTTGAAGAAAGTCTTATATTTCTATAATTTGCTTATCCATTTTTCAATATAAATACATATATTGTTTTGTAATGCTATGGTCAATTATCGTCACGTACTACACAATGGTACGACACAACTATTATTATATTAATAGTTTTGAACTGCTAAAACAAATTATCTTACTGTAATATGTTTACGCTTGCAAACATCTGTTTAATATATCAGTAAACTTATCAGCAGAAAGTGTTACACCTTAGTACTCTATAATGGCATTGACATCTGGTATTAATCAAAACAAATACATTGTGCAAGCAAAATGTATAGTGTTACCAATTAAATTATCCCTAAAACAATAATTACCACTAGAGGGAGATGAAATTTTATTAACTATTTATTTTACATAACTATAAAATTTCAAGCATTTTATTCAAAGGATAATTGAAAATTTATGTTTTATTGATTTCCCAAAATGTTGAAATATTCAGATACGTGGTTTTGGCATTAACCCCTCGATGTGTTTAATCTTTTCGGGACATTGTACAATGATTGGGACAGTTTCAGGAAGGTGCAAGATTTCTCTGTAAGATATAAATTTTGCTAAGTGTGTGATATTGTTAAAAGTAAGAAAGCTAACCCAATGCCAGAAACATGTAACACTAACTGGAAAGGAAGCAGCAAAGCCATACGAAAAGATTAACAGCAAAATTAATTTCCTTTCAACAAAAATATAATCAACTACATGATGTCACAAAACCATGGCAACTGTTCCTCGATTTCACCCAATAGTTTTGTTATTTCATATTTTTGATTTTCTTTAATTTCGACGTATTTTTAAGATTCGAATTTCAAACTCAGTGATGTGTTCTTGAAATCTAAATGCGTAAGATTTTCTTCCTGTCCTCTCTTTCTGCCATTGTTTTCTCTGGGCTACATATAATTTCTGATATCCTAAAAGTAAATTAATTTCAACAAAATAAGATTTCGTTACGTATTAAATTATAATCCTGGTACCTTTGATAACTTTTAAGGATGAAGAAGACATACATACCACCTTAAAAGCAGTTGAACTATTTGCATGTATCAATCATTTAATATATTTCATTACCCAATAATGTGTCAGATCTGCTGAAAGAAATCGACTGAATTAATTTTATTCAAAACATAGATCAAAGATTCAAGTTGCCCAGTTGCACAGAATAGTCTGTATAGAAATTTTGCCAACATTGAATGTATTTTCTTTTTAATCCTGATATTGATCATGTCAGATGAGACAATTGTCTACTGGTCGATCAACCTAGTCACATGAACATTGATATATTACAAACATTATAAACAGCTATGTATCGACATTGTCAATATCATTTATAAGTGTTATTTGCTTGATACTTTTAAATGTACATTCATATCATCTCAACATCAAAATGCAGAGACTCACTGGCCAAAATGTCTCAGATGGGCTAAAATTAGTTTTGGTGTATATGTAATTAATATCAAATTCGCTTATAAGTTTATGTTGATTAAGATAATTTAAGTCTTCAAAGATTTAGTCAGTGGATACATCATTAAGATTCCACTAACAAATATCGTCTCTTCTCATAAGGGCGGATAAGGACAAATTCATGACTTGACTCTCACAAATGAGTTTTTGAAATATGAAGAAAAACAAATAAATAACGAATTATATGTAACACATTTAATTTCTGTAACTATATTAATTTATTTCATTATTACCAATTTCCATGGATTGATGGAAAACGTCCTTTTATTTTGTATTTGATGGTTTTGACAAAGTCTGCATACATGCCATTAATAGAAAGTTGTATTTAACTGAACATTTAAATTGGTGATTAACCTATAACCATGAAATCAGTGAAAATTGGTATCCAATAGATAATGATGAATCCGTAGTAATTTTTCAACCTTCATTGAAGTGATTGAAAACCTCATCATGTCCATTCTCTCATACATATGAAACCTATCATTTTGTTGTAATTCTGATTTCACATCATAGTTCAAACAATTTGATAATGAGTAGCTAATACTCTTATTTTAATGGAAATCTGTTAATTGCAACATGTATACCAAATCATATTTTAGTGCAATACATTATTGTGTATGACTTGTTCTAATGTGTATATTACAACATTTACTATAATAGTAATGACTTTCAATTATTTCCTCTATGATAGCAAGTTCTCCATTCTTTCCTTTAGATATATAAATAAATGCCGTGCATTCTGTATAAAATCAACTGCAAAAAAAGGGGGTGTTAAGATTGTCCCTAAGTTCAGTTAAAACCGCCTCACAGTCTTCATCTATTCTTTGAAATAGATTTGCTTCATGGTTACACTGATCATTGAAGAAGTTGAAGGTCAGCTCATCTGCAGGAATACAGAAATCCGAAGTACCTAAAATAGATTTTAAACTGGTTTAAATATTACAGAAAATGAATACAGAAAAAAAGGTCATATCCTTAGTACCATGCTTTCATCAAACACAGTCAAACCTGTTTTCAGAGACCAATCAAGGGAGAGCAAAAAAGTGGGCTCTTAAGACAGGTGGTCTTTAAATACAGGTTCAATTCATATGAAATGTACTACAGACGGATCTGAAATTGGTGGTCTTTTAGCACAGGTTTTGGTTTATACAGGTGGTCTCTTAAGCAGGTTTGACTGTATTTTCATTTTTGTGATGTTATTTCAATCAGTGTTTTGGAATATTCCAAGAGTGTTTTGATTTTTGGTTTCCCGTTACCAATCTATACTCAATTTGAGATTATGATTTTATTACTTTTGAAACAAAATTCATGAACCATGGCTTGATACTAGTGTCAAACACTGTAAATTTGGGTGCAGGAGCATACACTGGAAAGTAACTTTATCGCCTAGTATGGGAAAATCAATGCCATGAACATAATGCCATGAACATAATGTCTTTCACCAGATATCAATCATTTTAATAATCAATTAAATCAAGTACATCATTAACTTCTTTAAATCATACTTAACCTTCATTTAGTCACAAAACATATCTAAATTTGAAGACTTCGTTTAAAGAGTTGTCAAGTTATTGCGCACACTTCAGCATCCGACCACCAAATTAATAAGCAATATTTGCCTGTTAATTTCAAAAGTAGTTTGAAAGTCTGAGTTTGGAAGTGATCATTTAACACTTAATTTTAATTCCTGTGAATCAAAGACAGCAAGTACTGTAACAATAGTTTGTCTAGCAATATGCAATGCATTCTTACCATACACTTCAGGATAATGATATAGAACATCAGGTATGCCTGACAATGTATCTCCCTGATTTTGTTTTCTTATATTATGGCTGTTCCAAAGAACTGTTAGGTCTGCTAGATCCTGTTGAACTATCGGCAAATATACAAACTGCAAGCATATTCTGAAATGTTAATGGAGTATATCTATTTGATAAAAACCTAATATGGTCCCTATTTGCAGCTAAATTTTTTAAAAAGGATTTATTGTCAAATATAACAATGAATAATAGATACAATCAGGACTTGTTGCTGTGTGATTTTTTTCTACATTAGCTAGAGGTATAGGGGAGTGTTGAGATCTCACCATGTTTAATCCTACAGCATTGTTGCGCCTATCCCTAGTCAGGAACCTCCGTCCTTTGTTAGTCTTGTATGAATTTTAATTTTAGTTTCTTTAACATTTTGCTGTGTTTAATACGATTAGCAAACACTATACGGAAATTTTGCTTGTTGAACACGTGTGGATGGCATACATGTTGTTGGTAACACATCATCATTTTGTATGATCCACTTGTGAGTCTCCTCACTCTGCTGTATCTATATCTGACGAATTTGACGATGTATCTTGTTCGTATTCATTATGAATGCAAGAACAGGGAATCATTTGGATTTTATATCAGGAGACTCTATCTCACACATTCCAATAGATCATTTAACATATGATATTGATGTTGCAGTTGGGAAAGATATAATAATGATAAAGTTGTAGATAGTAGAGGTAAAGACTTATAAGAACTTTGTATTGGAAACAAATTAAGAATAGTTAATGGGAGAGTATTTGGTGATAGTACAGGTAAATTTACATGCCATAATTATGCAGGTTCTAGTGTAGTGGATTATTACATTGTATCGAAATGTTATTAGAAGATATATTATATATGCAGGTATCAGAATTTACACCATTGTCAGATTGCCACTGTAAAATTTCTATGCAATTTTATCATCATTTCAGAGGAGTATAATAAAGAAAATATGACACACTTCCCAGAACGATACAAACGGAATAATTTAATAGTAGAGAATTTTCAAAAGCTTTTACATCCAGCCATTCAAAATGATATAAAATCATTTTTAGATAAATCTTTAGATGTAAGTGCGACTGGAATAAATAATGCTACTTTCTATATACATCAAATTTTTGATAAGGTAGCAAGATTTTCACTGAAAGCAAGATTTTCACTGAAAAGAAAAAGTATCAGAAGAAAGTTTCAGGTAAGAAGTGGTTTGATTTCGAGTTGAAGAAAAGAAAAATTGTTTTGAAAAGGCTATACTTTTGGCAAAATTTCCTCGTGACCCAACAGTTAGAGGGTCCAACTATAAATTAAATAAAGAGTATGCTAAATTGGGAAATTTAAGAAAAAAAATTCAAACAAAACATTTCCGATAAACTAGATCAATTGCTCAGTAATAATCCAAAAGAGTATTGGAATTTAGTCGCATCATTGCGAGAACATAATAATGATCAAGATAACCTTCAGCATTTCATAGAAGGAGCACCTGGCATGAATATTTTTCAAATTTATCTAAAATCCCAGAACACTATAAAGCAAGAATACAGGAAATTGAAAGTAAAATTAAACAAATAGTTAATAATCTAGAATATACCAGTTTTACCAATCTAGATTTTAAAAGTCAGAATTGCAGAAAGCAATAGCTAGTTTAAAATCAGGTAAAAGTCCTGGGTTAGATAACATAAATAATGAGATGCTTAAAGCTGCACAGTTATATATAAACCCGTGTTTGTTAAAGCTATTTAACTCGGTTTTTACAGCTGGGATATACCCAGAAAAGTGGCTAGAAGGTTATACTACACCTATTTTAAATCTGAGAACCCTCGAATACCACAAAACTACAGAGGGTAACAATATGTAATAGTATTGGTAAACTTTTAATATTATACTTAATAATAGACTAGATGTATTCCTATGTGATAATAATGTTATACATGAAAATCAGATTGGTTTTCAAAAATCAAGGACATCAGATCATATATTTGTAATGAAATGTTTAATAGATAAATATATAAACACAGGAAACAAACGATTATATACATGTTTTGTGGATTTTCACAAAGCATTTGACACAGTGATTCACGAAGGATAAAATTGAAATTATTGCAATGTAATATAAATGGTTTGTTTTATAATATATTATGTAGTATGTATAGACATAGTAAAATAGTAGTAAAAATTGGGAATAAGATGACAGTCATTTGAACCTGAAATTGGTGTAAAACAAGGGGATGTACTAAGCCCTAATATTTTTGAATGATTTTTCTCATATATTGGCAAGAGATCAGGAGAATTCAGTCACTCTGTCTGGAAAAAGAATTACATGTCTACTATATGCTGATGATCTTGTGATCTTATCATATAATCCAGAAAATTTACAGTATAAATTAAACATGCTAGATCAATATTGTAAAGATTGGTGTTTTAAAATTAACACTCACAAGATTAAGGTTATTATCTATAATTAAGGTGGGCGTCTTCTCAAAGGAAATTTTAAGATTGGGTATAATATATAATGTGTCAACAGATGTAAATATTTGGGACTTATGATGTGTTCATTTAAAGAAACAAAAACTATTGTATATAACAAGGCATTAAAGGCCTCTTTTAAATTATATAAAGATGTAAAATCATTAGATCCTCCAGTTAAATCATTATTACACAAGTTTGATCATATTATAAAACCCATTGCAATATATAATGCTGAAATTTGGGGTACCCTTTCAGAAGGAAAGCAGAGAAAAACAAGAATCTATATTAGCTATGTCAAGATTGGGAAGTCGAAAATTAAATATTAAGTTCTCTAAGTTCCCTCTTGGAGTAGATAAGAAAAGTACAAACATTGCAGTATTATCTGAGTTGGGTAGAATTCTATATTTTATTCCATTTGTATAGCCATGTTTTCAAATTGGCACAGACGAGAATGCAAATGAAACTTCACTACTTCATTGTGCATATCAACAGAGTAAGACACTCAGTAATGATAATAATATTAACAGTTGGTACAAATCTATTGTGTTTCTTAGTGAAAAATAGGTATTAAATTATCATGTTGTAAGACATTAAGCCTATCTGTTTTAAAGAGTAATATAAAGAAATATTTAAAGAATAATTTTTAAAGTACTGGTACTAGAGAAGGGATGACGGAAAATTAACCACATATTTTGATTTTAAAGATAACTTTTTACTGAATAGTATATGAATTTAAAATCTTTTGAATACAGAAAAGTATTATGTAGATTTAGAATGAGTGCCCATAATTTGAGAATCGAAAGTGGAAGATATTAGTTAATAAAAGATGAGAACGGGAAAAGGGTAATATTAGAAAGGAATAAGAGAACTTGTCAATTATGTAATTACAACTGTGTTGAAGATGATTGATTGATTGATTGTTGGTTGCTTTACGTCCAGTGGCAAATATTTCATGCATAATCAGGACGAGAACAAGTTAACAATAAATAAAATAGGCAGGTCCTGAAATAGAGGCCGTCCGGGATGAAGGTCGGGAAATTTGGACTGCCACGGGAAAATGAGGGTATATTGGATAAGGACAGAAATTTAGCCTTGTAACAGGCCACCTACGGACCCCTCAAAGACTTGTTGCAGGGTTCTTAACGTGCAAAGAGCGTGGCACTCTCTTTACACGAGTCATCGGATTTAACGTCCCCATTCTGACCGGACGTGACTGCGAACTTGTACATCCCGCACAGCCAAACGGACGCCCCACTTTAGCGAGGGTTTTACCGCCCGTCGGAGGAAGACCAATGGTGACCATATTTCTATTCCCCAGTCACCCTTGGGGAGTGTTGAAGATGAACCACATTTTTGATTGAATGCCCTCTATATAACATTGAACTAAATGTACATCATCCGAACGGCATCAATAAGAAATACTAAGTTTTGTTTTTCACTCATTTTGGAAATATACACAGTCACGTATATTAGAGTATCGAGCTTTGTTTATATTATGATGTTCGAGATTATGGATTATAATCAATAGACTAAAACTTACCTGTATTATTGATCTAATTTTAACCAAAATCAGTATTGTTAAAATCATTGACACCGAAGAAGGCTATTTGTTAAGCCGAAATATTTGTCAACACGATTTAATAACAACATCTTCGTATAATACCATCTTATATTAGTATCGTTGTGCAAATTTTAGACTTATATAATTTTTTCCTTATCTGCACAGTATCGTCTATTCTAGACGATCCGTCACATAGTAAATTTGCTGGTTGGTCCTTTTATAGACTTCTTTATATATATATATATATATATATACATATATAGTACATTACAATATTTTTTTATTTTGATGTGTATTCTCCCAGCTGCAACATATGGAAAAAAAGGTTTACCATTATCAAGATTATATATATATATAAATATTATATATTCTAACAATTTGTAATTTGATTTGATATGTATTCTGTCATTCATTGGATTCTCTTTCTTTGTTTGTTATAATCTTTATGCCTCTCGGGGCCCAAAATTGGACAATAAAATTTATCTTATTTTATGTTATCTATCTTATACTTTATCCGAGCCCCAATTGATTGATTGATTGTTGGTTGCTTAACGTCCAGTGGCAAATATTTCATGCATATTCAGGACGAGAACAAATTAACAATAAATACAATAGGTAGGTTCTGTAATAGGGGCGTTCGGGATTGAGGTCGGAGAAATTTAGACTGCCACGGGAAATAAGGGTATATTGGATAGGGACAGAAATTTAGCCTTGCAACAGGTCACCTACGGACCCCTCAAAGAGTTGTTGCAAGGTTCTTAACGTGCAAAGAGCGTGGCACTCTCTTTACACGAGGCATCGGATTTAACGTCCCATTCTAACCGGACGTGGCTGCAAATTTGTACATCCCGCACAGCCAAACGGACGCCTTACTTTAGCAAGGGTTTTACTGCCGGTCGGAGGAAGACCAATGGTGACCATACTTATTCCCCAGTCACCCTTGGGGCTCTGAGCTGTTAATATTGTTATTGTTAATTTGTTCCTGAATATGCATGAAATATTTGCCACTGGACGTTAAGCAACCAACAATCGATCAATCAATCAATCATATACTTTATCCTGTAGTTATACCTGACGAGAGAATGTTGGACATCGAGTAACAGTTACATATTTTTGTACGTCACACAGGTTAGTGGAAAATAAATTTGTCGTTTATAGTATGAAGGGTTTCTACATGGAAAACAAGGTTGTGTGCGTAGTTTGGGTCATTTTGTTTTGAAGTTTTGAAAATATTGATCAGAAAATGATGAACATTTGGCACCTTGGATTACTACTCAACCTGTGTTGAAAGGGTTATTCTTTATTGAACAGTTTTATCAGTGTTGATTGCACATGTCACTTTGATAACTGATCCTTCTCTGAGTTATGTGGTTTTAGATTGAATAAAATGGCTTATAACTGGGTTTTCCACAGCTCAATTCGTGACGGTGAAGTTTTGAATGTTACATCGTTAGTTTTGCCATCACATTGTGAATGTTCGACTGCAATTTCAATTTATGAAGGATCATTATTAACAGGCTTGTCTTCGAATATTTTATCATTTTATAGTATACAAATGTCCGGCTTCCGTCTGTCTGTCCAGCGTAAACATGTCGCACCGTAACTTGAGAACGACTTATCCAAATTTCATGAAACTTAATATAGTTGTTTCTTATGATGGTCAAACGATCTGTATACTTTTGGTGAAAATAAGATTAAAACTTTTGAGTTACGTGACTTTGTTACTAAAATAGGGATGTGGTTTTTTCACATGTCGCGCCGTATCTTAAAAACGATATACCCAGTATGATTATTGCTTAAAGCTTTACACACTTCTTAAATATACTGATCTGAATATCTGTATACTTTCTGGTGATGATTCAAAATTATATTTTAGAGTTATAGAGTTTTTGTAAAAAAAAAAGGTGGTGGGGGGTTCAAATGTCGCGCCGTATCTCAGAAACTATAAATGATTATTGCTTAAAACTTCACACACAATACGAAGGACGTATCATGCGCTCGTGGCGTAGCTGTTTATCAACTTTTGCAGTTCTGAAGTACAAGATTTACATATTTCCATTTAACAAAAGTAACTTTTCTTTAAAACAATTAACACATAATATTCAAAGAAGTAGATTTGGTATGGTGGCCAATGAGACAACTCTCTCTATCCTTAATCAAATATTGTTGATGTCAATTAAAGGTAACTGTACAGCCTTCAACATGACATCTTGGTACATTCTGCAACTTCTGAATGTTTAGGGTTTTAGTGTTCTATCACTCAGACAAGCTCCACATCTAATATTCTTGTTCGCATGCAGGAACACCAACAGTACGTATATGTTAAAATTACAAGAAAATATTCCGTGTTTGTACGTTCTGCATTATTGCATGTTGCTTGATGTTTTTAATTACGTATCATAATTCCAATCTTAGTTGCAAATGTCTGTTTCATGTATTTTCAATGAAAACAATCCCAGTGTGCATTTTGTAAGGAATTTAGAACACATAATACCTTTTGCCAGAATTCATTTCATTTGCAGTATAAACAATATTGTCACAGCCAACTATTGCTTGTAAGAGCATAAATTTTGTTTTGAATAAATCTAAAATTAAAGGCTTTACATGTAAGTACATATTTTTAATCTAATTTTAATCCATGCAAATACCAAATACAGCCGAAAGAAGTGCCCAATTTGCAGAGGAAAATTGAAAGTGTCGGATCAATTTATTATTGTTAAATGTTGGATTGACATTTAAAAACTAGAGGCTCTAAAGATTGATTGATTGTTGTTTGCTTTACGCCGCATTAGCACAGAAAGGCTATATCGCGGCGAGAGCTAATTCGAATATTATAACAGTTTAAGGTATATTTTAAAATCAGACAAAAGGTCTTTCAATAAACTAAAACTCTAGACTAAAGCAAATAGATTATTTATAAATAAAATCAACACTAAGATAATGTGATAAAAATTAAAATCGTTTTAAATATAACAACATTTTTATATTTTATAATATATTCCAATTTCTTTTAAGAATGAAACAATATTTGTAAATGGAACATTATTAAATAAATCATACATATTATTGACATTGAAATGCTTCTTACGAATATCAGCAAAGTCAATACAATTAATTAAAACATGTTTAATAGTATACTTGCAGTTGCAAGGTACACATTGTGGTTCTTCTTCATTTTTAAAAGATACTCGTGTGTCACTCTAGTATGACCAATTCGGCATCTGGAAATAACACACTGATCTTTTCTGTACATTAAATTATTAAAAGGTTTACCTAAATTAAAGAGCCTGTGTCGCTCACTTTGGTCTATGTGCATATTAAACAAAGGACACAGATGGATTCATGACAAAATTATGTTTTTGAGATGGTGATGTAATTGTAGATCTTACTTTATTGAAATTTCTTGCTGCTTACAATTATCTCTATCTATGATGAACTTAGCCCAGTAGTTAGAGGAAAATATTTTGTAAAATTTACAAAATTTACAAAATTTATGAAAATTGTTAAAATTGACTATAAAGGGCAATAACTCTTAAAGGGGTCAATTGACCATTTTGGTCATGCTGACTTATATGTAGGTCTTCCTTTGCTGTACAGTATTGCTGTTTACAGTTTATCTATTCTATAATAATACCCACCATAATAACCAAAAGCTGCAAAATTTTCTTAAAATTACCAATTCAGGGTAGCAACCCAACAATAGGTTGCCTGATTGGTCTGAAAATTTCAGGGTAGATAGATCTTAACCTAATGAACAATTTCATTCCCGTAAGATTTGCTCAAAATGCCTTGGTTTAAGCGATATGAGTCAAAACTGCATCTTACCCTATGTACTATTTTTAGCCATGTCGGCCATCTTGGTTTGCGAGCAGGGTCATCGGACACATTTTAAAACTAGATACCCTAATGAAGATTGTGGACAAGTTTAGTTAAATTTGTCTCAGTAGTTTCAGAGAAGATTTTGTAAAAGATAAAATTTACGAAAAATTGTTAAAATTGACTATAAAGGGCAATAACTCCTTAAGCGGTCAACTGACCACTTTGATCATGTTAACTTATTTGTAGATCTTTCTTTGCTGAACATTATTGCTGTTTAGTTTATCTCTATCTATAATAATATTCAAGATAATAACCAAAACGGCAAAATTTGCTTAAAATTACCAATTTAGGGGCAGCAACCCAACAACAGGTTGTCCGATTCAGCTGAAAATTTCAGGGCAGATAGATCTTTACCTGATTAACAATTTTACCCAATGTCAGATTTGCTCTACATGCTTTGGTTTCAGAGATATAATCCAAAATCTACATTTTACCCCTATGTTCTACTTTTAGCCATGACGGCAATCTTGGTTGGTTGGACGGGTCAACGGACACTTTTTAAAACTAGATACCCCAATTATGAATGTGGCCAAGTTTGGTTTAATTTGGCCCAGTAGTTTCAGAGGAGAAGATTTTGTAAACGTTAACGACGACGGACACCAAGTGATGAGAAAGCTCACTTGGCCCTCCAGGCCAGGTGAGCTAAAAATTAATATGTTTACTACAGAAAAGTCCTTTGATTTTTACATTATACAAAGAATGTATATAAGTTTGATGTTGGTCAACAATTTCTTACATTGATTTCATATATGATTTTTAACTGGTTTCTTTGAAATAGGAAATATTATTCACCAATATATTTGGCTGTGTTGTAGGGCTTACTTTGATTAAGTTTATCCTTAAAAATATCAGACACAAAATCATGTTTTGTCATTTCATATTTTAGGTTGGTCTATGCCCGGCTTGGTTTCCTGTTGTCATATTTGTGAATGACATTCGTCACAGCTCGGTCGATTCCGTACCTTCATCTAACATTGTCTGTATTACATAGGAATCCATTGAACTACTTTCGGTCATGTGATAAACAATATGGCTGCGCCATTGAACACGTTTAACAATGATGAACTACTTGTTGAAATAGCGATACAAAGCACAATGCAATACAATATGTGTATATTCTAATTAAGAGAAGTTATATCGTAATAATGATGGATAGTATAGCTACTCCCACCAACATAGTATGTAATAAACCGGGTTTATTGTGCACTGATTGTAATAAAAGATTGTTTTGTTTAACAAAACATAAATCCGTAAATGAACAATACGGTGAATGGATAGAAAAATGTTTGAACGTACAACTTTCATGCTCACACTTGGATCTAATGTTTGTGTGTGAGAAATGTGTAAAATGTAAATCATACTGCATTTTAAGACTGAATCTTGTGAGAACGTTCAAACATTTATACAAACCTGTATTAGGAAAAGAGCAGCATATCTATCAAGGAAATCATGATAGGATACACAACCTGAGTTATTGCATGAAAATGAAATGACTATGTCCACAGATGATGCCAACGCCGGCGACTGTGTCATACTACTATACTATGGCAAAATTGTGGTTGTATAAAAATGGAAGGCTGAAAGATTAAATTTTAATAAAATTAAATTACACGATAACTGTTAAAAGAAAGACTTATTATAAGCTATTGATAATGCTTTGATGATCTTCGTACAAATTTGCCTTATTAAAAAGAAGTTTTTGAGGGCTTCAGCTCGAGACTCCATTGTTAAGTTTCTTCTTTGTTGATTTCTCAGGGTCTTTTCGCTGCTTTTTAGTCTTAACCGGAGATTTCGATGGTGTTTTTCTGGTATGTTTTGGAGAGAATGTAATTTCAATGTATTTCTCTACTAGCTTTTGAAACCGGCTGTTGATTTTAAAATTGTTTGCAACCCTTTCTTTCCATCTTCAAAAACAATATTGCTCAATAAATTTAATGTATAAGATATATGAGGGATCAACTTTACACACTTGGTGTGTCCCTCCGTTTTTTTTTTAAATTTATATAAAATACATGATGTATGTCAAAGATCTAAATAGTAAAATATCTATGACCAGGCGCCTATGAACATTGGATTTAATGATGATCAATCAGATTTGTCACTCAACGAATCCCTTGAACAAGCGGCTTTAGTCATGGAATTTGATGACGATCAACAAGATTTGAATTAAATTTATATTAAAGTTAATTTGTAAAATTGAAGTAAGTTGTTCTTACTATCATGAGATTAACCTTGACTAAAAAGAAATGGTATTGTGTTATAGCCTTGCTCTCATAAAATAAACAGTTAATCCTTAAATCAAACAGAAATAGTGTTATGCCAGAAAATCGCCTTTTAATTGTAGCCAACAAAAGACACAAATCAATAATAAAATTTAACAAGATTTATTATACACAAGTTTACAAGAAATATTACATAAAAGAAATGTCAACTTAACTGTCAAAATATATGTCCAATCTTTTATCTTTCCTTTATCCGGAAATCTTCTCGGAATCCACAGAATATTATATCCAATTGGTCACAATCTAGTATGATGTAGTTTGTAAATAAAAGTGTCAATCCAACTGCAGAGAATGTTGATGTCTATCGATGTCTAAGTCTATCTATGTCTATGTCCAAATCTCTATATATTTTACTAACTTTTGGGTCTGCATTTAAATACTCAAACAGAAATTTCTAGACAACGCTAGAAATATAAATTACGCATCTTTGTTATGATCATTCTGGAAACGTTATGTAAGTGAAATAGAAAGTTCTAATCATTCCATGAGTATCAATGAATGTTCCAGTGAATTCTAAACTGCATAGTTGTAACACAATGTATTTTATTTTGTACACAATGTATATAAACAATGTAAACATTCTTAGGCCACACAAAACAAATTAGGCCAACTAAATAGATATGATAGTTACAATATCATAACAATAGAAGAACTGTTAGGATCATTTGGTTGCCAAAACAACCAAGTATATCAGATTTGAGAATAGATGTTTCGTTAATGTTTAACCCCTTTTTAGAGCTGTAGTGGTTGTTGGTATGGCTCGAATGAAGATTATGAATGCGTACAGTGAACAGACAATGCTTAATTTTATTTCATTAAAACAAATTATGATTTCAAACTGTTTTAAAAATTATGTACATGTATAACATCATGAATATATATATCCAGACACAATTACACTATCATATCTAGTTTCCATCTATATATATATATATATATATATATATATATATATATATATATATATATATATGTCGTGTACAAGTTGCAATTTTGGACAGGTTATAACATGTACAAAATATTGTACATGTTATAATTTGTACATGACGCCAACGTCATACCAATATACGACCGCAAAATTTTTGCGGTCGTATAAAATGTCACCAATAGGGTAAATAGTCTAATTCGGTAGGTCATATTCATGAAAAGGGAACGGGATTGTAGTTAAGACATAAGGAACATATCCGATATCATCTGTGAAATGGCCCCAAGGGTGACTGGGGAATAGAAGTATGGTCACCATTGGTCTTCCTCCAACCGGCAGTAAAACCCGTGCCAAAGTGGGGCGTCCGTTTGGCTGTGCGGAGTGTACAAATTTGCAGCCACGTCCGGTCACAATGGGACGTTAAATCCGATGCCTCGTGTAAAGAGAGTGCCACGCTCTTTGCACGTTAAGAACCCTGCAACAACTCTTTGAGGGGTCCGTAGGTGACCTGTTGCAAGGCAAAATTTCTGTCCCTATCCAATATACCCTCATTTCCCGTGGCAGTCTAAATTTCTCCGACCTTAATCCCTTAATCTATTACAGAACCTACCTATTGTATTTATTGTGAACTTGTTCTCGTCCTGAATATGCATGAAATATTTGCCACTGGACGTTAAGCAACCAACAATCCATCTGTGAAACGGATATTCCATAACGGTCAACCAACTCGTGATGGCGTCCGTAAAATTTAGAAAGTGATGATTTCAACTTCACCATTTGGAACTCTTGGTTTAAAATGAAAATTCACAATTGGGAAGGTGAAATCATCTCTTTTGTCGTAAAGTTTTGTTTTCAACCGACCCTCATAGTCAATTTCTAGATATGTCATAATCAAATGGCAAAATCAAAAGCTCAAACACATCAAACGAATGGATAACAACTGTCATATTCCTGAAGTTATAATTACATAAGGAACTGAGACATCATAAATTAAACTGTTTTAAATAGTATGTGATCATTTTTTAAAGGTGCCAAAGAAAATTGATTTTGTGAGGGTTAAGTTAGTCTTAAAAGCTAGAGGAGTACTAAAGAGCAATTTTTTATTGGACAGGTATGTTAAATTCAGTTTATGTGATCAAAGGAATGTTTTTTAATGCCACACACATACGGAGTAAAATGTAGATGCAATTAAATGAAACACAAGATGTAATTCAAAGAGTTTGAAAAGCTAAAAGACATCCTTTTCTTTTTTGGAAAATAACCAAACATCACATTCAGAGAGGCTAAAATGATTATTTCCTGAAAATACATTCTAATAAATTTAATAACCTCTATCACGCAGATACATTTATAGAGTTCAGTTGTCATCATCAGCCTTTCCAAATTGTGATCGGTTGTACATTCTGCTGCTGATATGATAAATAGGGAGAAAGTAATAAATGTAATGTGTAATAATATTTAATAAATATGTTATTGTCAGCACTTTTGTGTTGCCATTGAAACACGTGCTGCAAGAATATTTCAACATATATCCAGGCTCACATTTGTGCCATAACTAACATTAACTCAAGACGTACTGACCATGTATCTGTATCGAAATAAATTCTGCCAATGTAGGCACACCTCTAATGGAGTTGAATATGTTATCCTTCACCACACAATATTATAATACGCAATGAACGTCTGATCCAATTATGAATACACAGTAATATATCGATAAAAATGACTTCTATAATGCCACCGTTATGTACAATTAATATATAATTTGACAATAAAAAGATAAAATTTATCTTTAATTTTGATCTGTGTGCACCCATATAATAACCAAAATGTATTATTACAAGATTACACTAGTCTGATAGCAACGGGGAAAACCAGTAACGACAATACTAGCAACGTTAAAATAATTTACCTAAGTACTAACAACGACAAAATAATTCATATACCAGCTGGTGAGGCATGGGTAGTACTTCTGTAGCATATTTGAGAGTTCACGCATATTAATTAGTTAGAAATAGTCAAAGGAGGAATAATTGGACGCTTAATTATTGTTAATTCCGAACACTTATTCATCTTATCTGTGTTAGCTTTCTGCAATTAAGAGCACCTCCATACGGGGTATATAAGATATTTAAAACATGGCAATAATGAATATTCACATAACTTATTTACTTATATATGATAATAAACTATCTATGTATCCTTTTCAAACAAGTATGTTTATTGTAAAGCTCTATTTTATGCATTGCAAGCATTATAATGACTTTGGGATTTTACAAATGTTCAGATGATAATATCAACTGTTGCTGTTTCAGTGGCACTGGCCAATCTTGGGCACAGTTTGACAAAAGTAAACATGAAAGTACAAGTATGTATTGGTAGCAACAACGCTTTGCTACAAAATAATACAGAAAAGAAGAAGAAAAAAAAGAACAAAATGAAAATGTAGCAGCTAATTGATGTTATTTACATGTTTAGTAATGTAGCAGTTGAAGTGATAAGATGTGTTTCTGCAAGCTCCATCTAATTAAGGATTAATAATGATTTAAGCTAATTTAAAAAAAAATATGGATTTAACATCAACATTCTTTAAGAACATTACATCTTTTCTTGGAGACTTTTCTGGATTTAAAAGTGTTTCAGAGGATTTTGACTTTCTTACATCAAGTGAGTTATATAACATTGATGACTGTACAGACAGAACTCTGTCCTGTCCTATGTTATTAACTTTAAAAATAATTTAATATACAACTTATTTAAAATATATTGTTTGGAAACTACTCTGAAGAACAATTTGTGGACAGAGGTAAAATGGACTTGTCTATTCTTTTGATGATAGTGAAGGAAAGTTGTTTTCACATATATGAGTCCACTAACACTCTACATATTCAAGGAAAGGGTGCATATTTTGGTTCAAAAATACTTTCAAGATTTTTGCAGAAGAACTTTATCATGTATATAACACACTGAGACTGGATGATTAAAAAATGTGAAATTTAAAATGTACATAATGAGGATAATGAAAACATTAGTATTATAAACCAGATTGGATCTACACAAAATTCCAATGTGTCAGAGACCGATCCTAAGGTTGTGCAGTACATGACATCTGACTGTTTAGACACAGAACCAAACTTACTGCACAGCATGACATCAACCAACACAGATACTGTCATCAATTCCACTCCCAGCAGGTAGTCACCTGATACCAATGAACTGTTGTTAGATTGTAATACTTTATCTCCAATTAACATCAATCATCATGAAACATTAAACAATACAAGATGAAATCCTTTTCTAGATACAAATGAAAAATGTTTGGGAGCATAATAAATTAGATTGATTGTTGGTTGCTTAACGTCCAGTGGCAAATATTTCATGCATATTCAGGACGAGAACAAATTAACAATAAATACAATAGGTAGGTTCTGTAATAGGGCGGCGTCCGGGATTAAGGTAGGAGAAACTTAGACTGCCACGGGAAATGAGGGTATATTGGATAGGGACAGAAATTTAGCCTTGCAACAGGTCACCTACGGACCCTCAAAGAGTTGTTGCAGGGTTCTTAACGTGCAAAGAGCGTGGCACTCTCTTTACACGAGGCATCGGATTTAACGTCCCCATTCTGACCGGACGTGGCTGCAAATTTGTACATCCCGCACAGCCAAACGGACGCCCCACTTTGACGAGGGTTTTACCGCCCGTCGGAGGTAGACCAATGGTGACCACACTTCTATTCCCCAGTCACCCTTGGGGAGTAATAATAAATTAGAAGTTTATTGACTAAAACAACTACACACATAAACTACTCATAAAGGAAAAGGCACTTGTTGCATGAACCCGCTGAGGGGTTCATGCTTATACATTGGCGAGTTTTGGATGTGTCTATGGGCCACTCGATATCTCTCGGCCGGAAGTCAGAATAAAATTCTCGGAACGTCTCGAAAGTTTTCGGTCATTTATACAGGTCTTTACAGGTTGTTATCTACGTGTTTGATATGGTCAGTTGATGGCTAGGCTACCACGTGACATTGTAACAATCAAAGTAAATTAGGAATAGATTCCTCAACTTTGTAATTTATTTAGCCTTTTAACTTTTTCATTCGAGCGTCACTGATGCTTTTTGTAGACTTAACTCTTGTCTGGCGTACATCATTTTAATTCTTGTATCTTTTATATCTACATATCTTTTATATAAATTGGTTATTTTGAAAGTGTGTACAGGTATTCATAAACTTCTGAATTAATTAATTCTTCGGCAAAACCAAGTTTCCCTGTAGAATGTTTGAATTGATTTAAGTTAAATCAGGAAATCCTTTAAATTTGAGATGTTTTATGAGACCAAAATAAGTCTCTTCATAAGAGGTCCCAATCAATTGCATGCCACAGGTTTCACCACATACAACATCTACCACGAGTTCAGACAGCTTCAAATACGAGTTGAGATATAAAGGCATTCATGTAGGAAACAAAATATAAAGATATGATAGATAAAATAAATGCATCCAGAACTTCAGATTATAAAGCAAACTGAGTGCATAAATTTATATTGCGATTAGTTTGTGCAATTTGCATAAGTCATCCGGTTTGTAGAAATTAGGATTTGCCAACGGGTTATAATCGGAAAAATTATGTACATTCCCAAGTAATAAATGAAATAGTCGAGCTTTAAAATAACTATTCAAATAGTAGCTGTAAATATACACTTTCAACTGGCTTCTTCTATTCACAGTCAATTATTTCAATTCAAAAGCAAACACAAATTCAGCAACAATCTTTTGGTGACCCGGCAGTCAGCGGTCTTAGGTTCATGTATTGCGCTTTTCTTTTTTTAAAGAAAGCAACTTGTTTTTATCATATAATGTATAGAACCTTCATCCATTTACAACATCAGACACAGCTTGTGGCATTGAAAATGAAGACCGTGCAGGAAATGATTACAAATATGTCATTCACAGGTATTAGGAGTGCTATAACTGGCTTCTGTCAACAAAATGTGGATGTAGTCCTGATGGTCTGTTTGTATGATCCAAATAAAAATAATAATATTGGCTTGCGCCTCGGACGCATGAAATTCATAACGTCTGGTTTTCATTTTTTATCACACCTGCCAAATGCACCAAATGTTTTTGGCTTTGTAGATGTAGATTTACAAAATTTAAGCATTGAAATATTATCAATTTCTAGAATTCATGTCATTGATGAGAATAACTTAAAGGCTCAAAAAGCAGCTTACAGAAAAATAACGACCCAAGATTTAGATTTAAAGGCGTAAATGTATATCGTCAGCTGACTGGAGATGAAGCACTGTTTCTTGGTGTTAACCGAAATGAGGACACTAGCTCACCTGTCAAATCAGTGATTATCATAAGGTGGATCTGATCAACGCCTCAATGGAAATAAAGAAATGTGCAAACATAACTGTAAAGAGCCAATTAGAACTATTGAATTTGATGTCCATTCAACTACGATAAAAGATTGATTGTTGGTTGCTTAACGTCCAGTGGCAAATATTTCATGCATGTTCAGGACGAGAACAAGTTAACAATAATACAATAGGTAGGTCTTGTAATGATAGAGGGATGATGGTCGGGGAAATTTGGACTGCCATTGAAAAATGAGGGTACATTGGATAGGGACAGAAATTTTGCCTTGCAACAGGCCACCTACGGACCCCTCAGAGAGTTGTTGCATGGGTTCTTTACGTGCAAAGAGCGTGGCACTCTCTTTACACGAGACATCGGATTTAACGTCCCCATTGTGACCGGACGTGGCTGCAAACTTGATACATCCCGCACAGCCAAACGGACGCCCCACTATGGCAAGCGTTTTACTGCCGGTCGGGAGAAGACCAAGTGACCATATTTCGTTTCCCCAGTCACCCTTGGGGTACGATAAAGAGGAACATTTTGTGTCACAACTTCTCCTTGAAGATGGTATTTTTACGGTCATCAACTTCTGTTAAAAGCTCAGATTCAAGATTTAAAAGTTCTTTTAGTTTTAAAAGTGATAACTTGTATAATTGTGGTTAATGAAACATAATCTTGAAACGCATACAAATTAAAAGACACACCAGAATATAAAAAGAACTTCTAATCACACGTTTAACGTCGCAGTATTTCATATGAAAGAAACTTTCGCTCTGCTTAGGTAGCATAAATAATTATTCCATAACAATATATGGGACCAAATCGTATCAATACGAAGAGACCAAGGATTCCGACCCCGACTATGATCCTCCCGTTAAATCTCTACGAGTAGACATTTGTTACTTAGGAAAATGCCATTTTCTTTCAGAATCAACAATCTCACTTTGACTTCTGTTGATTTATTTGATATAAAGAAATTCTTTTATATGTCGGGAGAGAAGCGGATATCGTCATGTTAACATATTTAATAAATTTCAATGCAGGCGTCACGTGGCATATCACATTACAAAATAATTTTGTCGTTTGTGTGTAGGATTAAATATTGTCAATTGTGTCTTTGGTCTTATGTTTTATATTATTATAATAGTTATCAAAGGTACGCGAAAGGTTCTGAATATAACTAATAATAATAAACATTTTTTTATGTAACTGGGAGGTATCAGATATTACTGAAAATACGAAAATGTTAGAAAGAGGTATTCTTACTGAAAATACGAAAATGTTAGAAAGAGGTATTCTGACTAAATTCACTCGAAATTAGTATTTTAATGTAAGTTAACCAACATACAATTAGTTAGGTAATAGCAAGTGCTATTTTATATAAGAATTGCACGGACATAGTTGTCTTGCAATAATAAAAATCATATTAAATATATCTCGAGTGTAGAGATAAATTATTACAAGTATACTGAATAGATCCTTGTCATATCATCTATACTTTAATTATCTGACTACTTAAATATGTTGTTGCTTACCCTGAATATTAATAAACATATCTGATTCTCGAAATGAATAAAAATATAAACTTATATATGTTACTTTTCACAAATGCCTATATTATACTGACCAGATCATATCTTGTCATACTGACACATACTAACATACAGTTTACAAACTACTCATAAAATTTGCAAGCATTTTAAGTCTTTGCCCGCTACAATATATACAATTTATAGAAGATTGACTAGCTAGTTAAGTATAACAATCCTTAACTTGTCTTAACCGACTGTAAATTGGTACTGTTTTAACCCTTTTCACTGAGGACTGTTGTATTTTCATTTTTATCACACCTTCCAAATGCACCAAATGTTATAGGCTTTGTAGACAATAGACAAACACATTTACATTAAATGGTTATGGCATACAGTATTAAGACAATAAACTTACAATAGTTAAATTGATTATACTTATAATAGAGTGACAGTGGTATTCACAGCAAAGAAAAAGAAAAAGACTATAAATATGTGTGTATCGATAGTTAACACATTATTAATGTTCATGAACAAAAAAAAAAAGAACACACACAAAAATTAAGTTGCATATTAAAAGAAACAAGTTATACAGATGTTCTCAGTAAAAACATTCATTAATATACTTGATGGTGATTTTTATAATGACTGGCAGACTGCTATTTAAAAGTGCGGTCATATGTCATCCTCAATTTCTTGTCTGTTACATGAAATGCGTTTACTTCTTTCAATGTTGGTATAACGCCCCTTTCAATTGCTAGGAATGGGCACTTAGTTTAAATTTACTCAAACTGATCTGTCAGTTTTGAGTTTACATATATCAATATATGGAGGCCTTTTTCTAATTCTTTTAGTCTGACAAAAGAAATTTAATTTTCATATTTATGGATAGAACAATTCATAATTTGATATGCCCGGTCAAAGATTCTTTGTTGGATAATAATATTTATGTGATATTTTAAATTAATACTATCAATAGTGAGATGGTCAAAACCTAATTTATTTAACCAGTCTTTTACAATGTTAGCCCATTTACTTGTTTTCTCTACATTATTATATATTTTATCGACTGAAGTGTTAGGTGAGTTAACAATGTGGCTTCAATTTTATAGCTGAAAGCTGAATTTTTAAGTACAAAGGGGTTCTGTTTGTCTCAGCTAGACAGGCTAAATTTGTTGTTTTGCACTGTACCCTAAAATTTCTTTGATAAATTTTATATGTAAATGTTCAAAATCTTTGAACACTTGGCTTACACCCATACTTCACTTCCATAAAGAGTTATTGGAACAACTAAAGTATCAAATAATTACATTATAATTACAATATAAACAATCTTACTAAAGGAATATTTTATTTGAATGTACCCGTCAGATAAAGCATGTTGATCAAATCACAGGTACATTAAATGGAATGTCACTATTGTAGGGACTTTTAAGTAAAATTACTTGATACACAATTACAATAATCCTACGTAACCAATGTAGTAATGACCATGATAATGACCCAATAAAATTAAAATTTCCATATAAAAATTCTGATGATTGTCTTGTGGATTTATAACGTTTTCCTGGAACGTAATATACTTAGTTACCGTGATTACCTGTTAAAAATACGTGATTTTAAAGCCAAATTAAAAAAAGTCTTTGTTTTAACTAGTTTTAACCAAAAATCAGGAAATTTGTAAAAAAATCCAGAAGCACTTTCAAAAATCAAGTCTGGTGGCTGTAACAATTTAACAAATTCAGAATGTAATACACTAAAAACTTTCGGTATTAAACTCCACTTTTCTTTTGTACTTTCCTTGAAATACTGTACCCAATAGGTTCAATCATATTTTGAGATCTGAAATAAAAAAAAAAGAAGAGATATTGAAGTTTTAAAATGGAAATAACATCTGAAATTAGTACTGTTACTTAAGCAATGATAGTTATGTTGTTATATACACAAAACTCAGATTAAATACAAATTTGAGTAGCTTCATTTTTAATGTTTTACTCAATACTTTTTCAATTATATTCAACATCTACTTACAACAGCAGGAAACATGTCTTTTACATGTTTTGACAGAAACATGGTGTACCACTTGACACTCTTCTTCTTCTCTTGATGACACCACTTGATATTCTTGTTCTTCTGTTGATGACACCACTTGATATTTTAGTTCTTCTCTTGATGACACCACTTGATTTTCGTGTTCTTCTCTTGATGACACCACTTGATTTTCGTGTTCTTCTCATGAAGACACCACTTGATTTTCTTAGTTTTCTTGAAGACTAAACAAATGTGATTTACCAATGAAGTTTTCATTGATGAATGCTTTACTATAATGTATAATATATCTGTCAAGGGTATAATCCCCAAGGGTGACTGGGGAATAGAAGTATGGTCACCATTGGTCTTCCTCCGACCGGCAGTAAAACCCTTGCTAAAG
Organism: Mytilus coruscus; assembly: GCA_017311375.1. Taxonomy (NCBI): domain Eukaryota; kingdom Metazoa; phylum Mollusca; class Bivalvia; order Mytilida; family Mytilidae; genus Mytilus; species Mytilus coruscus. The sequence continues at coordinate 55,957,496 of CM029605.1, forward strand.
TGGGGCGTCCGTTTGGCTGTGCGGGATGTACAAATTTGCAGCCACGTCCGGTCAGAATGGGGACGTTAAATTCGATGCCTCGTGTAAAGAGAGTGCCACGCTCTTTGCACGTTAAGAACCCTTGCAACAACTCTTTGAGGGGTCCGTAGGTGACCTGTTGCAAGGCTAAATTTCTGTCCCTATCCAATATACCCTCATTTCCCGTGGCAGTCTAAATTTCTCCAACCTTAATCCTGGACGCCCCTATTACAGAACCTACCTATTGTATTTATTGTTAATTTGTTCTCGTCCTGAATATGCATGAAATATTTGCCACTGGACGTTAAGCAACCAACAATCAATCAATCAAGGGTATAACTCAAATAATAATTGGAGAAAATAACAGGTATATTCTTATTGTAGTTATTCTATCACAGTTATCTCCTGTCGCGAACTGTGTTGAAATAACACATATGTTACAAACAACCAGCAAGTCCAGTGGCCTGGGTTGTACCAGCAAAGCAGGCTGATACAAAGAAAATTAAATTAAAGCGGATCAACGTACAATGAACCTTCAATATTACTTTTAAAACTTCAACAAGGCTGTTGATTTTAAGACTAAATAATGTAACAGATAAAATACTGTCCGAGGGTCACCCATCTCTTGATTATACAGATCAGACATGGTTGAATTTACTATAACATTAAATTGTCTGTTAGACAGAAAATTCGAAATAAAATTTGGCATAATACTTTTCAACCCCTTATCAAAAGATCTTTTAAAATACCATACTTCCATACAGTGTCATTGCCTTTTAAGATCGAAAAGACTGACACCACATGTACATTTTCGCAAAACCATTACGGACAAATGATTCGAATCGAACAAGATGAACTAAAGTAATGTGACCTTGTCGGAATCCACACTGAATATTGGTTAAAGCCCATTTGATTCTAGGAACCAAACAAGGAGATCATTGACCATCCGTTCTAGTGTTTTACAGACACAACTGGTAAGAGCAATTGACCGATAATGAATAGGATCCGTGAGATCTTTACTTTGTTTTGGAATATGCACAACGGTTGCAATCTTCCAGAGTTATGGTAAATCACAAAATTCCCAGATGTTGGAATAATAGTATATTATAAAATATAAAATGTGTATAAATTTAAAACGATTTTAATTTTTAGAATCTTGAAGCATTTATGAAAATTTAAACCTCTATTTCAATAATTGATGTCGAAATTCCTTCCTTTTGTCCTTTGTAATTTGTCAGTTCTATACTATTTAGTCTAATACTTATTTCCTTCACTAGAACAGCAATTTGGGGCATCTCTTCCAACGTTTTCACTGATAGCATTAATCAGGTTGGGAATCACCTATCCCTCTGAAATGAGGTCTTTACCTCTTTTCCTCCATCATTTGCTACCTCTTTCATGAAGGAGAAAACAGAGATGTGTATAAGACCCTGAAATTAGCAACTCCAATACAGAAGCATATAAAGATCTATGTAAAGTTGCTTTAACACAGAATATTCTGTTTAATAGAAGAAGTAAATGAGAAATTTCCAAGATTAAAAATGAAGATTACCAAAGTATTCACAATGACAATGACGTACAGTATTCACTATCACCTTTTGGAAAAAAGCTTTAATTAACGGTCAAGGACCTATAAATTGGAGTGATTTTCTTAAAGAAACAGAACCATGACCGTGTAGGTTAATTAGAACTGCCTCCAAAGCTTTCGCATGTGGAAGCGAAACAGATAAAAATCTGGCTGCTCAGGGCCATTTCGAGCCTTTGTAAAGGATTTTTGCATGAACATTACATGTTGTCTTTCTATTAAAGCCGTACAGAGGTTCTCGTTTCAATGTACTGTTTGAGAATGCGAGCACGGTGTATTTTTGAATGAAAAATGACCTTATTTTTAGAATCATATGGAGCTTCTAATAGACTTCTTCAGTCTAAATTGCATGATTTCAAAATCCAAAAATATGTAGCCGGTGTAAAGGCACTAGGACTAATAAGTAAACGTATCACTTGTCCTTTATGGCATTTACTTGAAGATAAATCAATAAACATACTAGACATGAATGAAAGTATCAACAACTTGTAACATTTTTAAATACTGATGCATTAGCAAACATAAATAGTGGAGATTTAAAAGTATTTGGTGATGTGACATATATTGACATAGATAAAATTTATCACTCTTTAATTCGCCAATCACCATTTGGTGATATCGTCCAGATATATTTGGAAGTGTTACTACCTTCTTTAGGGAAGTAAGTGCGAGACTTTTAACCAGCATTTACCTGGAGGAGAATTACACGATTTAGATTCTACTGTAAAGGACAAATTCAAAGGGACACCTATGACGAGTTGTTTTGCAGAGAGCATATTTGTATTTGGTCAACTTAGACCATTTTCTGAAATGTAAACCATCTATTACCACGATTGCAGCTGAGGCTTATATTATGTTTGCAAACAATAAAACAATGGGCTGGTTAAAGGCAACAAGTCTTTTACAGAAGCTTACGAAACATTTATCGACGAAAATTTTGACACCCCATCTGCCTGATTGAATGAAGTGGATATAAGCAATTATAATAGGCAACTAGCTTTATCTAATTTTAAGAATCCACATATGGTTATTACCACTACGCGAGTAAACAGTTTCACAGTATTCTGAAGATGCTCTTCCTCTGGTAAAGGAATTAAGGAAATCATTTTCTTAAATTAGTCGGTTGTATCTAGAATATGATATTTTCGGTGGGATGGCCAATAGCTCATACTATAGATAGGTCTTCCTGGAATCCTTCTTTATGAAGTTTGGAAGTAAATAAAATCGACCGGCTGTGCAAGTTTCGTCTGAGCATAGAGAGAAAATCGTACCGTCATAAATTAGTTTATCTTCATTCATTTCTGAGAGGACGTCATTCATTTTGTGATGATTTCTATGGTTGGATCACATATTAATTATTTCTACAGTTTATTGTTAGAAAGCTGGCGTTTCTCTTCTTCAATGTAGTCTGCCTTGTTCATCACAACGGCACTTCCTTTGTCTGCTTGTCTGATAACAATGTCATAACGGTCTTTAAGGTTATCGTGGCTTGGCTTTCTGATATATTTCGTACTTGTTTACCCCTGATTGAAGATCGGACTTCAGTTTTAACTGGTGTAATTATTGATTACAAATTGACATTACATACCCGCCCGATTGTCTACCCAGTAGGTTATCGGAGCCAACAACCGTGGTTAAATTAATTTATAAATCCATTTATTTAAAAGTTTATTTACCATTATAAATAAGGAGACCCCAAGGGTGACTGGGGAATAGAAGTATGGTCACCATTGGTCTTCCTCCGACCGGCAGTAAAACCCTTGCTAAAGTGGGGCGTCCGTTTGGCTGTGCGGGATGTACAAATTTGCAGCCACGTCCGGTCAGAATGGGGACGTTAAATCCGATGCCTCGTGTAAAGAGAGTGTCACTCTTTTGCACGTTAAGAACCCTTGCAACAACTCTTTGAGGGTCCGTAGGTGACCTGCTGCAAGGCTAAATTTCTGTCCCTATCCAATATACCCTCATTTCCCGTGGCAGTCTAAATTTCTCCGACCTTAATCCCGGACGCCCCTATTACAGAACCTACCTATTGTATTTATTGTTAATTTGTTCTCGTCCTGAATATGCATGAAATATTTGCCACTGGACGTTAAGCAACCAACAATCAATCAATAAATAAGGAGAGTCAGGAAACAAGAAAACGTTATTTACAGTTTTGCCTCGTAATAAAGATCTATAGGATCTATCTTGTGCATTTATAAATAAACATGTTACTCTATATTTCAGATACAATTTAAAGCTGATTGTAACAACAATCTATGCAACATATGTGTGAACGTGACAGGAGCTCTTATTTCATAAATTTTATACAAATGTTTCCTAGTATCAGACCTCTCCTTTTATATTTCATTGTTTTTATAAGCTTTCTGCATTCTGTCTGTTTTTGTATAGCCTTAAGTTCTTTTTCAGCAGCAGACCCAGGACTGATATTTGCCCCAAGTTGCTTACAGATCACCAGGAGAGACTCACCAGGACCAAGATTTACACTATGAATAGCTGAATGGACACGACCTTCAAAGTTTTTGTATAGGTAACATTTTTGGTAGTGATCTACGCAGTGATCTGTTAAATCCTCGACTTTTGAGTATTTAGGTTCAATCTTGTCTTTTTAAGGCGCTCGGACTGAGACGATATAACACACACTTTCTTATGGCAATCAAGTTTTCATCCAATTTTCTGATTTTAAAACTGTTTGGTAAGAAAACTCTGTTATACAACCAGAACTTTTTCCACCCTTACATACAAAGAAATGCCTACGGCAAAGTTCATGATTGCCTGTGTAACAAGCAGGTATGGCATCAACGGTGAAAGAGATTTTATTCTTCACTTTGACAAAGTCACCGCCATCTATTTCCATGGCCTGGGTAAACTCGGACTGACATCTCTCAGCTAAATCTAGAGCGAAGCTTTTCACGGTCTTTTTAGTTCTACCGGGCATTATTTCTCCCAATTCTTTATTATTCTTGATGTTTTTTCTGTGATTATTTAAAAAATGCCTGGTATCTAGAAAATGTTCTGGCTCTGTAGATGTTGTATTTTCAAGATACAAGTCATCTGCTGCTCTATAAGCAGAGCTATCTGGATCTGTTGTTAAATGTTTAGCTTCAATACCATCACTAGCAAGATCTTGCAGAGCTTCTTTTGCCCATGTGTACTCATCTCCTATGCTTTTCATGAATGTTAAATTTGAACTACATGCAGAAGTGCATTTTCACCTGATTTGATTGGATGAACTGAACATAGTTTATTTTTGCAAACAACTCCTATAATGCTTTTATCTTCTGTTTCAGCTTCTGCAACAGAGTACACCACTTGTGCAGCAGGCTGGAATGGGGTTTTCCAATGCCGGAATATATTGTATTGTTGTATGCACCGTCAGCCTGTAGACTTACAGAACCAGGATCTTTTCTTCCTCTGAGTGTATTAATTGCAATCAGCTGCTTGCGTCGCGCTTTCATGTCTTTCTTATTTATATTTACTATTTCAGGTAGCACTTTATTTGCCCTCTTTGTAGTCCTGAAGTGGATGGAGCTGGCATGTTACAGCCAAGTACTATTTTCCTCAAACCAGTATATCCAAGTGGTGTTTGACTTAATGCTGCTTGGGCGGATACATTTATCTTGGCTGCCTTCCTTCCTGGTTTTTGGTTTGCACTTCTTCATAGAGTTTGAACTTTCTCGATCGATAGGTGCATTTGTCACACATTGCTTCTTCACGATTAACAAATCCAAACTTTTCTTCCCTTTCCATATTCCACTGTAAAATCCATTACAATTGGGATGAAGTCTTTGGTGTTCTCTAAATACAGAGTTCCACATTATTGCATTTAGTCTCACATTTACTGTTCTATTAGATGAATCTTCAGACCTAAAATTTATTAGAAAAGAATGCCATAAGAGAGTGTTTTTCCACCTGTAGCTGTAGTTTCTGAATGTACTTAAAATATTTGTGAATTACCTCCTTTGATCACAATATTTTTTCCACAAATATAAAATGGAATTTCTTGGTATTATGAAGCTTAGCAGGTTGAAGTATCAATATTCTCTTTAAGTTTAGCATATATTTTATTGATTCAAGAAGGTACAACAACAACAAAAGAGTATTTCAAGGAAAATTTGTAGATTTTAAGAACTGATAGGCATTTTCAATCCGCTCTTTAAAAACAATTTAAAATAGAGTTAAATAGTACCTTTGTTCTTATTAACTGTTATTTTAGTATTTTATGTTATTAGTCTAATTATCTTTTAACCTACCTTTGATTTTTCTTTGCTGACTTCTTTGTTTTTTAATTTTAGGAGCAGCATCCCTTGGTCGCAACAGAACAGCAGGATTGGTGTCATTTGCAGATTGAGTATCATTATCCTTATATGGAATGTTTTGCACAAGAGAAGTCATTTTCTGGTAAGTCTTTTATAAAATGTTTGTGTTGTGTCACTTTTACTTGGTTTTACAGTTTTTCTTTGTCTATTGTAAGGCAAAGTTCCAGTTGAAAACCTGAATTATTTCCTTTCTGAACTTGGTCATTTTAATATGAAGAATTTATTTGTAATCCCTGAATGTAACTGTTTAAGGAAAATTTTGTGAAAGTTTGGGATTCTGTCTTTACTTTTATAATGGAAATTTGGTTAAAATTTGCATCTTTAATTTGAAAGAAAGGCACAAAACAGAACTCTCATAAAAATTCTCATAAATAGAGATAGCAGTACAGATATAAATTTTAATTTACAGCTGCAGTGACAGATATGATAAGATAATTGATTCATCATCTCTGGTCACTGTCTTATCTGTTTGGTATAAGGTTATGGTTTTCAGTGCATTTAGTTGTTTCAGATTAAACTTTCAATACTTCAAAATTAAGAAAATTGGCATTTTCCTGTAGTTTTCAATTCTTGGGTAGAATCTACCCCAATTACCTGACAGCTGATGTTAGTGTTTTATGTGAAAGTCATATCCACTAGTCTATTGATAAAACACACAGACTAAATGCTTATGTATATTTAATAAGAAAATAAATAAGTTTTATTTGGTAAAAGAGTCAACTCTCAGCTTCACATTTCCTCTGCCGTCATTTGGGGTACATGTTGAACTTTTCTTTTTCTTCGCTTGTAAGTGATCGACATCTTTTGCCCACAACTTTTCCATTACTAGATATAACAAATATTCATTAGGCCTAAAATTTGCTAGATTCTGGGCCCTTTTTGATTCTATAGGTTACAATCTACCATTAGCTCCTATGGAACCAGTCGATAATGAGCATAACATGGTATTCAGAAACAAAACATGGCAGATTTTGATTGGGTGCAGTATGCCATAAATAATTAATTTTTTCCTGAAACCTTATGGATTCTTGATTGAAGCAACGACAAAATAAAATTTGATTTGTCCTTCTGAAATAGTTGAGAATTTTTTTCTTCCTGTTGTTGAATGCATAAATTTTACTGTTATTTTTGTGCGAGATTGACGGTCACCCTTGACAACTGTAAATTACACCTAGAAAAGCAACGCGACCATATATTTTTTTTATGAAATATGTTAACACAATAAATATTCTTTATTTTCAAAAAATTTTATAATAAAATCAACTTAATAAAATCAGTACAGCAAGAAACATTACTATTGTCGGCAATGGAAAATCAATTGTTGTTTACATTCTATACATTAAGATTGCTCCTTCTGATTAACAGTTGCAATATGAGACTAAACATCCTCTTGTTTAACAATGAGCCAATACAAAAAAAAATATCAACTTTAATTTACCAAAATAATTCAAATGCAACTTACAGATGGGTAAATAAAGTTTATAAACTGGCATCATTAACTTAAAAAAAAAAAGGTTTATAAGTATCTACAAACTGAACACCACGTTTAAAGTATAAACTTCTTAATCTAGAATTAAAAATGGAGACGAAATGACATGTATTCTGAAAATCAGGTAAACGTGAAATCATTTGTTGCTTAATAAAAATTGTAGGAATGAATCTGCTATTTCTGTATCGGAAATGATAACCAACAATCACACAACAGTTACTATTTCTTTGTATCCTATGACTGCGACACTCAACGTCTTCTGTAACTGGAAAGCCTATTGTACCAAACAAAATTGAATTTGATTTCTCATGGCTATTGATTAATGCATCACCCGCTGTGTTTGTTGAAAGGATGTTAAACAGTATATCAGAAGGCATGGCAATTAGGAGCTACCATTTGATTTTTATGGGGATGGGGGATGGGGGGCTAGGATGAAATTTGAAAAAATAGGCAGGACAGAAGTTTTGAGCAAAAAAATTCAGGATGAGCAACTTGGTAAAAAAAGGCAAGATGACAATTTGTGTAATAAAATTCAGGATAAACTAGTAAAAAAAGGCAGGACCGAATAGAGTAAAAATAAAAGGCAGGACAGAGATTACAACTAAAAAAAAAAGCAGGACAAAATTGTTCATCCTAGCCCCATAAAATCAAATGATAGCTCCCTTACCAAATTTCAAGAACTGGAATTTGCATTGTAAATCTTTGTTGCAGTCATATAATGAAGCGCGTTTGTGATAAAATTGCAGCAGTTCAGATGTTGAACTTTTAAATGTTGTGATGGTGTCGTCTGAGGTATGAGTCCGAAGACACTTATAGTTTCAGGACAATATCTTATTAACAAATATCTTGATGTGAAAAAACACTCTTGAACTGAAATAAATATGAGAATGTTCTATAAATGGTATTAAATTCAAGATTACTCAATGTCAATGTCAAAATAGCACTGTCCATAATTTTCCAGTGCAAATGATGTAGTAATCCTTACATTTAGACTTGACGAGCCGCTATACAAATGTGCCTTTGGAGCTTTTGATGCTACACTCTTATTGAAACTCCCGTTGCCCTGAGTACTAGCTAGCTTTGAAAAATTTTGGCTTTGTTTTAATATCCTTTCATCAGGTCCATCAAAGCAGTCTGAAGAGGTACTACAGTATATCATTTAATTGGTTTTCAAAAGTTAAAGATGAGTATTTTTGTGGGAACACCATCATTCGTTACAACATACGGATGTCTTCCTACAGCTTCTAATCCATTCTCTACTCCTTAAGAGTTATCTTGATTTTGGCAGAAAAATATAGTTAAAGCAGTTTATCAAGTATTTAATTATCTTTGGTGTAAGTTTCTTGTGTTTTGGGTTTTTTTCCCAAGGGTGACTGGGGAATAGAAATATGGTCACCATTGGTCTTCCTCCGACCGGTGGTAAAACCCTCGCTTAAGTGGGGCGTCCGTTTGGCTGTGCGGGATGTACAAGTTCGCAGTCACGTCCGGTCAGAATGGGGACGTTAAATCCGATGCCTCGTGTAAAGAGAGTGCCACGCTCTTTGCACGTTAACAACCCTGCAACAACTCATTGAGGGGTCCGTAGGTGACCTGTTGCTAGGCTAAATTTCTGTCCCTATCCAATATACCCTTATTTCCCGTGGCAGTCTAAATTTCTCCGACCTCAATCCCAGACGCCTCTATTACAGAACCTACCTATTGTATCTATTGTTAATTTGTTCTCGTCCTGAATATGCATGAAATATTTGCCACTGGACGTTAAGCAACCAACAATCAATCATGTTTTGGTTTAAGCTGATAAAGGGCGTTTGCTATATTCTTTTTTAACATGATTCTTGTCAGACATATTTTTAATATTTTAAAAACTTATACAAGAAACGGGACAGACAGGCGAACGGAGGCACAGACCAGAAAACATAATGCCCTTCTTCTATCGTAGGTGGATCATATAAAGAGGTTTTATGATACCTAACACAGAATCGCAATCAGAATCAATCCAGTGGAAAACATCCCATTGGTTAAGAATAATTGCATTCACAGCTGAAAAGGCAAATACATTAGGAAATTTGCTGAAATTACCTTCAACAAATGCAAGTCTGAGTAAATTTCAGGCATACATCAGCAGTACCGTTTGGAATATTTCGTCATATATGTTAACATTACCAGACATGCTATAAGGAATTAAAAAATAAAGATGAAGCGATGAAGTATACGTAACATTTATAGGCAAAGACAAAAGAGTGTACAGAGGAGGGTCATCGATCGCAGCGCCACGGGTATTAGAAGGACAAGTAATTGCGACAAATAAAGATCTACATAAATACAAAGTTAAATATACACACAGGAGAAAAAAAATTTAAAATGCAAACATTAAAAAATGAATACAATAAATCAATAATTCAAATTAAAGGCAAGAAAGTTCATAAAAATGAATATCTGTATTTACAGTGTGTGTTTTATTTTAAACACTAAACTATCTTGAGTGCCTATTATTATAAGTATTTTTTTCTTCAGAAAAACTCATCAGTGCAATGGTGGGAGTGAAACTGACTATTATATCAGTGATGATAGTAAGTTAGGGGTGAGGAGAAGACAGAGCAACAAGAGACTTGCAAGAAGAACTTTTCTCCATACCTCCTGAGGCAAACTGGACCCCTAAATACCAATGGGGGTCTATGCCTTATTTGGCATATATCTAGAGAGACTATCTTGTATAAATTGTAAATGTAGATTTAGAATATAAATTATATACGTGGTTTTTATCACAAGCACCTTGTTTAGTGTAAATAAATTAAGTCATAGAAGGTCAATGGGACAATCAGTTTAAAACGGGTGTTGACAATTTGAAGAAAAATAATTCCTATGATTTCAATCAATGATAAATAGATATTAAATAGATACTTAGATAACACAGATACATGTACCAATTGTTTAAGAATTAATCTAACAAAAAATAATTTTCATTTTCTAGTGCCATTACACTGTGTCATTGTATGTAATTGTTTATCACAACCAAACATAGGTGGTAAAATTTCAGACAATAAATAAGAGAAAACAAGGGGAGACTATCCTTTTAAGAATTATTTATCCTAGTACAGTTAAATCCTGAAATATATAATGTTATTCAAAAGTTAATGAAAAAAAAATAATTTAATGTCCAACATATTTTTTTATTCAGAAAAAAGACCTGTTATGATATCCACAGATATAATTTATATATTGTAGATATCCGTCGATATCCAGATGATAGAGAAGATGTATGATACTAAACCGTATAATCTACATCCATTACAATTCCAGTAATACCGCACCGTCGATACAAAACACAGGATGCGTTACCTCACGGATAAAATAGAACAGGATGATTTTCACAATGTTGACATACATGTAGTTTCTACATCGCTACAGAAACATGTATTATCTTTGTTTCTCTCCTTATTCCTTGTTTCGAGAGTCCCCAATCACACACCATATTGATAGATGGTATGGAAATTACAAGATGGGATAAGCCAGACCCACGCTTATATCGACATCTAACAATCAAGGAATTCAGGAAGGCCTTCGGAAAATTCAAGCGTGTAATGACATCTGCTTTTCCAGGTAGGAGTATTGAATTAGACGCCTACGAGGATATCATAGAGATCAGTGTTTCTAGGACTACCATAAATTATTTTCAGCAAAAGCCTCGACACTTCGAGAATTAAGCTAAAGTCGATTGGAGTAAAAGGGATCGAAACCTGATGGTCTTGAAGGGGGTACAACTACCTAAAGAGCTACAGACCAGTTCTAGTGTGTCAAAGAAAAAGAAAGCGGACCCCAAAAAGCATCATTGATGAAGCTTGAAAAAAAATCAGCTGACATCTGAACATTTATTGCAAGAAAATTTCTTATTTTTTTTTAATAACTGAAGGCATTGGGAGTCAACTCTTCTTCTGAATCAGACGAATAAAACAGAACCTAACGATAAAATATTAATTCCAAGAAAACCAAAATCTTCTAAAACCAGTACTCAGTCAACTCAATCTTCCTTACAGAGCTCAATATCATCACCTACAAAAAAATGAAAAAAAGAAATCAAATAAAAAAGATTCAGTGTAATCAGACAGTTGGGGTGGTGAATCTGTCTGGGATCTTCCCAGAAACATAGATGATTCTTCAATCTTCAATAGTCTTCCTTCATCTGCATCTAGTAATTTATCTTCTGCATCCAGTACAAAGTCTACCAGAGCCCCGTCTTCTCTTTGTTCTCCAAAACAGAAGGATGTCCCAAAGAAGCCAGCAAATACATCCTCTCAGAAGTCCTCTGATTCGAGGTCGCGGGGTAGGGGTCGAGGCGGAGTAAAACCAGCTGCGTGTGGTCCTGACGTGAGATCGACGACTCTCCTCACACAATAGATTTTCAACATTAAACGACGAATCAGAAATGGAAATCGAAAGTGTTTCGCCACCCGAAAGATCACAATATCAGGGTGAGCGAAATAAGAATGCTGGTAAACTCGACAGCATTCGCCCTTCTGTTAACAAACCATGACTAATATCATCCAATGTATACGTACACAGGTAAATGAAAAATAATTTTGTCGTTATGTACACTTCTTCGTCTGTGTGTATAAAATCTTCCGATTAGGAATACCAAGAAAGTCATAATGTATACAATTCAACGACCCGAGTTGCAGGGATATGTTTTTATTTCAGTAGACCCGAAAAGATGTATCAAAACATGAAACAGATTCGTATTGTGACATTGAATTAGCATCCACCAGTAAACATCTAGTAAAGGCAAAGCCCTTAGATACGCCAGTGAGGAAAATGTCTTATCTTTAAAAGTACTAATAGAATCCACGTCTAAATAAATAAAGAATGATTATGGTAAATAATAAAATAATAAATAATAACGTTATAGTAGTCATAGATGAGTACTCAAGGTATCCTGTTATAGAAACCTTAACAAGTCTAACCGCAAAATCCGTAATACCACTACTAGACAAAACTTTCTCAATTTTAGGAATACCGAAAGAAATCAAAAGTGACAACGGACCGCAGTTTAATTCAGAAGAATTCCGAAATTTTGCAGTTAACATGGGTTTAAATCACCGCAAAATAACTCCGTTATGGCCCCACGCTAACGCTGAAAGTGAAAGATTTATGAGAACAATAGGGAAAGCAATTCGTGCAGCTCAAACGGAACATCGTAGCTGGAAGCAACAAATACACACATTTCTTCGCAATTATAGGACAACACCGCACTCAACAACTAATGTATCCCCGGCAGAACTTTTATCTGGAATGAAAATTAATACCAAAATGCCGAACATTTCAATAAAATGACCACGCCGACAGTAAAGTGCGAAAAGAAGACCACAGAAACATATGTAAAATGAAGTCATATTTGGAGAAAAAACATTCAGTTAAAGTACCTGATTTTACAGTAGGAGATACCGTCCTAGTTAAACAAGGAAAGATAAACTATCTACCCCGTACAATCCTGAACCATTAACAATAAAGAATAAAAAGGGTAGTATGATTACGGCAACGAACGAACAACATAAAGATATAACTCGAAATTCGTCACACTTCAAAAAGGTTTGGAAATCCAAGATAATGTCTGATGAGGAAATAGAAGAAATCATAGATGATGACATTATACCAAACACACCATTGAGAAGATCATCACGAGAAAAAAAACAACACCGAAACATCTCGACGATTATGTGCGTTAAAGAGCTGTGTGACAGGCATTATAATCCTGTGCTCTTTCTGATGTATCAGTTAGGTTTGATGTTGATTCATATGTTTGTGAATTTATGATACAAATCAATTTTGTGGAATTTACTATTCACACTCGTATTGATAGCCTTATCAGATTCATCAGACGATCCACTAATTATATTGACATTACAGTATGTGTACCAAATAATTAACATTTATCACAGACGTTAAGTTCTAATTTTCTACAATTTTACGCATCTTATCACTTAATTTGTTTACACAGACAGTTACAGATTTTATGACTACACATACAGTAATACAGTAATATAATTAATTAAAGTCTGAGAAAGAAAGAGATGTAGTATTGTAACTTTCATTCATTCATAAATATTTATATAGTTCAGAGTTCACGCACGTGTTGTGTTGATGGACATACCAGATAAGGAAGTGCGTGTCGTATTGCTTTATGTATTTGTGTTGATTACTTAGCTCAAGCATTATATTAAAGTATGTTAATCAGTACACATGGCTCGTCTCTTAGTTAATATTTATAGGCTATCAACGTTATAAGAGGGTCAAAAGAGGCTTATAACTTCTCTAGTTCAGATAAATCCCAAAACAGCCCATTATATACATCCAATGATTGTTTATCCGGTAGTCAGATTTCATTTCAACCCAGTTGAAGGTTTAGAAGATCCCATACTTGGCAGTATTGAACTACGATGTTAAATACAACGTGTAGAAGGTTGGGATTCATCTAAGGGGTTATGGTGCCAACAAAAATGTAGAATAGAAAAAAATAACACAAAAAGACAAATTAAAACCCAGAGATGAATCGTGGTGTGACTGAATTCAATCATCAGATGCTAAGACGGACCAAATTGTGCCGAAAAGGAAACAACAGTATTTTCATGGTTTTCTGAAACTGAAAAAGAGTACCTCTCTGGTCAATGATATAGATTAACTATGGGTTGTAAAATAACACAGGTAACTTGTAAAAATAATTGTCGTTGCGGGTATTTGAAAACTTTTGTGAAAGCCATCAATCAGAATTAACTGATTTGTAATTCACATCTTTTGCTGTTATTAGTGTTATACCTGGGGCTATTACATCACTTATAGTATAATGATCCTAGGTTATACACCTGACAATCTCACTTTCTTGGTAGTAGTAAATAATTTTGTCCGTCTTAATATCTGATGAATGTAAAGACGATCTCCCAAGAGAGTGCCACGCTTTTAGCACGTGAAGAACCCTTGCAACAACTCTTTGAGGGGTCTTATTTTACAGTGGCAGTAAAAATTTCCCCGACTATTATCCCGGACGACCTCTATTACAAGACCTACCTATTGCATTTACTGTTTACTTGCTCTCGTCCTGAACATGCATGAAATGTTTTCCACTGTACGTTAGGCAATCAGCAATCAATCAATATATCAGAAGCATTTCTTGAACCATTTAAAAAGTTTTGAGACAAAAATTCTACCAGAATGCACACAGTTAGATGGGTCATTTTCAAAAAATGTAGATATTTGTGTAAGTAACATATGCAGTTGATTTCTGGACAAATATTAAAAAAAAAATGTCTTTATGTAATTCAACAATAAAATGTTATACTATTAAGTCAACCACTTTTCTAGATAATTGTATTTATTGTAACCTTTAATTAAGTCACATTCTTTATTTTATAATTTTAATATATTTTACATTGAATTCAACCAATGTTTATACGTAGTTGATGTAGATGTAACCTTGAACCAACCACAGCTTTATTGAGAATTTTCATTTTCAGTAATTTTACAACTTTTTGATTATAGTATTACAGAAGATGTAGCATTAAATTGTCCATTTTCTTTGTGAATAAATGTTTTACATTTTACCAGATTCAACCATTTTTAAGATAATGTATCATATTCACCTTAAATCCACCATTTCTTATAGATAATTGCATAAGATTAAATATATTCATTCGGCAACTTTCTTTATTGATAATTATTTTACACTTTACCAGATTCAATCCCTTTTTCTGAATAACTTTTTTCGATGTAACCTTAAATCATTCACTTTTTATGAATATTAAACTATATTTTACAATGAAGTCAACCACTTTTTCATGACAATTGTATTTAATCTAACATTTAATTAAGTCACATTCTTTATTTTATAATAAATTTACTATATTTTACAATGAATTCAACCAATTTGTATTGATAGTTGTAGTAGATGTTACCTTGAAACTACCACTGCTTTCTCGAGAATTTTACAATTTTTTTTAGTAAGTTTTACCACTTTTTGATAACTATAAGATGTAAATTTAAATCGACCGTAAATATTTGTGTTAGATATAACAGCAAACTGCTACTGTATTTTTAACAATTTCACTATATATTACAGTACAGATATTAACGGTACCAATTTGTCTGCACTAGATGCGCATTTCGACAGTCAGAGATGCTCTAGACCAAATTATTTGAAAATCATAAGTTTATCAAAAAGATGAAGAGCTATAATTCAGAAAGGTACAAAAAGTATGGACTTTATATCAGATGCTGGTAAAAAAAGTTTCCTTGAAATTAGCGACTACCCATTTTAAATTGGTTATGGCACTTAACATGCAAATTAGAAAGACAATCTGATATAATTGTTTTTCAGCAAGACACATTTTATGCTAGTGATTTCAGCGTATCATGAATTTTCAATGTTGTTGAATAACATTGATTGATTGATTGGTGTTTGCTTTACGCCGCCTTAGCGCAAAAGGCTATATCGCGGCGAGAGCTAATTCGAACATTTAACAATTTAAAGTATATCTTTAAAATCGGACAAAAGGTCCTTCAATATACTAAAACTCAAGTCTAAAGCAAAATTGTTTATTTACAAATAAAAACAACACTAAGATAAGGTGATAAAAATTAAAATCATTTTCAATTCATACAGCATTTTTATATTTTATGATATATTCCAACTTCTTTTAAAATGAAACAATATTTGTAATTGGAACACTATCAAATAAATCATACATATTATTGACATTGAAATGCTTCTTACGAATATCAGCAAAGTCAATACAATTGATTAAAACATGTTTTATAGTATACTTGCAGTTGCAAGGTATACATTGTGGTTCTTCTTCATTTTCAGAAGATATTCATGTGTTATTCTAGTATGACCAATACGGCATCTAGAAATAACACACTGATCTTTTCTGCACATAAAAGTATTAACAGGTTTACCTAATTTAGGTTTAATTTCATGTAATTTATTATCAACCTTTTTACTCCATTCATTTTCCAATATATTAAAAACATATTCTCTAATATTAGATCTAAAATCGGTATAAGGTATATCACAGTTAGATAAGGGATCATCCAGGGCATTTTTTGCTTCTTCGTCTACAACCGTGTTTCCATGGATTCCAACATGACTCGGAACCCATAGAAAAATTATTTCTTTATGAAGAATTTTTAAATTCCTCATTACATATAAAATCTTGAGAATTATCGGGTTTTTAATTTTAGTATGTTGTATAGCTTGTAAGCATGAAAGTGAATCAGAACATATTATAAATTTAGATTTGTCTGAAGTAGCAATAAATTTTAAAGCTAAAATTATTGCCTTTGCTTCAGCAGTAAATATGGATGCGGCAGATGACAAACGGAGAGTCGCAGCTCTGCCTCCAAAGACAGCAGCAGATGCAACTCGGTTACCATCCTTCGATCCATCTGTATAAACAGTTGAAAAATCTGAATAATTTGACTTAATTTCAGCAAAATGTTGTTGAATTATAAGAGGTTTGTTTCGGTTTTTTTGTATTTACGGAGGTCAAATATCATTTTCGGTTTTGGAAGTTCCCATGGAGGGCATTTGCAAGTTTCAACTTGTGCAAGAGATTTTAAATCAAATGTGGTTAAGTGTGGTTTTAAACGGATGCCTAATGGAGGAATTTTATTTTCATGTTTTGCATATATATCTTCATAAATTGGATTAAAACACAGTTGTAGGCAGGATTTTCTGGATATGCTTTAAGCTTGACAGCGTATTGAAGTCCAAGCTTCAAGCGTCTGTTGAGAGTGAGTGCTCGTCAGCCTCTACATACAGACTCTCAACTGGTGAGGTTTTAAAGGCGCCAAGACATAAACGCAAACCCTGGTGATGCACAGCATCGAGAATCTGTATGTAGGACTTCCTTGCAGAGCCATACACTATTGAACCATAATCTAGTTTAGATCTAACTATAGATCTGTATAAACTAAGTAAAATGTTGCGATCAGCACCCCAGTCAGTGCTGCCAACAACCTTTAAAATATCTAATGCTTTTAAACATCTCGATTTTAACATTTTGATATGGGGTAGAAAGGTTAACTTTTATCAAAAACTAGCCCAAGAAATTTGGTTTCATCAACCATTTTAATTGGGTTTCCGTACAAAGTGAGTTCTGGATCAAGATGCAGTTTCCTTTTGTTACAAAATGCATCCCAACCGTTTTTGAAGTAGAAAATTTAAAACCATTTTCCGAAGCCCATTTTCAATTCTTCCAAGACATAATTGTAATTGTCTTTCAATGTTATTCATATTTTGCCACTGTAACAGATTAAAAATCATCAACATACAATGAACCTTCAATATTACTTTTCAAAACTTCAACAAGACTGTTAATTATAAGACTAAATAATGTAACAGATAAAATACTCCCTGAGGGACACCCATCTCTTGATCATACAGATCAGACATGGTTGAATTTACTCTAACATTAAATTGTCTGTTAGACAGAAAATTTGAAATAAAATTTGGCATATTGCCTTTCAACCCCATATCAAAAGATCTTTTAAAATACCATACTTCCATGTGGTGTCATACGCCTTTTCAAGATCGAAAAGACTGACACCACGTGTTCATTTTCGCAAAACCATTACGGATAAATGACTCGAATCGAACTAGATGATCAAGAGTACTGCGGCCTTGTCGGAATCCACACTGGATATTGGCTAAAGCCCATTTGATTCCAGGAACCAAACAAGGCGATCATTGACCATCCGTTCTAATGTTTTACAGACACAACTGGTAAGAGCAATTGGTCGATAGTTAATAGGATCCGTGTGATCTTTACTTGGTTTTGGAATAGGCACGACGGTTGCAAGCTTCCAGATTGATGGTAAGTCACCAGATTCCCAGATGTTATTCATGAGTTGCAAAAGAGCTTCAAGCGAGGAATCTGGCAAGTGTTTCAAAAGTTGGTAGTGAATATTATCAGGTCCACAAGCTGTATCATGGGCCTTGGACAGAGATGTCTTAAGTTCTTCCAGAGAAAAGAGTTTATTATAATTTTCACCATTTTTCGATTTAAAATTCAACTTTATTTTTTCTTTTTGCTTCTTAACTTTTTTAAAATCTTCCCTGTAGTTGTTAGAAGAAGAAGATTTCGCAAAAGTTTCACCAAGCTTATTGGCAATATCTTTTTCAGATGTTAATAAATCAGTGCCATGTTTCAAATGTTTTACCGTGGCTCTAGAATTTTACCTTTAATCTTTTGTATCATGTTCCATACTTTTGTCATCGGAGTGCGAGATGTTATTCCCGAGATAAATTTTTCCAAGACGTTCGTCGTGCTTGCCTGCAAGTCCGTCGTGCCTTAGCGCGAAAAATACGGAAATTACTTAAATTTTCCGACGTAGGATGTTGATAGAATCGTCTTTCAGATTGTTTACGGTCATCTATGGCTTGATCACAGGCATCATCAAACCATGGTTTGCTGGGATGTTTTGGATTTGCCGAGGTCTTAGGAATTGTTCTGTCAGCAATTGATGTTAAAACTGTATTAAAAGTTAAAATTGGATCTTCTACAGTCTCAAACATCTTTGATTGAAGTTCCGCTCGACAGAGATTCTCAAACAAGGGCCAGTCCGCCTTGTCCAGTTTCCAACGTGGAACTCTCTGTTGAGCAGAAGTGAAAAGATGTTCAAGTATTATTGGGAAGTGATCACTTCCACAAAGATCATCATGGACACGCCATGAATAATCCAGAAGAAGAGACGGGTCGCAAATAGTGATATCAATAGCAGAATAAGACCCGTTTCCAGGGTGAAGATAAGTATTAGATCCATCATTGAAAATGCATAACCCTTCTTGAGAGACAAAGTCTTCAATGATCTTACCTTTGTCATTATGAGACTTGCTTCCCACAAGGGATTGTGGGCATTAAAGTCTCCCATAAGTATAAAAGGTGAAGGTAACTGATCAGTAAGGTTTTGAGTTTAGCTTTATCTATATTTGAATTAGGTGGAATATATATAGAACATAATGTAATTGTTTTATCTAATGATAAACGAATTGCAACTGCCTGCAGATCTGTGGTGAGTTGGACTGTGCTATGAATGACGTTGTCCTTCACAAAATGGTTGATCCGCCTGCAGCACGTTCGTCTTCCTTAGAAAATGTGCTATAAATGTTGTATCCTTTTAAAGATACATTATCCTTTTCTTTTAAATGAGTTTCTTGAAGACAAAATGCAATAGCTATAAAAGTCTGAACTAGAAGCGTTAACTCAAGAAGATTAATTTTAAGACCTCGGCAATTCCATTGAATGATATCTGTCATGGTTTTTGAATAACAGGACGAATGCTATCGAGTTTGCCAGCATTTTTACTTCGATCACCCTGAGATTGTGATCTTTCGGGTGGCACAACACTTTCGCAGTCCATTTCTGATTCGTCATCCAGTATGGTAAATCTATTTTGTGAGGAGAGTCCTTGATCTCTGTGTTTAGACGCAGCTGATGTTACTCCGCCTCGACCTCCTTTCAGAAGACTTCTGAGAGGATGCATTTGCTGGCGTTTTGGAGACGCCCTTCTGTTCTGGAGAACGAAGAGGAGAAGGAGCTTTTGTCGACTTTGTACGAGAAGCAGAAGACGAACTAGTAGACGCTTTATTAGACGCAGATGTAGTGTGACTATTTAAGACCAATGAATTATCGGGAAGATCCCAGACCGATCCAGTGCCCCAACTGTCTGATACAACCGCATCTGACTTACTTGATTTTTTTTCCATTTTTAGAAGGTGATGACATTGAGCTCTGCAAGGAAGATTGAGTTGACTGATTACTGGTTTTAGAAGGGTTTGATTTTCTTGGAATAATTAATTTATCGGAAGTTTCTAATTGAACAGGCAGCATTGTAAAAGTTTCAGCATCAATTGGCCATGTCATGCGAGTTTGTGTATTCTCATGACTGAATGAGCGGCCAACTTTGCTGGCGTACGATGGTTTGTTCGAAACTAGAGGATCATTCGAAACAGAAGCTATCTGTTTAGCCTCTGGGTAACTGATGTTTCTTTCTGTTTCAATTTTAATAATATTTTTTCTTTAAGATAAACAGGGCAGACCCTAGATGATGAAAATGGGATTCACCACAGTTTACACATTTAGAGGATTCAGAGCTACAGGTTGTTCCCTCGTGTCCTTCGTCAGAACACTTGAAGCATCTTTGCGTACCACGACATTGTTTGGTTCCATGACCAAACTTTTGACAGGTGAAGCATCGTATTGGGTTAGGGATGAATCTGTCAACTCTGATTCCGAAGCAACCTAAAGAAATAGATGAGGAGGAGTTGGAGTTTTAAAGGTTAAAAGATATGTATTTAATTTGGTTATATTTCCATTCTTTTTAATTTGAAATCTAACAACATCAGATACACCTTGGTTTGATAATTCATCACTAATTTCTTCCACGGTAAGATCACCTAGATATTGACTTCTGTCTCGAATGATTCCTTTGCAACTGTTCAAACTATTGTGAGGAGAGGCAGAAACAGAAAAGTCTGTAATTTTTGTCATAGTCAGCAAATTTGTTGATTGACTTTTGTTGGAACATTCAACCAACAAATTCCCTGATCTCATTTTTGAAACTTTTTTAACTGTACCAGCAATGCTTTGAATTTGTTTATGAATTACAAAAGGAGATATTTTTGAAACTGGTTTTTCATCTGTTCCTTTTATTACAATAAATCGGGGCCAACTATCATCTTCCTGACAGGGCGCAGAGTCATCACATTTTCTTTTTTTTGTTGAAGCTGATTGAGAAGTTTGGTTTTTGTTTGCCATATGAAAGGAGAAAGATTCACTATCCTTGTCATCCACCCACCTCGGAGTGCCTACAAGGGCGATGCTGTGTTTCCGTGGCGAGCCGGGGTCAAGCGCTAATGCTGAAAGCGAGCTGCAAGTATAATGCACCTCGTCCCCAAAATTAGCACCCAAGATCCACTGCGGAAAGCACCGGATGTTCCAAGAATAGTATACTCAAGCAGAGCGTATCCATCAAGCGAAATAGAAAGCGTACCACTTGATTGACCCATGAGCCATCGCCTTCTTCAGTTATCCTAAATATAAATAGCTTGATTTAAATACCTGTGTATAAAGTACATTGTGATATGAAAGCTTATTGTTGAGGATTAACTGAAGGGCTCGACATGACCAGCCGATTGATCGGACCGGGTCCATCCGACCTCCCGTTTAGATGATATCGGAGCCAAAGCAGCTTATTGAACTATAGTCTCGTCCGTCCGGGTATTTTCTGACCGGAAGGAGTCTGGCTACAGCTCTCATCCGCAAGGATCTCGTCAACCACCGACACGGGTAGCAACCCACGGCCTACGGGTTGGAATGCCTATTTTATTTAAAACTTCGTACGATGTTCGGATCACTTTAGTCTGGCCTCTACCCTTCGACCTGTCCAGCATGGGTGACCCTATCAGGAGACAAAGCTCCAGCTGGCATAGCTCTTAGGGTCACTGAGACACGCAAGCCCCCGACCACGGCAAGGATAGCGATCCACCGGGGTGTTGAATAACATGCCTGGAAAATATATTGTGGTTCAGAGTAGAAATGACATGAACATTTTTTTTCACTGAGAGGTTTACCCGGTAACATGCCAGGGGCAATGATTAATTTAAATACGGAGTTGAAAAGAGTTATAAAGCTGAACTTTCAGAATCTATTAAATGTTAACAAATATAGATATTAAATTTTCTGTTCAGGTTTTAACAAGTGATAGTACATGTAGCTGATCTTGTAATGATTTATAAACAGTAGCTGTAGTAAAGTGTAGTGAGAATTATGAAAACCTTCGGTCTACTTATAAACCTATATTTGAGCAGCCAAGTGTTTTCGCTAAGGAAAATTCGTCAGAATATTGATTTAGACATTTTTGTGGGTGGGGATATGAAATGGGCGTAAATGATGGCATATGATCTTTACACTAAACAAACTTAATAAACTTGTAGCAGAGCAGTATCAAGCTTGAATATGTTGTCTAGAGCTAGAGCTGTGTGATGGGGGGACAAGGGCATACAAGAAAACAAAAATCTCATTTTCAGTGGTGATTACTATACCTGACATTTCGAAAAATTTGCAGCTAACCGGTGCCAGGGCGTTTAATACATTCGAATATGATGGGTATAGTCTGCAAAAGCCGTGATAAGTGTTTTACAAAGAAAAGAGTTTTTAGTAAACGGAATCGTACAACGACAAATTTATTTTCAATTACCTGTGCAACGTACAAAAATATTAGTAACTTATTCTCCTGTGACTTGCTGTCCTAGGTTACAATGAAGTAATTATTTACATAGGCGACAATGATAGCCTTTTTGGGTCCTGCGTTTTCACTATAAAAGATCCGTTGATAAAAATGTCAAATTCTGAATTATCAACACCTTTGGGTGTAAATCAAACTGCAAAACACATATGGTGCCGCAGCTTTTTGATAGAAAAATGGCATTTATTAAGGGTACTCAACGGTTCCGGAATTTTCGAAATAGTGTGAATGAAGAACACCCCTTGCTTAATTTGGCACAGAAAATGTTGCTCGTTACAGTGAGTTTCCTCCAAATTAACGTGCAAAGAGCGTGGTACTCTCTTTACACGAGGCATCGGATTTAACGTCCCCATTCTGACCGGACGTGGCTGCAAATTTGTACATCCCGCACAGCCAAAACGGACGCCCCACTTTTGGAAGGGTTTTACTGCCGGTCGGAGGAAGACCAATGGTGACCATACTTCTATTCCCCAGTCACCCTTGGGGGTTTCAATACCTACAGACTTCAGAAGTAGTATAAAGCTTCAACACTTTTTGCATTTAACAGCTGATGTGCATTTGGTGCCATGATAGAATTATACAAGTTTTATTGAAAATAGACTAAACCTATGTTTGCTTACTTTTATTACATTGTGTCTTGGATAGAAGGTTGTAATTTATATTTAAATGTTGAAATTTATTTTCTTTAATATATTGCAGACTGCTTCTTGCTGCACTGCATTTCAACGAGAACTCTGGCAGACCACACACAGTTACAAAAGATGGATTAGCAAGATATAGCATACACTTTCCAAAGACCAAGAGTGGAAGCTATATCATAAGGGAAAAATGATCAATCAATAATTCCGTAAGTTTTCAATTTGAGATGTTATAGAAAAATTGTATGACAATCCACAAATATAATACTGCTATCTAACCAGCATTCTCCCTGAGTAGATGACCGCAAATCTATTTTAAGTGTTTTTAAAATTTATAGTAGGAAAAATGAATACGTGTCAGACATACATATTGCTTAAAACAATTCTATTCTTCAGACTGTGTATTGTATCCTAGATGTGTATATTGGAAATTTATTTTTTCTTTTTGTCATTGGTTTGCTGACTTAATGACATATTTCATTTCTGGTAATAACAATTCTATGAAAAAATATTTAAAGCATTAATTTTATTGTATGTTAACATTTGATAATTCAACACATATGCACTTGTATAATTTGATGATTCTTTCTGAATCTTATTTTTATTAAGTAGCAAATAGTAATTTATTATCTTTCATGATACGTTAGCACACTGATGAGATCTGTTAGGAAAATTATTGATGTAACAACTATTCGTAATGTTATCAGAAGTACCAATGCCAATACCAAGACCACTGTGTGCAGCTTTCACACGAGAACAGAAAACTGATGCCATACAAGCTATGAAATCAAGATTCAGCAAGGCAGAAATGTAGACAATATTGTTAATAAAGATATAAGTGCTAAAAATGTTTATATGACATTTAATGGTTGTAATAAATAATGAATAATTTGTACATAATTGTTGTAAATCATGTAAATAGTCTTATCAATGTTTATGCTTCTTCAAAACCTTTGTATTGGTTTGACGGGAGCTTGTTTCTTATAACATGGGTGGGAGATGAACTGAACACGTATAGACTTTTCAAGGTAGCACAAACACCATCTTGCTAACTGACGATAGGCTATATAACGGTTTCTCAAAAAAAAAAGCAATAATCATAACATTTTTTAACAAGAAAATTGGATTTATTATTTCTCACTTTGTTTTGTAGACCACTATTTTAATTGTTTTTATATTATTTTTTCCCCATATGTTTAACTGTTAAACTTGTTTAAAACATTTGAATTATATTTGCACAATTCATATGTAAATATTCAATGTCTTACATGTTTGTCCGATTGCTTCTACATCGTCGTTTAACACATGTCTGCCTGTTCATAGTTATCATGCCCTTATGTAAACATGTTTTTATATGAAATAGAAGTTATTAATAAATTGATAAAGAAAAAAACAAAGTGCTAATGAATTATAAATAACTTGTATTTCTCCATACTGCTGTCTGTATTGGAAGTATGCAGTTACCAGAACAAGGCACACTAGCACACTAGTTCAAATCCAGGATGCTCTGTAATGCATGATACTGGTGTGGGTAGCACCTCCATTTTTTCGGTAGGGGCCTCGGTGGCCGAGTGGTCTAAGTAGTTACTACTGTATTCACTAGCCAGTCAACACTGAGGTTGTGAGTTCGAACCCCGCTCGTGCGGGTTCACTCGACTCAATCTTAATTGACTAGGATTGTCAGTTTTCCTATCGAAGGTCGGTGGTTTTCTCCGGGCACCCGGCTTCCTCCACTAATAAAAACTGGCCGCCACGAAATAGCCCAAAAGCGGTGCTTAAAAGTGGCGTTAAAACACCAAAATCAAAAATCAAATCCATTTTTCGGTAACTCTGCTTAATTCTTGGCAGCAAATGCATTCCCTTTATTTTGCAGACTCACAGTGATCAATTGTTCACCAATAAACTCAACAGTTATGTGTAACTGATGTCTGCCGGAGATAAAGCACCTAAGTGGCGCATAATTTTTAAAGATTGGAATCCCCGTTTACTTTGTCAACAATATGCAGTACTTGTCTGTACATTTTGTCATTTACAAATACTCCATATTTTATGTCGGGAATATGACAGTTGTTATCCATTCGTTTGAGCTTTTTGTTTATTCATTTGATTAGGGACTGTCCTTTTTGAATTTTCCTCGGAGTTCTGTATTTTTGTGATTTTACTTTTTTTTTTTTTGTACGTTGGATTCATTTCATGAGTTGGTAAAGATTTGAGGAAATCATTTATTGTGCAATTTTTAAAAGACTATCAAATAGAACTTCTCAATGACTCCAACTGGTATCTACACCTACAAGAAACATATATACGAAATTCAAACGTAACAAGTTTGCGTGACAAAAATGAAAAATAAATCAACATTTCAATATATAGTTTATGCTAAACTTAACCAAACCTCATGATCATACAAGAAAGGATAAAATCCTGCAACCTTACTTCAAGACTTTACTCATCTTCACCAGACAGAAGTGTATCATCTATGTGAATTTAATTTTGCAAATTTTGTATTCAATCATTCCTATGCATGTATATCGGGGTTGGCAGGATTTTTTTTTCGAAATTGTTTTCCCGTTTCTGATTTGATTTTTTTACGCAAAAATCAATGTGATAAGGTCCGAATTCAATGCAATGATCAGAAGGCAACGTCATCTGCATGAAAATTAAATAGAAGTTGACGTCAATTTGAACAGGTTTGGATGATCACATTAGCTATAAGAGAGATATACATTTTTAAAGCAGAAATCTTTTTGAATCATTCCATATGCTTAATCCCCCAGTGTTTCTTCTCGAAAGATGCATAATAGAAAATGTCATGACAACAACTTTCTCAGCATCCACATCAAAATAGAATCTTTCTCAAAAATACAGTATTGCATCCCATAATTTTTAATGTATGTAACCTGACTTACTTTATTTACGGAGGTTTTCATAGAAAACGTTAAAAATGAAAGGGTACACTTAAGCAAATCATATTCGATAGTATCTATTAGCAATATATTACTTTGATTTTGTATTGATTCATTGTTTAATAATTCAAATGCAGATTAAAAGTCAAATATTTGATATTAACTATTCGAATAGTTTTGTTTGAATTAAAGAGGTAAATGATTTCTTCTCAGTTTTGAAAGGTTGACATTAAAAGAGAACAATTAAGATTGTGTTGGAGGTAAAAGGTCGCACCATATTATGATAGGCATACCGTGTTGTCATTTGTAGCGGGTTTATAATTTGCTTAAACACGTCGATATTCTGATGTTATAACTCCAGTTCCAATAGCAAATGTTACCTCATTTCAGAGGGCTGCATATACAAACTGTAACATTTACCTGTGGATGGCAGCACATTTCGTATCAATTAAGTAAAAAGTAAAATCACAAAAATACTGAACTCAGAGGAAAATCAAATCGGAAAGTCCCTAAATATGTCTTGGTCAAGAATATATAATCAAAGAGCTGAAGAGCTCCGATGGGAAAGACGGCCATTGTTTTAATTTAATTTAATTTTTTTGGAAAAAGGGGGTATCTTTTGATAGTCTACATACAAAGAATGAATAAAAGAACTGATAGAACATGCAGAAAAGTTGACAATATTGCAATCACTTGTTTAATGTAATTTCATTTCCTTAGTAAAGAATTCATCATGAAGTAAATTTGGACCAATGGAAGAGATCTGCACCTTCTCAATCAAAACATTTGATTAATGATGAAAGTTAATTAACTAAAATTCAACTGAATACTATCATTTAACAACTACTACAATATTTTGAGTGTGTACTACTGAACTCAAGCTAGGGTCATTCTCCAGTTTTGTGACTAAGATTTATAATTTTTCTCAAGAAAGTGAGGACTGAAAATCTATTCAGATTTAAATTTCCATTGATAAAGTTCCCAGTTACAACTCTCATCACAGGGATACATGTACTTATAAAACCAATATGATTGGTATAAGCTGTGTGAAGCTCAGATCCTACATTTTGATATATTTGTTAATTTAATGAATTAATAGGGTTAAGCCACAAATGAAACATTTTAATTTTCTATAAGTATTTTACCATTACAATGATTATGTTGGTACATAAAATTTTACTACATATATACTAAATGTCACATTTTAAGTGTTCAGATACATTAATTTTAATTTTGGTGGATAATTACTCATCAATTGAGGTGCTCCTGTATTGGAGGAAGATTCTCAAAACAGACTGTTACAGAAAGAATGAAAACTGCCGTTTCTTTTCCAATCTCATGTATCCCCATTTAGTTGCAATTAAAGCATTGCATCATGTTGATGTTTGAATCATCTTCAGCAAACATAATTATGTTTAAATTAAAAAAATACGGATTTTAATTTAGTACACGAATTCTGAGAATGATTTTAATAATCAGTAAATGATATCACTGCTTCTACGTAGTGTGGCATTCCAACAATGACGTCATTACCATAAAGGTTGGAAATATTTCAAAATACTATTTTTCCGGATTGTAAAAGAAAATAAATAGTGTAAGGAGAGCTCAAGATACGATAATTTCACGAGAAACAAACGGGAAATGTGTAAAAAGTGTTTAAAGTCAATCTATTCATTTTTGTGTCTCCTTCTCATCAATCTCAGTAAGATTTTTGGGGTTTTCCTAACTATAAAAACAAAATGATTGACATGAGGGCTTGTCAGTCTGGCCAACCACATAGGGAATTGACGGCTTGAAGCCGTCTTTCCCCAAAAACAACACAACCTAGGACCAAGAAGTATATCAATAAGCCGGTCAGCCAGCTAAAAATGAAATATTACAGATATTAACTAGCATATTCCTTTCAATTGGAAATAACCCCAAGGGTGACTGGGGAATAGAAGTATGGTCACCATTGGTCTTCCTCCGACCGGCGGTAAAACCCTCGTCAAAGTGGGGCGTCCGTTTGGCTGTGCGGGATGTACAAATTTGCAGCCACGTCCGGTCAGAATGGGGACGTTAAATCCGATGCCTCGTGTAAAGAGAGTGCACGTTAAGAACCCTTGCAACAACTCTTTGAGGGGTCCGTAGGTGACCTGTTGCAATGCTAAATTTCTGTCCCTATCCAATATACCCTCATTTCCGTGGCAGTCTAAATTTCTCCGACCTCAATCCCAGACACCTCTTTTACAGAACCTACCTATTGTATTTATTGTTAATTTCTTCTCGTCCTGAATATGCATGAAATATTTGCCACTGGACGTTAAGCAACCAAAATCAATCTATCAATCAATCAATTGGAAACATTGTGAAGGGGAGAATAGAATCAATGGATGCAATACTTGGTAGCTATAAGGGTATGGCAATACCAGATATTGGTGCAAACTTAAGATCTAAAATCAACATTTTTATCTTCTGACAAAAGAAAAGGTATGATTTAGGTTTAAAGGTAAATTATAAGGCCTCCAACTGCCCTGATCACGTAATAAGAAGATTTGTTGAAGATACCATTTCAAAATTGTACCTCAATGTACAGGTCCACTTTAGGGGTGGTAAGAACATCAGTAGAAAAATATTGTTTTCAGTACACACTTGAGTACATTTAAAGTAAACAAATGTAATTCATCAAGATATATGGGGGCGTATACTTTGCATGTGTGAAAGATGCATATTCAGGCAACCATATGCTGCATGTGTCAAAATTCTTGCCACCATGGACTGCATGTGTCCATTTTTCCACCCCCCCCCCCCATTGCACAAAGTTATACATGTTGTGGTTCCACGCATGTCCTGACATCGAAGGTTCTTGTTTGCTCTTCGCATCAAACATCACTGATGCCTATTATTTTGATACATATAGCCCCTGCAGTCAACGCTGATTTACTATTAGAGTATCGTCAAGTTTCAGTCAAATATATATACATGTATATTAAGTCCGTAATGTATTTCCGAAATTGCTTTCGATCCGT
Source organism: Mytilus coruscus (assembly GCA_017311375.1). Lineage (NCBI taxonomy): Eukaryota > Metazoa > Mollusca > Bivalvia > Mytilida > Mytilidae > Mytilus > Mytilus coruscus. Next base: position 55,986,750 of record CM029605.1, read on the forward strand.
ACTACATTGTTTATTAATATGTAACCTCATCCTAGCCAATGGTAAAAACACAACTCTTGTAAACATTTAGAATAACACTTTAATTTTTCATGTAGCATCAGTATAAACAACAAACTTAATTTTCCATTACCTGTGTGACGTTCAAAAAATAATTGTTATTATCCCCAGACTGCAGAGAACCCTTGCAACATCTCTTTGAGGGGTTTTAATTAAATAAATGAATTGAATTATGAAATAAAAATAATATTTCTACGTACCAAATAATTATACACATATCCAACAGTGAGAAGCCTTTGATGACTGTTTACACCACCACTTCTTAATTTTCTAATCCTGATCTTTGTAAGGTGATCAATTAAAACATATTTTTTCTCAATTGACTTTTGTATCATTTGGCTATCATTTTATTAGCTAGAAAATTACCACATGGAAATTGCGTTTTAAAAAAGCCATTTTATTGACTGAAACATCCATACAACATTTTATTGGTTTGAATTCCCATGTATATAATTCATCAATACAAGGCCATGTAGTTAGAAATATTTCTCCCGGTGGAGCCTGTATCTTTGGAAAGTTGACAAAAGGCCACGTAAAACTGGCCAAACCGTTAACAACGAACTGATAAAAATGGTTAACAAGTTGACATTCTATTTTATCATCGTTCAAAGCTTGCATTCTCTTAATATCTTGTCCACTATCTGATGAACCAAATATGTGTTGTCCATCTTAGTATGAACTGTTTGAACATCCTCTTAAATAGTGACTTCATGAAGAATGATGCCAATATAGTATCATTTTGTAACAAGTTTTTTGTCGTCTCGCTGCATTTTATGTATTCTTGAATCAACCTTTTTTTATAGGTTATTGTATGAAATGTAACATCAAACCTGCCACTGCTTGATTTACAATTTTAGTACATCTTACTAAAAAGTTGACGACTATTTAGAAGAATGTAAAAGATATAACCTTAAATCGTTCACTTTCTCTATCGATTATTTTACCAATTTTAACTATAAATTCAATAAATTGTTATAGATAGTTATAGTAAATGTAAGAATATTGTGCAATTAAAGTTTTCTTCTTCAAACTTTTGAAAATTTGGAAAAAATAAATACCAATTAGCCAAATAAAAGAGATTTGTAATCAAGTTTTGAAATATTTTTACTAAATATTTTATTTTGAAAAAAATAATCAGAATATCCAGTCATGATTAAAGTCAAAAGCTCAGACAAAATAAAAATATATCTGTGATTCTAGTAACCATTCAGACTCTAGTTTTAATCCAGAGCTGAAGAACTTTTTGTCAATCTAAAAAAAGAAATAAAATATATTGATTTTTCTGGAATTTTACATACTTATGTTTCTAAATTATCTTTAGAAGTATCAACTGTTACAACTTTCTTAGTGTCGTCGTTAATTTTTAACAGTACTATAACCCGTAAAGATCTAGTGCAATTGCTGGCTCTCAACTTCCCATTACAAGCCTTGAAAGTTATCTTGAATATACCATCATCATCTTTAATTGTTGTCAGTTTTGTGATGTTGCAAGATGCAACAGGGCAGCCTCTATAACTTCACTTGGCATTCTTAAGGTAACACGATCCCGAATGGCATATCTCCCGATTTCAAATTTTTTTGGCACACTTGTTCTTTGAATCGAGTTACATCGAAATATGAAATAAAAAATGGGGGTCACCATTCTTGTTTTTTGTAATTTTCACTAGTAAATGCCAATTTTGGCGCCAAATTAACAAAGACATATAGGGAAAAAGCCTTTGTTTCTACTTACTTTTTTAGATTTGTCAATAGATGTCTACTTTCTCATATACGGAGAAAGCCTAAAAACTAACATAATATCCAGGAATGTATATCAAACCCATACATACATAAAAAAACGTATGTCACCATCCTTGTTTTTCAGTTAAATTGCTTCAAAGATGACCGATACGCTTAGAAATTGACAGAAATATGTGACGTTACGGAATACAGAATATAACGTTGTTTTACATTGACTCATTTCAGTTATCTTTCATTTCCTGAAATTTATGAAAAATAAACGTATCAAGTAAATAACACGCAATCATGCATAAAAATATAATTGAATGAATATGGTCAATTAGATAAATATTGGCTAACACGATTTATAATTTTCTTCTGATTACTGATCCTTGGTTTCCCATTTGAAGTCCTCTCGGCAAAAAATACTACGAATGCCGTCCTGTCCAGCTCTTCTAAAAGAAGACGTTCTATTTCATTAACCTCGAAACTATTCTCAATCAGTTGTTCTTTTGTAATGTCTACCTCTATCAACTGCTTTAATATTTTTACATCATTAAGTGCATTGTGAGCATTGTATGTTGTCTTAAGTATATTATTGGCAAGTGAGCTCTGAGAATATGACTTTCTTTTCGGGAATTTAACACGAAATAATGGTAGTGTGTCTGAAAATCCTAATATATGGTCTTTGAGGTTTTCTAAAATTGTTAAAGTTAAAGGCTGCATCTATGATTTAAGAATTTTTGCATCGAACTGTTGGCAATTATGTGCAACCAGTAATGAATTTTTAGGAAGCCAATCAATAAAACTACAAAAAGCATTCTCCTTTGGCTCTGTCACAAGTTGCTGACCTTTATAATAAAGACGCGTTCCTGTACTAAAAAGATGGGTGACTTCGGTAGCTTTTGGATGAATCGGTTTTGTCGGAATAATGTAATAATGTACAAACTCTCCTTTGTTACAAACTGCTGACAATTGAACTATCTCGGAGTCGTATCCTGTAATAAATGTATATATATTTAACAATTATAAACATTTTATTTTTATAAATAAAAATTGCGTCTCACTTTATTGAATTCCGTATTTCGTATTTTTCATTTATGATCATAATTATGTTGATTGCTATAACGTATGATTGTTTCTTTTTAATACATCGATAGTAATCGGGTCAGTTTGACAACCATTTGATGAACCAGAAATCAGTGCTTTACAACGGAATATATAACAATAGAATACAACGTCTTACATTAATTGATTCGGGCTTATAACTGTATGAGTGGCTGCCTGTTAATTTTTATCATAAAAGGTGTTCGGGGCCTTTTACAGCTGAATATGTGGTATGTACTTTGCTGATATGTTGAAGGCCGTACATATAGTTGTTTATTTCTTGTATATTTCCAATTACTTAAGATGGTCAAGTCCGATGTCCTTTTAAGTTATTTAAATAATAAACATCGTGGTGTGAATATTTTTAACTTACCAAATCCGGTGGTTTCAATGTCAAAAAACGACAACAGAAAGTTCCTCGTTAATATCAATGTCGACTCTTTTTGGTAGTTCTAAATCACTTTGGTCTGGGATTGTTTCGATGTCTACATGATCCCCATCTGGTCCCATGGCGAAAAACAATCATCAAAATTGGAATTTTCACGTACAATGTTTTTTTCATCTTGAATTAACTTTCCACTTTCATCACTTGATAACCATTCATCAATTTTGAAATATTCCCCACTTACTTGAATATAACTAAGGTCTTGTAACAAATCTAAAATGGTGTCATCGTCGCTTATGTCTTCGTAGTATTGGTTGTTTGGTGTGTCATTATCTTCTCTATTGCCTCTCGTCTGCCATCAGGTTTTGGAAGTTGATGTATAGAACACAAATGTCTAAATAGGTATTCCTTACGAATAAATTTTGAAAAACATCCATCTTCTGTGCAATTCCAATGTTGATGAGTTTTGGAAATGAATTGCTTTTGCAGGTCGATACAGATTTCTTTTATACGTGTATTATCGTTTAGCTGTTTGCATCAAAACCATTTCACTAGACCCTCGGTGGATCGCTAACCTTGCCGTGGTCGGGGGCTTGCGTGTCTCATTGACCCCAAGAGCTATGCCAGCTGGAGCTTTGTCTCCTGGTAGGGTTACCCATGCTGGACAGGTCGAAGGGTAGAGACCAGACTAGTGATCCGAACATCGTACGAGTTGCCCGATGTTTTGAATAAAATAGGCTCTCCAACCCGTTGGCCGTGGGTTGCTACCCGTGTCGGTGGTTGACGAGATCCTGGTGGATGAGAGACTGTTGCCAGACTCCTTGCGGATGGGAGAAGCTTCAGACTTAATACTCTGCTTTGGCTCCGATATCATCTAAACGGGAGGTCAGATTGGCCCGGTCTGATCAATCGGCTGGTCATGTCGAGCCCTTTAGTCTATCCTTAAATTTAGCTTTCCTTATAACCATGTTGTATTCAATACTAAATATTAGCTTTTTTAAACGAGGATTACTGAAGAAGGCGGTGGCTCATGGGTCAATCAAGTAGTACGCTTTCTATTTGTTTTATGGATACGCTCTGCTTGAGTATAGCATTCTTGGAGCATTTGGTGCTTTCGCAGTGGATCTTGAGTGCTAATTTTACATCAGCACCTCTTGATCCCGGATACCCGCGAAACACAGCATCGCCCTTGTAGGCACTCCGAGGTGGGTGGATGACAAGAATGGTGAACTTTTCCTCCTCTTATTATGGCACTTCAAAACCAAAACCCTAAATCAGCTTTATTAAATAAAAAAGAAAATGTGATAAATAAAATATTAAAAACTAATAAAATGTTGAATTGCTGTCTGTCCGAATAGATTAACATGATACAAAGTCCTTTCAAAGCTTAGTTTCAATGGAATTTTAACTGGATGGATGGACATAACTTCATGCACGCTGATTGAATTTAGTTTGTAGAAGAAAATTTTTTTATTTAATTAGATAATAAAGAGGCTACGATTTTTCGCTAGAGATAATATCAACGTTCTAAAACGTTCCTTATGCCGATATCAGGGCGATCAGAAAATAGTAAAACAATCATATTGTATTTTTTCAATGAAACTTTTAATCATGCGGCAGCTTGGAGAGACTCTTCTGAGCCCCTTCTTCTTGTTTTATTTCTGAATTTTATGGTCCAGGGATATACTTTTAATGTTTTTTTTCTGGTAAAGTAGAGGTATGGCATGGAACGGAATTTACCATATCTATGAGGGCATGAGCTACAGCCAAATACTTTGTGCCAGCCTTCGCCACTCCACTCCAAAAATTACACATTCCTTGTCCCCTCAGAATGTTTTTCATTTTCTTTCACTTTGTATTCAACATCTTTGAGTACTCTTGATGCAATATCAGTTGGCATCAACGACTGCATGTGAAATATAAATGACAAAACACGTAGCATGAAAATAACCCTTTACCAACCTCTTTAATGGACCTCGGACACATTATTTTAAATAAATGAATGAACTATAAAATTCTTTTTCTCATCCAAATAAAGAAATAAAATATTAGTTTCTTTACCCGATTAAGGTACATTTGAATGATTGGCTAATTAAATTGAAAACACAAAGGAATGGACCGTGTTGAAGGCCGTACATTGACCTATAATGGTTTACTTTTATAAATTGTTATTTGGATGGAGAGTTGTCTCATTGGCACTCACACCACATCTTCCTATATCTATGATGGTTACAATGGAAGTACATGGAATTGGTAAACCAGTTTATCGACAAGGCTGTAGCATATGCTAGGTTTTCTTACAGCAAAACTTCAAAACAGTATACCTCCATGAAAAAAGAAGAAACAGTAATCATCAAATGTAATTCATTTTCAGTGACAAAGGAACCAAAACTGTATTTAGAGAAACAGTTGTATAATTTTTGGTGTAAGGAACAGTGATATGTTAAATGGAAAGACTTCGTATGAAGGGTACAATAAATATCACTGCCAATAAATCTTCCATCCAACATCATGTAGATCCGATTGATGAAAATGGTCCACCAGAAGATGCCTGGAATTTCCTTCAGATAATCAAAAAAAACCAAGTTCTATGATACTGTAAGAAATCCAGGTGATACATATATGAATGCATTAAATCCTACAATTTTATCACACTGGCAAGCAAACTTGGACATTCAAATAATAGGTAATGTAGAGTTGGCAGCATATAATGTGTGTGCATGTTTATCCAAGTCTGAACCAGAAGATTTGAACGATTTTCTGTCTCAATTATTTTCCAATATTCCTCATCTGCATTGTAACTAGTTGTTTTTCTTTTATGAATGTCACAAGAAAAAGAAGAGAATTCATTTAATGGAAAGAGAAAAGAAATCTTGGACGTGGCGTATGAGGGAAGAATGACGAACAGCAGCAGAAACTGTCAGGATGCCACAAACAGTACAACTGAGAGGTTGGCTTGTTCAGAAGACAGTAAAAATAAAAAAGTAAACGTTAATGAATCATTCGGTAAATATAATTTACTAAACCTCTTTTACGAATTACTAAATAACAGTTTTAAGCTTCGGTAAACTATTCATAATCATATTTTCTGTTGAGTGTTTGTCTATATCTTGTTAAGTTAAGTGATATACAAAAGGATGAAAAAAATCGTCAATTAAGGGCAATAGATAAAATATTATTGTTATGCTGAAAATTTAGAAATGTTGATAAATGATTATTTTGATTTTAGAATTTTATATATGTATATAGTTTTATCATATGATTTACAGGGTATATAATTTGTTGGGACAATGTTGGTAAACACACAACAGCAAGACATCAGTCAAGGGAGAGTAAGAATACCATGCACAACTGAGCCTTCGCCTACATGGCCGAAAACAGAGTAGCAACAGTAAATACACCACTGACACAATATCAACCATAGATTTTCCAGTAGCCACTTTTCTCCCATCTAAAGACGACTTCAAGCAGTTGAAGGACAGAATGAAGTACGAAGATACGGAGGCTGTTTTCACTCCCATTCAACACGAGGAATGGGAAAATAGCACCAGATAAAGCAAAATTGTAAGACTAGTCACCATTAACTCAAAAGTTTTAGAATGAAAAAGCTGATTAATTTCTTTTTCGGTCAGCATTGGATTTATTGATGAAAATCCGTCATCTACACAAGGAGTCATCAACATATTTGAGAAACTGCACACATATGTTCCTTTAAATGAACTGCACACATATGTTCCTTCAAATGAAGACAAAGTGTTTCCCCGTATGTCGTGGGAGATGCCCTGTCTTGTGAACGCCACAATGTATTACAGTAGTCATCGTCGTTTTCATTGCATTCATACAAAAGTTGTAATTGACAATGGATTGCGAATACAACATGTTGAGTCTGGATTTTAGGACATACCAACGATGCTCAATCGTTTGCTCTGATGTCGGATATTTCCGTAAACGGAGAGCTCCTATTCCACTACACTGTTTTTTTTACTTGGCGGCTACAAATATGCATCGAGACATCCCTGATAACACCATTCACTTCAGCTCATATCTATAGCTATCGACGTCCGTTTGCCCGTAGGCGAGGTTTTAGGCATTTAACCGTGTTGTGAGAAGGTATCGTGTCTATGTAGATAGATATAAGAAGATGTGGTATGAGTGCCAATGAGACAACTCTCCATCCAAGTCAAAATTTATAAAAGTAAACCATTATAGGTCAAAGTACGGTCTTCAACACGGAGCCTTGGCTCACGACGAACAGTAAGCTATAAAGGGCCCCAAAATTACTAGTGTAAAACCATTCACACGGGAAAACCAACGGTCTAATCTATATAAAAACGAGAAACGAGAAACACTTATGAACCACATCAACAAACGACAACTACTGAACATCAGATTCCTGACTTAGGACAGGTGCAAACAAATGCAGCGGGTTTAAACGTTTTAATGGTACCAAACCTTCACCCTTTTTCTGAAACAATAGTGTAACATCACAACATAGAAAGACACACTATAAAATATCAACTGAAATAGCTTAACTCAATCAAAGGACATATTAACACCAGTGAACATACACTGAACAAATAAATTTGACCTATGATACAATGTTAATACAAAATAAATAAACTAAGGGAAGAATAATAGAAGTAACATGTTATATCGGTATGAAATGTTAAAAATTTAAGAAAAACAATATGCTCGAACAAAAATATCAGCCATGTGCAATAACTTAAAACACAGGTAAATGAAAACAATTTTGTAGTTAGGTATACGTGTACAGTTACAATAGAGAAAGGAAATATTTTACAAAATAAATAATTTTGATGTTCATAGTACGAAGTGGAAATTTATATTGGTACCAAACACTTATCAAAGCTGGTATATAGACCAGATATAACCCTGAATAACATTAAATAACAAAAAGAGCATGTTATTGCAACTTAGTACAGACATAATAGGGATACTTTAAGTAGGGTTGTTTGTGTGTGCAGTTTCTTGCGGCCCGAAGAAAAGATTTGTTTATTTAATCTTATATTTGGTTTATTAGTATTATAGGTATGTGACTTTTATATACTTATATAACTATTCTTATTGTATGTTTCGGATAACAAAATATATCTTCATCGGGACCAACCTGGCTCAATTTCTCCTTCCTCATATACGTGTTATACGATACGTCGATATGGATACGCAAGCAAACACGTGCTCTAATAGAGGTCGGCCATTTAACAACGTATCAGCCGTAGCATATACGTTGACGTATACGCATCTGCATATATACCAAAAATGTTATGTGATCCCGGGCTTAAGACTTTTATAAGTTGTGCTTCACAAATAAATATAAATATACAAATATTTTATTGGCACAAACACAATTACAATAATTGGCAAATGCCCATATTTAAGTGCATTATAACAATGAATACAGCATAGTTAAATATGTTATAATTAAGAAGCTAAAATCTCGTTTCTATACACCAGACATTTATGTATATAAGAACTAGTCACTTTCAGGACTTTTAATGAACTACTATTAATGCAACTATTAATAATTAGCTGATTTTCACTACAACATGTAGGAAGTATATTTAATATAATATTTAAAGTTAATTCTGTAGTTGGAAAATTTTCACATGTCAGTTAAAAGTGATTTTCATCTTCTACCTCACCTGATTTACATACATTACCAACTCGTTCATCGGTGGGTAAACCTAAGTATCGCCCAAAACAAATCAGTTATGAGATCATTTTCTTTTACCACATATACTTTCAGCAGCAGAACGACAAAATTATTTTGTAGTTAGACGTGTCACGTGGCATTTGGGTGTAAGGAAAATTATAGATTTGAGTACATGACGCCATCCGCTTCTCTCTACATTTAATACAATTTCTATTATAGGCCTACTTCGATTACTCGAGTTGCAAACGAAGTACCGGAGTTTTATCATTTTACAACCCTCGAGTTAAATCGAGTCGAGTTAAACGGTAAGATGGCGACGAAAGAGACTAGAGTGCTTTTCGAAAATATTTTTACGATTTAAACGGATTTAAGCCATTTTATGTGACGAAATAGAAGTTTAAGTGTTCAATTACAATAGTCACATTAAAACACCACAATATATGTCTATTGTATTACATCAATGTCCATCAATTGTAACTATTCGCTAAAGTATACACATGTGTACCTCCGTTATACTTTGACTGTTCTTTTGTTCTGGGCGTTTTTATTCATTGTTATCGGCTATCGGCTAATATTTTTTAGCTGTTAACTGTAATTGTCAAAATCAGTTCATTGTTCTACTCTTGTTAGGATCCTCTTGCCCCTTTCCGTTATATATCCTAACTGCTCAGCCTACACGCACCCTTGTTTGGGGTGGTGATAAGCAGTCTGATCCTGGCATCCCAGGGAAAAAATAAATGCATTTTCCCGCTGAGGTAACGGTCCGTGGGCAACAAAGTTGTCAATAATTTTATTAAGATTTGGTTAGAATCAATTATATACTGAATTGCCATCGTTTATTCATCCATGTTGTTCAGGTAAACAATGGACATCGAGTAACTCTCCACCAGAGTTTTTGATTCGATTGATACGCTCTTGACGCATGCGCAATCAAACCTAAAAATTTAACTCGAGTAACATTAGTTGAACGAATCGAAGAAGGCAATAACGATGTGTAAGTTTTTTAGAAAGTACGTCGCTTTCTTAGAGTAATAAATGTCATATCTTAAAGTGATATCAGTGAGATCAGATTCGAGGTCGTAACCTTCTGTCGCACAATGCTCTCTGAACACGAGACGAAGTGTCCCCGATACTCAATATGGAACTCTCCTGTAAGCTAAATTTTCTTTTACGATTTAGATCTGAATGACTCCTGCATGGCCCAAGAGTGCTGAGACAGCAAGCGTGGTCGCATTTAAGTTCAAAATGCGACCACATACTTACAAAATCTATTATGACAACGTTACCAAAGAAGTCGATAATTGGTACCGATGTTTTTGATCTGTACCATAGTAAACCACCTGCAAAACATACAAAGTAACGGTGACTTGCAGGAATGAAATTCGACAAGTTGATGGTTTTATTGTTGACGGGCACTTAGTTGTTGGAGTTGTAGATTAACTCAATGTTAAATGTATAGTATGTGAGAAGGAGATCAACAATAATTTGGTATGTATTGTCCAAACAGCGGCAGACAATTCTATCAACATTGCAACATTTGTCTATTACTTGGTCACAAATACTCTCGTCTACATTAGCAAAATTGCAGTAAATTGCTTTCTGTCGTAACCTAGTTATAAATTGTTCAATCGTTTCTTGGGGTTTTTGTTCCATTGCCCGAAATTGGTTCCTTTGAAAAGAATTATTAACTTGAGGTGAAAAGTGATTGTTCAAAATTTCTACAGTTACGTCGTCTGTTTCCTCTTCACCTGGTTCTCGTTCTACCAGCGTATAATACACATCTTGTTTTTCTATTCCAGCACTGTGTAACGATAATGCTCGTTTCTGTTGTGCCTCTACAACTCTTTTTACCTATTGCGTACAAATTTAAAGATCGAGGCCAGCGTGTCTATCTTTGTCCAAACGAATTAATTTCATTTCCAACGTCACAAAATGGAATTACACCAAAAGGTTAATACAAAGATTGTTCGATTGAAGTTCTACTTACTACCATATTGATGTGACCTACCTTAGTTTAATGAGAAAAGATCCAGTTATTGAAAGGCATTAGAGTATAGGTAATTGTTACCCTCAACACATTATTGAGACTTTAAAGGAAAGATCATGTTATTCAGCTTAAATTTAGACCCAGACTTCAAAGACAAGATTCGCAGCCTTTACACTAAACTAGCCAACAAAGAGTTACAGATATCCAAGCCAGTCAGCAAAGAATATTAACATCGGTAAAAACAGAAAGTCCGAACAAAAGAAGCGTCAACCCGGTAACGAAGAAGAAAAGAGAATGGAAAAGGGAGCAAAGGTTCGTCATTCATCATGGAAATGTGCCAGAAGTTAAACTATAATCGAAACAAATATAAAGAAATTATATACAATCAAGGAGTGCAGAACGGACATGTTGACGAATACCCAGAAAGGTCAAATGGCTCTATAGATATTGACACAATTGATGGCTTTCGTACCTCAGGAATATATTACCTTAGCTGTGTTTGCTAAACTTTTAGTACTTTTGCTTCTCAATGCTCTTTAACTTCATTTAACCTTTTAACTTGTTTTGATTCGAGTGTCACAGATTAGTCTTAACTAGATGAAACGTGCGTCTAGCGTAAATACAAAATATTAATTCTGGTTTCTGTGTTGAGTTTATTTATATACACACCAAACTTTTGTTCAAAAAGTACACTGTAATTAACATTATAAATGCAGATAATATCTAATGCCGAAAACGATTTTAAAAGAAATTTGAATATATTTTAAACTGAATATTTTGGATAAATGTAATAACATTTTATAGTTATATTATTTTATATAGATTGTAAATCGTTTGTGCATTTAAGCTTAAATTCTATTCAATTTTATTGAATTTATAATAGATGCAGGAGATGGACGAATTACCAACAGCGTGTCGAATGGTTTTCCGATAAGTATATTAATGCAGACTTCTTAATGTAGAAGATATGGTGCTTTCAGCCAACAATAATTGCTTTGAATATTGTTTTGGCTCATGAAGCTTTCATCTGACTCTTAGATATCAACCAACAAAGAACAATTTTAAATTATTACAGTAGACCTTTAGTCTAGCTCAGCTTTATCTATATAGATCAAATAATCAAATCACTGTAAAAGAATATTCAATCTCGGTAATATTTCGTTTTGTAAATTGAAATAACCCGAAAGCACATACCAGCATCATGTTTAAATGAAGATGACAGTTGTTGTCTTCAACTCTCTCTTCTAAATGTCCAATTTTCCTTTTTAGTATCTTTATACTTCTGTTGGTCATGTTTCTCTTTTAACTGTTGTGAAGTTATGTATTTCAAATCCAGAAAGGTTTGCCTATTCTTGATCATTTTGCACATTGTCACTTTTGAGAAGAAAGCACACCTTCTAAACTCTCAGAAGTGTGGTCATATATGCATTAGTTATCTGAAATAAAAATTAAATCATCCAATTGTTATAAAGTAAATACAGCAACTATTGTGATGTTATAATAGATTAAAAGTTTGCAATAAATAAAAGTCACATTCATAAATTTAATTGGTGATTTTCCTTAAAAATATTTTTGGGTATTTGTATAATATTCGACTAATTAAAGTTCAATGATATTTTTTTTTTCTTATAAAAGTATACTTTTGATAGTATGTAGTGTGTTTTTTGACCTTAGGACTTACTCTTCTCATGCCAAAAAAATATCCTTACTTCATCTAAAACTTTGTCTCTGAGAGTGAGGAATGCTGAGGTACTCAAACGAATATCCTCACATATGGTCAGCAAAAAGTCTTTCGTTATTCTTGTGATCCAAAGTTTCCTTACAACTGTAAATAAATAATTATTTAAAATATTGTATTGTTAAAACTTGCACTTATCGGTAATTTTTTAAATATTAAACAGTTTCAACTAATAACATTACTGACAGTGACAACACATAAATTTATATGTTAAGGGGTTAATTATCATTTTCAGTTACACCATTTCGAGAGAAGATAGACCAACTTAAAAATGTGATGATAATACTGATATAATTGTAAAACACAGTCACCCATTTTCAAATATAAATTCTCTTCAATGACACATAGAGGCAGCAAATATCATTGCTGATGTTGATGGCCTTGTATTTTATCCTATCAAATTTCTGTTTAATGGTGATAACATTGACGCCACTGGCAGTTTTATAACTATTTTAAGATGCTCATGTAGGATCTTCATGATCCGAGCCTTCTAAAAAAATATATACAAAAGAAATGACATAACCATTTTCTATATATATGTCTAGCGCGCCGGTTACAGTGCAGGCGATTTGGTGTCACGATACCTCAGTAGCATCATATCTGGAAGTTGAGAGTTTAGGGAACTCTAACCAACAACAGGTACAACTAACAGCAGAGCAAAAGACACATTTAGATTCAGAGCTTGAGAAATGTGTTCTGCGTAAAAGAGAAGTTTGTAAAGTGTTTAAGTTTATTGACACCATTTGAATATGATGGCATTACATTTGTGGACACTGCAAAGAAAATGAGACGCTAAGGCAACAACTCGCTATGGTCCCTTTACAATTTAAAGGGAAAGAAAGAAAAAGGGGCTTTCCAAACAACAGCCATCTACAGAGTTGATTTCAGTAATTAAATTCTTGTTAATGCATTTTTTTAAAAATAGAACAACACACACAACTTTAAAAAGAACGAAAAATTTCACAGGGTAGAAAAAAATAATGAAAACTTCAATTTTGTTATCTGTTACATATCTTAGTAAAAGGATCAGAGAATTACGTGAGTTTGTTGGGAAAAAAAAGTCGCATTGGGAAATCTCTTAAAACAAGTGGAAGGACAGGAAAACAAGCTATAAGTTTATTTTATAAATAAAGTTGTTATAAAGAATACAACATTAAGTCCTTGGATAACAATAGAAAGTATTCTAATGATGTTCCAGAGTTTTTAATGTGCCGGTCAAGAAAATTTGTGGACCATTGTTTAGCCAGAATTCAACCTGCGGCTACATTGATCCCCATTGAAAATATGGAAGAAGTTAACCATGAAATAAGACTGACACATTAATGTATATCAAGTTAGACTCATCAATGATTTACCGAAATGTTCATGTCCATATAGGAGGAAACATAATTGGCCATGTAAGCATATGCTGGCAGTCATAATGAACATGCCAAAAAAGATTGGAAAACTCGGCCAGACTTGTAGAAACAAACACATCATTAAACACTGATTAATAACAATGCAAATACCTCAATGAAAAATAAATGCCAACGAGTTCACTGCCTTCATTGTGGAAACATCCTTCACTAAGGCTCGAAACAACACTTAACAAATTTTATCCAATTTATTTTGAATTAATAACAGCTAATGGAATATATGCTTGATTAACGTTTATATGGCAACTATGGGAACTGATTCACAGATGAATATGGAGACTGTCTAGATATAATCCACGCAATTATAGAAATATCAATAAACTCATCATATAATTGTATGTTGAGATCTAACGTTTTGCAAGTGTTTGTATATACATTATCAATAACACCGTATTTTAACTGAGCTCCAATCATATTGAAGAAATTTTCATTACATGGGTCTGATCAGGTAAAATACTTGTAAAAGAAAACATTATTTATTAGTCTAACTGGACGAATCAATGTTTTATAACCATTAGCATCTACCTGACAATTTAACCTAATGCATTTATAGATTTTGCTATGACATTTAAATTTTTACATTGCATTTAATTTGCTTTCTAACTATTCCAAACATAATCATATATTTAAAAGATATCTGAAAATTACAGATGTGAAACCAGGTACAGATTCTGCAGCACTACATAGAGGTTGTTGAAGAACACAACAAATTTCAAAACTGAAGAGAGAATCGATACCCCAGAACCAGCGGTTAAAAAGTCTAAAAGATGCATTTCTTAAACAGTCATAAATAATTGGTGTCTGAACAATAGGATGGTTATAAATCCCTTAAAAACTACTTCTATGTTGATTGGAACAAATAAGAAACGGACTTTGCTAGGAAATGATATGAATATATCTATACAAGATAGCCCAATCACACCCGTTGAAATACAGAAACTTTTTGGTGTATATATTGACAAAAATTTAGACTTGAAATTTCAAATTGACTATGTATGTAAAAACTTAAGTTCTCGTATCGCACTGCTATCTAGAATTAAGAAATTTTTGGATATTAGTAGTAGAAAGCTGTTTTATAATGCTTATATTCTGCCCATATTTGATTTTTGTTGCTCAATATCGGGAAATTGCTATGAGGATGGATATAAAAAAATCTTAAAATGCAGAAAAGAGCTGCAAGGATTATACTTGATGCACCAATACTAACACCTACTAAGTATAAATTTATTTAAAGAGCTAAAATTTTGAATCATCACCAAAAGTATACAGATCTTAAGATTAATATAACTAAGAAGTGTGTAAAGTTTTAAGCAATAATCATAAACTGTTTTGAGAAACGGCGCGACATGTGGAAAACCCTCCCTTTTTAACAAAATACTCAATATCTCTAAAATAAAATTTTGAATCATCACCAAAAGTATACAGATCTTAAGAGTAATATAACTAAGAAGTGTGTAAAGTTTTAAGCAATAATCATAAATTGTTTTGAGATACGGCGCGACATGTGAAAAAAACACACCTGTTTTAGTTACTAAGTCCCGTAACTCAAAAAGTTTTAATCTTATTTTCACCAAAAAGTATACAGATCGTTTGACCATCATAAGAAACAACTATGTTAAGTTTCATAAAATTTGGATAAGTCGTTCTGATGTTACGGTGCGACATGTTTACGCCGGACAGACGGACGGACACCGGACATTTATATACCATAATACGTCCCGTCAAAAATTGACGGGCGTATAAAAAATGGGCCTCGGAAAATGGCTTTAAATTTTCAACTTCAAAAAACGGTTGGGAGGCATTTTTGTAATAAAGGGAATTGCAGCTTGAACCAGAACTCACCTTGTAAGGGAACCAAATTTAAATGGTTGATGAAACCAAATTTCTTGGGTTAATTTTCGATAAAAAGTTAACCTTTCTACCCCATATCAAAATGTTAAAATCAAGATGTTTAAAGGTTAGATTATGGCTCTGCAAGAAAGTCCTACATAGAGATTCTCGATGCTGTTCATCACCAGGGTTTGCGTGTCTGTCTTGGCGCCTTTAAAACCTCACCAGTTGAGAGTCTGTATGTAGAGGCTGATGAGCACTCACTCTCTAACAGACGTTTTAAGCTTGGACTTCAATACGCTGTCAAGCTAAATGCATATCCAGAAAATCCTGCCTACGACTGTGTTTTAATCCAATTTATGAAGATGTATTTGCAAAACATGAAAATAAAATTCTTCCATTAAAAATTCGTTTAAAACCACCTTTAACCACTTTTGCTTTGAAATCTATTGCACAAGTTGAAACTTGCAAATTTTGATCTCCGTAAATACAAAAACATGAAACAAACCATCTATTAATTCAAGAGCATTTTGCTGATATTAAGGCAAATTATTCAGATCCATGGAAACACGGATGTAGACCAGGAAGCAAGAAAATGCCCTGGGTGACCTTTATCTAACTGTGATATACCATATAATGATTTTAGATCTAATTTTAGATATGTTTTTAATAATTTGAAAAATGAATGGAGTAAAAAGATGATAATAAATTACATGAAATTAAACCCGAGTTAGCCCAGTAGTTTGCACTTCGGTGTTGACATGAATATCAATTATATGGTCATTTTAATAAATTTCCTGTTGACAAAAGTTATTTTTTTTACGAAAACTAAGGATTTTCTTATCCCAGGAATAGATTACCTTAGCCTTATTTGGCACAACTTTTTGGAATTTTGGGTCCTTAATGCTCTTCAACTTTGTACTTGTTTGGCTTTATAACTATTTTGATCTGAGCGTCAGTGATGAGTCTTATGTAGACGCAACGCGCGTCTGGCGTATTAAATTATAATCCTGGTACCTTTGATAACCTATTAGATAAGCCTTTCAATAATTTAATGTGCAGAAAAGATCGGTGTGTTATTTCTAGATGTCGTATTGGTCATACTAGAATAAAACACGAGTATCTTCTTCTGATGATCTTGTACATTCTCCCTTACAAGAGACCTAAGAAGATAATCCAATGATGAATTGCCTACATATGCAAGAATTGCAAAGGCAACATTCGCCCCTTGTATCGGATACCCGGAATCAGAGAAATACTTAGACAACAAAGTGACAGAGTTCAACAGAAAAATACGCCGGTATTTAATGAGCATATGTTGGACGGTGCCAAAGAAGTAGTAAATACAGTAGCAAAGGAAATTAAGCTAATATGGCTAGACGCCTGATCTAAACTAGACAATGGAAAAAAGGAAAGTGGATTGATTGATTGGTGGTTGCTTAACGTCCAGTGGCAAATATTTCATGCATGTTCAGGACGAGAACAAGTTCAATAAGTAGGTCTTGTAATAATAGAGGCCATCGGGGATGACGGTCGGGGAAATTTGGATTGCCACTGGAAATGAGGGTATATTGGATAGGGACAGAAATTTTGCCTTGCAACAGGCCTAAGGAAAGTGGAACAAACATTTGTAAAGTAAATGACAGGATAATGGAAATGAAAAACAAGTGGGCTGCTGAACACCAAAAAGCTGCAGATTTAACTGATAAACAGGAATGAAGACAAGAACATGAAGCTGGAATTAAGGATAAATCTGAAATCTCTGAACTTAAAAGAGAGCTAGATGACCTAAGAAAAGAACTGGACAGAAACCTCGAAATTATAGAAGAAGACACAGAGGACCTTATTTAATGAAACCAATTACAAAAATTTAATTCTCAGAAGTTAAGGAGCTAAGTATCTTTTGATAAGTCTTCATACAAAGAATAAGCAAGAAAAAAAATTGATAATATTGAAATAAATTGTTTGTTAATGTAATTTCATTTCCTTAGTCACGAATTCATCATAGAGTCAATTTGGACCAATAAAAGAGAATGGCACCTTCTAATTCAAAAGTTAATTATCTAAAATTCAATTGAATTCTATCATTTAATAACTACAACAATATATTTTTTTCATTCATCGGTATTTCGAGTCTTTTTAAACGTAATAAGAAGTTTGAAACTTAATTACAAAGGGTTATATTGATGGTTCAACCGTTAATTGGAAAAATCAGCCTTTAGACGCGATGATATGGGTAACTGAATAGATGGATATCCGTAACTTTATAATAATTTAGAAAAGAATATCCGTAACGGTAACTGTTGAGTTTTGTTTTTTCTGCTTCATTCATTATCCTCAATTCAATAGTTTGGACGAAACATTTTCGGAAATAAACTTGTCTAAATTCGTCAAAAGATTAGAAATTATCGGAAATAGAAAAAAAATTATGTCCTCAATATTATTACAACATTATAAAAATACCACTGATTTTTGGCGTCTTTACACTAAATCAATTGGATGTGTTATTATATTATGTTACTATAAAAGTACTACAAAAAAGCATACTTCAGGAACGGTTTTAATTTGGCGAACTACCATTTAACAAGAAATTAATTACATTCTTTATTGTATTCCACTGGTTGACCTTTTTCTCAGCATTGTAGGGAATTTTTTTCTCTTAACTGAACTGATTATAAATAACATTGAACAACAGGATAATCTTAGATCACTATGAAGATAATGAAAACCATTTTTCAGATCATGGTATTTATTATGCACGTTGAAAGGAGGAGGAGATCTCCCTGACATAACTAGGATCGTCACGAGAAACTTTTAACCAAATACTCTTTTATGTCCAAAGAAAGCTTAACAAGCCTGGACTGGGTTGCAGAAATGTCATTTAATTTTAAGTATTAATTAAATATATTTTAAACCTCAATTAAAATTAAGTGACCATTATTTTATGTTCCACAAATGTTTATTGAAGTTAAATAACGTTTAAATGTGACTTAGCATTACGTAAAGTTAAAAGTGGTAAGGGGGCACTTATAAATTTTAATTAGGGAATTTGAAATGAAGAAAATGATGTTGTTTGGAAACATAATGCACGATCCAAAGTCACCCAGAAAATATAGAGAAAGGCTACTTACATTATATGACTTCACAGACAATGAGTTCCGAGAAAAGTATAGATTCGGGAGAAATTCCTTCAAAAGGATCACCGAACGGAAGGACATTGACCATCCTACTCGCAGTCATTCTCTCAGTGTAGAGATGCAGGTAACCGAAAACTTCACAGTGTGATATTTCTCCGAGTTTTAACACATTTTACTACGTAAAGAAGTATCTTCCACATTTTAGTGTAACAGAAAAAGTAATGTTATTGGTTGATAAACACCGTGTGTGTTCCGGAAATACTTTCCTGTGGTCACCCTTGTGAAACTTGCATCATATATAATGTAAATGAAAGCTTTAACATGTCAACAGTCAGGGATCATAGCTTTTCCAAGTCAAAGTACAATGTTTTACATGCTTCAAATGAAGAAGACAATTCGATATTGCACCGCATACTACTACATTTAATTTAATATCGCAAACACCCGCCAATCAGGATTTTGTTGAGGCTTATTTTAAAAGGGATAATTGTAAAGTTGATAAACATGAATGATTTTTAGATGAAATCATTCATTAGTCTGCCTCATGATGATTCAAATGACAGGGATTATAGAATTGATTCAGAAGAAAGTGAATGCGATTCAGTTGAACAAGTCATCTTAACGGATGTCCATTGGAGATATCCGCTACGACTCAAAATGAACAGAATGTAACTTAACCCGTTGGTTTATTAGACAACCAGACATAGAAAATGGCAAACTTCCGGTAATGGCTGTGTTGGTGAAAAACCGAAAGTTTCCGGATTATGACAATTTTTTTAAAGCCTACCAACAACCACATTTTAACGACGAAACTAGAACCATACGCGCATTTCTATTTGGCATTAGATTAAACATGTTTAGATATTGATTGAATGTTGGTTGCTGAACGTCCAGCGGTTAATATTTTTATGCATCTTCAGGACGAGAAAAAGTTAACAATAAATACACTGAGTAGGTTAAAACATATTAAAGGATATCATTTAAAAATTACAACAACCATGTATGTACAAGTACCCGGCAACGTCGATTTGTAATTGTAGTATTTTATTTTATCCATCTGATGGGATAAGGTTTATGACCCTTCTGTGGCCTGTGAACTATTAACTTTTCAAACTGCAATAGTATCAAAACAGCAAAGATAATTAATAATAGGGATTGGCCATTTTGTACATATACCAAGGGGAAACTTCGTGCAAAGCATAATTATTTATAGTTTCATTGCATTTAATAGAAAAGGAATTTGGTGAAAATAAAATCAAGAATTTTGTAGAAAATCCACAGACTTTAATACAGAAATTTTGTTATAAAATTTGAAACATAGTTTACTCACTTGTTTTTCTATGATAAGCTAGCGTTTATTGTTTACAAAAAGTCCTAAACAACCTTTAAATTCCAAAACACCTCGTGCTGAGTCACTAAAGTCGAGCGCACCCTAGAAGGTGTACTTGAATTGGTCCATATTTATTTTAACCAATATCTAAATTTCAAACTTGTTTTAAGGAAATCATTGCTAGCACTGCATGCAATAATTCTCTATCAAGAACCGAATCGCCAAAATGAGAGTACAAGGGAAAGGCTGTAGATTTTCTATAAAATTTCCATATGTTTATCATTGAAGCAACACAAGGGTACATAATCCTTAAGCCTTTTTCAACTGATTTTTAAGTTCGTTCTTATCTTGTACTGTTACACCACTGTCCCAGGTTAGGGAGGGTTGGGATCCCTTAACATGTTTAATCCCGCCACATTCAATATGTATGTGCCTGTCCCAAGTCAGGAGCCTGTAATTCAGTGGTTGTCGTTTGTTTTACATATTTGTTTTCGTTCATTGTTTGTACATAAATAAGGCTATTAGTTTACATTGTTTTACATTGTCATTTTGGCTGACTATGCGGTGTGCATTTTTATATAGGTTGCTAGAATCAGACACCAACTTTAGAAACGCACACTTTGATTATGCTCGTGAACTACTGGTATATGTTGATAAAACATCAACAATTGTTAATGGAAAAATATTGGCATCCTACAATGTACATTAATTAATCTATTTAGCAGATGATGTAGAACATTTTGGGACATCCCTTAATGAAATACTAGTAAATGCTTTTCAACATGAAAATCATTTACAAAGATTAAAAAAAGTATACGAAAGGCACATAATCCGATTGCACAAGTTGCAAAACGAATTGTTGAGATGGAAAATGCCAAGTGCAGAAGAATTCCTAAAGCAATTCATATTTAAGTCCCTAAAAAGGGGATGGCTATTTTCTTCTAAAAAATGGAAAGTTTGTTTTAGTAAAGGAAAACAGATTAAGACAAAAAATATTTTTGTGATGAAATTTGACAAAACCATCTGGAAAGTTTTTCAAACCCCTCGTGACTGCAAATGGCTGCATATATTCATTTGCAGAGATAAGCAAGCATAAACAGAAAGATCAGTGTGAATTATTTTTATTCTTAATACAAACGAACTTACAAACATTACAAGCTATATAGGTTTTTTTCTCAAATTATGAAAGTCTAATTAAGTCGTAAAATTTATCATCGTTTAAAGACTGATAAATAATGATATATTAGTGAAGTAGATACTAACAGTTATGTTTTGCATGATGCATGTTTTTTAATGCATTTCCACACGTGTTCTGAGTATAAAATTGTCTAAGAAAAGTTGAAGAATTACATAGATACAGGTACAATGTATATGCATGGTGAACATCTCTCTATTGACTGTTGACATGTCGATTACCTCATTGGTCTTGTGTCAACTGTTGATTCTTAAATATAAAGAACAAAAAAAAAACTTTAAAATTGAAATGCACCAAATATAATTTCTAACTTGAAAAAGTGGTCAAGGTTTTGTTTGGAACGACTTGGAACTAGATAAGCATGAAGAGGAGTGTATAATTCCATCTGTTTGGATTAACATTACAGCTAAAACTGTAAGGTGGCCTAAGGGTGTAAACGCCAGAAGAGCAATAAATGAGCTTAGACGACCAGGGGAAAAGTGGAATACATTTGACCTAGTAAAAGTTAAAGTTATATCTGTTAGGTTTATTTGAGTACAGTTAAAAAAAATCTTGTCAGTCATTTATTCTTATCGAAAGAATTTCAGGGGAGAGATGGGTGTTGTCCTTTGCAATTTTATTCTTGTAACTTTACCTTGCCTTCTGTTTTATATTAATTGAGTCTGCAAACCTATTTTGTTCTAGATACAACTGAATATAGGTTCAGTAAGGTTGGTGCTTTATAGGCTAAAAATCCGATTTAATAGTTTGTTCATGTTGTACATGTACTGTTAACATCTGATTTTTTAATAGTTCGATCATATCTTGGAGATGTTCTGTCCCTGGTTAGATGAGGGTAGGGTTAGGAACCTTCTAACACTTAACCCCGCGACATTTTTATATGCCTGTCCAAAGTCACGAGCCTGCAATTCAATGGTTGTCGTTTGTTTCTGTATATCATATCGTGATTGGTTGATTGATTGTTAGTTGCTTAACGTCCAGTGGCAAATATTTCATGCATGGTCAGGACGAGAATAAGTTAACAATAAATAGGTCCTGTAATAGAGGCCATCCGGGATGATGGTCGGGGAAATTTGGACTGCCACTGGAAAATGAGGGTATATTGGATACGGACAGAAATTTCGCCTTGCGACGGGCCACCTATGGACCCTTAAAGAGTTGTTGCAAGGGTTCTTAACGTGCAAAGAGCGTGGCACTCTCTTTAAACGAGGCATCGGGTTTAACGTTTCCATTTTGACCGGACGTGGCTGCAAACTTGATACATCCCGCACAACCAAACGGACGCCCCACTTTAGCAAGCGTTTTATTGCTGGTCGGAAGAAGACCAAGTGACCATATTTCTCTTCCCCAGTCACCCTTGGGGGTATATCATACAGTGATATTTGTATTTAATTCATTGCTTTTTACATAAATCAGACATGTCGTTTTCACATATGATTTTGGGGCTACGTATAGCTGACTAAGTGCTCATTCTTGAAGACCTCACAGTAACCTATGGAGAGTTGTATCAATAGTTATTCTATCACACACAATATCTGATTTTTTAATATGTCTACTTTAAAAGTGCAAGAAAAGCAGTAAGATACTACAAATGTCATTTAACGTTTCGATCAAGTTTGCTTTTAATCATAGTATATCTGTGAATTGAGACTGATTACCTTTTTCAAAAGCTTTCAACATTAATATGAATAGAGTACCAGTAAATTAAAGAAACTTGCTATTTCTTCACCAAATTTTATTATATATATGGAAGTTTTTAACGACCTTGACTGGATATACAACCCTTGCACGGTCGGTCAAATCTTATTGCTTCGCATCACGGTGCGGAGCTATTAGTTTCAGTCGATACACACGCCATCTTTAAATAATTACTTATCACATATAGATTATAATTGGTTACTTCATGATGCGGCTGAGATTCAGCAACAGCTATTGACTTAAATGAGATAAAGAATTACAGACTTTTCTCGTCCCAGGATACGACATCAAATCCCGGAAAATCAACTATGTGTTTTTCAGTTCCGATCAACTGTCATTAATTCATGTTCGTTTTATTATGCATATATTGAACACTGAAATTCAATATTGAAATATCAATTATCAATACGTGTTTATTTGTTTTGTTAATCTACAAAATGCTCGATTTGTTTTGCGAAACAATGTCCCTACACAATGTTTACAAAAATGAATTATCTGTACACCTCCCGAGTCGTGTCTATTTGTAAATGTTTTATATTTCAACAAGTAAGGTGAACAAATAGAACTTTAAATTATTTATTTATTTCACAAAGCTCAAACTTGTAGTGAGATTAGATCCCACAAGTATATTGCAAAGTTGGACATTTGTGTTACCATGTAAAAGGCTATCATAGTATTAATGTAAGTCGCAGTTTGAAAACAGTATTCGGTCAATGGCATAAAATATTAACTTTAGTGTATTCGGCACAAAACTGGGGAAAGGCTCGGTAGAACCATTTTCCCCAGTTTCTCAGCCTCATACTAAAATGTTTATAATTTTCTGTGTTGACCAAATATTGTATGTGTATTTGCAACATCAAAAGTATTTACTTGCGTACTATCAACAACTAAATTATTTACTAGTGTCCGAGCGACGACAAAATTAATTGCTGGCGTACTATAAGCGACAAAATTATCAACTCGCATACTACCGAAGATAAACATCAGTATTTTAAATATAGACGAATATTAACATGTTAACTTTTACTGTTAAGTCTGTTTTTGTGTTATACATTTGACGTTACTCTGTACTTATGTATCCCGCCATACTTTGAACCACAATATTATTTTATTTATTAATATTATTTTTACTGTTAAATCTGCTTTTTGTGATACCCATTTTACGTGACTCTGTACTTATGTATCCCGTCATACTTTGAACGACAAAATTATTTTATGTCTACCTGTGCGAATTTCAAACGCGCGATTTTACGCCAGTACTTAAAACCTTCCATCCTTTATGGGTGGATTTTACATAGATAAATAAAATCGTATAATAAAAAAGCAAAATGAGGATGTTAAATTTGATGTATGCCTTTTTGTGCTTCTTCGTTACATTTGTTTGTTTTTATAGTGATTATGATAACACAATGTTGACTGCTGTACCCTATTTTTGACACAATTGTGTACACTTAATGGCAAAAAAATAATAAGGGAGGGTATCACGCGAATGAAGAACAATTGATATGTCTTTTCCATTTGGCCGAGTGGTCTAAGTAGTTACTACTGTAATCACTAGCCAGTCAACACTGAGGTTGTGAGTTCGAACCCGCTCGTGCGGGTGCACTCGACTCAATCTTAATTGACTAGGATTGTCAGTTTTCCTATCGAAGGTCGGTGGTTTTCTCCGGGCACTCCGGCTTCCTCCACCAATAAAACTGACCGCCACGAAATAGCCCAAAAGCGGTGCTTAAAAGTGGCGTTAAAACACCAAAATCAAAATCAAATCTTTTCCATTTGCAATTTTGAAATATTCTTTTTAATTGGTACGGCACATGTTGTAGTATACTCTAAGCCGCATTCTCCAATTGCTACACAAACCCTGTGTTGCCATATTTTAAATTTTGAGTCTTGTACTGATATCAAAAAGTATTTAGATAGGGTGAGAAAATAATATTATCCACTTAAATACAACTGACCAGGATTATTTAAAAGGGTTAGCCCTTATCTTAACGAATGTAGGACAGAAAGTCACAGGACAAAATTCACAATTCAGTTTTGAGAATATATTTCTTTGAACAAGAAAAAACTAATTTTAAAGATATTTTTGGTGTTTTTCTTGAACTATGATATGTAAAGCAACTTTGTAATAAAATTTATTCAATTTATATCAATAATGATCAAATTATTGTTAAGAAAACAAAATGTCAAAGTGGCTTGTTACTTAAATGGCTTTATGTTGCCAAAATATATCCTTTGCATGATTAAAATTTCATAAATTTTCATATATCAAGCCTTATGAACAATTTCTTAACTTGAAATGAATATATGTAATAAAAAGAAAATATTTCAAGATCTTTCTCTTATATATTCAAATAATTGTCAACAAATTATTTATGACTTTTGTCCTATCAAATTTACCCCAAGGGTGACTGGGGAATAGAAGTATGGTCACCATTGGTCTTCCTCCGACCGGCAGTAAAACCCTTGCTAAAGTGGGGCGTCCGTTTGGCTGTGCGGGATGTACATATTTGCAGCCACGTCCGGTCAGAATGGGGACGTTAAATCCGATGCCTCGTGTAAAGAGAGGCCACGCTCTTTGCACGTAAAGAACCCTGCAACAACTCTTTGAGGGGTCCGTAGGTGACCTGTTGCAAGGCTAAATTTCTGTCCCTATCCAATATACCCTCATTTCCTGTGGCAGTCTAAATTTCTCTGACCTTAATCCCGGAAGCCCTGTTACAGAACCTACCTATTGTATTTATTGTTAATTTGTTCTCGTCCTGAATATGCATGAAATAGTTGCCACTGGACGTTAAGCAACCAACAACCAATCAATCAATCCTATCAAATTTGTGACTTTAGTTTGCATCACCTCTATATTCTTTTATCTATATTTTTTGGGGCTAGCTATCAGACTTACTTTTTTGCACATTATTCTTATATCTGTAAAACACCTTCATATCCTTATAAATGGTGACCTATTCATAGCCTCATACATGTACATCAGGTAATTGAAACAAGAAATATAAACAAATATAACTCTCAGATTCTGTTACAAAGTAGATCATTATGAAAATAGAAATAATGATTATTTATTAGAAAATGTCAATTCATTTTTCCTGGACTGGGAAAAAAGAGGGGGAGGTACACAAATTGTCGATTTCCCTTGAAAATAAGAGGGGTAGGAAATACGACATTCCGTTTAAAAAACAAATCATGTATGGTAATGAAAATTAAATAGTTTAATTTTATGCTGAATAAATTCACAAAAAGACAGTTTTGAAGAAGAAAAAAATACATTCACAAGAAATGTTATTGTGAGAAGTGTATTTTGAATGAAGAGATACCCAAATATAGATGTATACCACCATTCTCGACATAAAATATTTGTACCTATTCTTTAAAATTACAGATCAGAAGTTTCACCTGGTAATCGATCTTAATCTGTATTGTACTATAAAGAAATAAAAATTTGTACTACTAAGTATTCCAATCAACATGTAAATGTATTTAACATAAAAGCTTTTGCAAAGAGACATTACACACAGGTGTCAATATTTTACACACCCACCGATAAGTTGTCATAAATCAGGCATGTGGACGCTGGTATTAATTAAAGGCAGTTTAAGAAGTCAAATCAAGCTGTGATAAAAGATTCAACAGCAATAAAATTGTGTTATAATTTTTTTTTGGTGACCTGAACTGGGGGCCACTGATGTTGCACATTATTTTATCAATATAAATCATTATTAAATTATGAACAAATTTACAATTTAATAGTTCAGTCTACTTAAAATTTACTTATATTCAAAACTAAACCTGTTTTGACCTAAGTATAATGGTGGAGAATATTTAACTTTTTTTTCAGAGCGACCAAAGCGTGTTCTTTTATTATCTTTCATTTCTACTTGTGTGCTTTGTCCGTGTGACTTTTATGTTTCTTTGATACATATGACGTAGCTCTGTACTTTAAGCATCCCGCCATTGTGTTATTGTTCTAATATAATATTTGCATACTTTAAACGACAAAATATTTTATATTTCTACCCGAGTGACGTTTATATCACGACGTCAAACACGCGATTCTACGCCAGAGTTATTGTCGGTCTCACGATTCGGTCCAAGTACTTGAGATCTCTCAATCCTTTATGGGTTGATTTATCATACATAAATAAAATACAAAAATAAGTAAGCAATGAATGAGGAATAAATTTGTGACATATACGTTTTGTGCTTCTTTGTAAAATATTTGTAAAATATTTGTTTGTTTTTATTGAGATTAAGATTGTGACACGGTGTTGACTGCTGTACCCCTATTTTGACAATTTTATCTATCATGTCTGTTTGTCTAACTTAAGTGCTTCGGACGCATTCAATTTTTTAATCCCATCTGCTTTACTTTTTTTTACCCATTCTTCATCTTTTCACTCCTGTCCCGCTTCTACAACTTATAATTACAGCATCCTGACTATTTTCATCGTCACCGGCAGTCAAATCAGACATTTGGGTTGGGTTAGTGGATCTGTCTAGGATCTTCCCGGTGACATAGATGATTCATCCGTCTTAAATAGTCTTCCTACATCTGCATCTAATAAAAGTCTACTAGTTTATCTTCTACATCTCTACTTCTATAAAGTACCTTACAGTAATTCCCTGAACATTAGGCAAATGTTTGGCTCGTTCCTGAATTGCCCTCATAATTCCACTAATATACCACACAGCATTGGTCAATAGCGTTTTCATCTGGTCACTAATGGCCTTGTCTGTCGTTACCACTGGAAACTTATCTCCAGATGCCAGAAACATGTCAACTATCCAATTTAATCTTGTTCAGGTGAAAAAAATACTGTAGAAATAAATTCAGTGCATACTAAGATAGCCTAAAGAATATTCACAAATACTAAATAAATATAAAAAAAGAAGTTATGGTATGACTGACAATGAGATCACTATTCACAAGAGACCAAATGACACAGAAAATGAAAAATATATATAGGTCACTGTACGGTCTTCAGCAATGAGCAAACCCCATATCGCATCCTCAGCTATAAAAGGCTCAAATTTTACAATTGTTAAACAATTCAAACGAGAAAACTTAACGGTCATATTTATGTACTACATATTGAACGTAAAACATTACCAGAACCAATATAAAAGTAGCAAAAAATGTAAAAATTGCAATAACTTTTAACATCAAGTCGACAGATTTTCATAAAAATTTGGTCAAGCAAAGATCTCGTTCTGCTTTTACCCTTTTTCAGAATTTGGCTAAACTGAATGGTTTTCAAAATTACTAAATTTTCATAAAATGCCATAAATCCAAGTCACAATTGATGAATATTGCTTTCGAAATAGTTTTTTCAAAATAAGTTTGATAACGGTGTTAATACTCTTGAAGTCAATGAAAGAAAATACAATAATACAGTCCTTGATTTAAAACACCAATTTTGAGGTTAAGGAGGAGAAATTACCGTATCTATATATATAGTTGATATTTTATATTAAAAGCAGTATTTGTCGAATTAAACCATTGGATGCATGATAATATTAGTCATATAATCTGCAATAGTTTTCTTTTCTTACATTTTTGTAATGAGGTGTCTTTTAATGATGTGCCCTTTTAAAGGGATTCCAGGAGGTGCTTGAAATACTACTATCTGGTAGATAATTTAAACTATCTTCATGTTCTAAAATTATTGGTCTCAAAGAGGAATCTAAAATTTCGTTTCAATGTTCACCTTGGCTGGATAGTACTTCAGATCATTTTGTTTCCAGATCAGTTACTTTTTTTCACCTGTACATTTTGTTTTTTTTTTCAAAGTTGATAGTTTCTCACCTTTATGGTCAGTAGTTAAATTATCATTTCTTATTTTAGAATTTAAAGATGTGGGGTCAATTCTATTTTTTATTTCTTGACGTTTTAACATTACATATAATCCTTTTCTAAAATTTGAACACTATTCACAACGTCTCTCTGATGTAAGCAAAAGTGAGCTGTTGCTGTGACAGACTGTCTTCTTCATAAGCAGTAACAGTTTGTCTATCCTGGGCAAGAAATACCGCTGGATTAGTTTCCGACCTGCCTCAACAGAATTCATCAAATCCTCTGTTACCTTCACAAATTATAAGTTCAAATATAATTTTTTCAAAGATTCTCTAGTTAGTTTTGCTGGTATATTTTCAAAGTGCTTGCACTGTTTTGGGGGTTATTTTGGTAGCAATACTTTTATGCATGCCTGTGTTTTGTCTAGACCAACATTTTCGCTTTCTTCAAGTCACAATTAACTTCCAAAACAAGAAGCGTTGTTTGAACTCTTTTAATACATTTGTACCCAAGCGCAATATTGAGGTACATGTTATTCATATCTTTAGACGGATTTCTTGTAGTGACCTCTTTTCCTACATTATCCCAACTCATGTTAAATCCAGGATGTGCTATTTCTTGTTCTTCTACTTCCTCAGCTTCGCTGTCAATTTCGGCAATATCTTCATCTGCAGGTATTACATTTGAGTCATCCGAACTCCAGGAATTCAATTTTGTTGAAATCAAAGTGGGTGTGATACTTTCAACCGCATTAAAAAATAACAAAAGTGTTCTAGGCAGTCTTTATTGTATATCTTGGAAAACTTGTTTTCAAAATAATTTCGCATGATCATTATTTCGTCCTTTTCCGATGTTGGCCTTGCGTTTGCACTTTCCTCATTACTTATTAATGCTAACGCTTTAACCTCTTCTACCTGATTTTGGTATATGGTCACAAATCTGCATTAACATTTTACATATCATTTGTGTGTTTGTAAATCGGTTAATTATAGTAGAACGATCTGCTAATTACACTTCAGAGGGCGATACAACATATCATTCCACTGTTTATACATATTGATAGTTCAATCAATATCTGATTGGTTGAGACTATCCCACGTGTCATTGAACAAATCATCATATTCCCTCTGAAATGTTGGGATTACATCATGTGACATTACGCGCGGTTAATGTACATAACGTTTTAAACTTCTTATATTCTTCTTAATATAGCGATAGCAATAATCATTATCATGTTCAAATTTATTTCAGACAGTAAAACAAAAGACTTATAATTAAATTTTGATCCGTATTGTTTATCAAAGGGTATGTCGTGTTTAGTTTAACTTATTAAAACAAGCGGATAAGAAAACTAAATGTATGCAAAATAATATTTGATGATAAGCTGGTCCAAACAGGGTGTTAAACTATAAACGACAAATTTGTTTTCCATTACCTGTAAGGCGCACAAAAATAATTGTGACTTAATGTCCTTATTATGGTTTCCCGAGAGTATCATCAGCCCAGTAGTCAGCACTTCGGTGTTGACATGAATATTAATTATATGGTAATTTTAATAAATTTCCTGTTGACACAACTTTAAATTTTCGTAAAACTAAGGATTTTTTATCCCAGGCATAGATTACCTAATCCGTATTTGACACAACTTTTGGAATTTTGGGTCCTTAATGCTCTTCAACTTTGTACTTGTTTGGCTTTATAACTATTTTGATATGAGCGTCATTGATGAGTCTTATGAAGACGAAACGCGCGTCTGACGTATTAAATAAACTCATCATAGATACCAGGACTCCTAATTTTACACTTACGCCATACGCGCGTTTCGTCTACAAAAACTCATCAGTGACGCTCGAATAAAAAATGTTTAAAAGGCCAAATAAATTACGAAGTTGAAGAGCATTGAGGACCAAAATTCCTGAAAGTTTTAAATTATAATCCTGGTACCTTTGATAACTATATTCAAGTCCTGATTTGTATTCACGCAACACATTGCAGGAGGAGGGTTTCTTATCGTCAAGTTGCGAGTTAAGAAAGTCGAGTTGCGAGTTACAAAAGTCGAGCTTCTGGAGGTGTCTTTTCTCCATCCTGTGGGCCTAGAGGAGCATCCTCTCCCACCTGCTCATCTACTAGGGGTGATACGAGGACATCTTTGTAATACGTCTCGCCTCCCTCTCCACTGTCATGCCTCTACCCATACTGGGCTTCTCAACAACTGATTCTGTCTTCCTGTTGTTTTACTATCAACCTTCCTTCTGAATAACTTGCCATACTGAAAAGATAAAAGGAAATGTTAATTATGGTGACTTATTGTACATTTGGCTCTCCCCTATATGGGACAGGAAGTGGTGTATCAAATTTACTCAATTTTATGATCAATGTTAAAGGCAGGGTATCCAATTACAATTCACAACAGTCTTGTGTAAATAAACTTAAACCTAAAATTAGAAATCTATCAATTTACATTAATTATAATAGTTATTGGTTTATATAATACTAGTACATACACTTTCGTTTGAGAAAGCTTAAAGGGAAGGAAACCCACTCAATATGTAATTGTGTAAAGAATCTATTTTATATATGTATAGTAATAAACTTCTTTCTTTGGTAAATCTTTAGGACTGTTTGTTATTTTCTCATACATCATGAAATAGACTACACTATGACAAAATATTGGAAGTCATTGACCACATTGAAGGAGAAGAACAGTAGTGAGCTGATCAATATGCAGATTACTTCTTGGAATCATACATATTAAAATCATTACGAAATGTTTTGTTTTCTCTGAACCTGAAATTAATTTAATCCATTAATATAAAATTAGAGTACGACAAACTAGGTTAGATGCCCAATGCATTATTACTATTTAAAATGAAACCAAACTTGGCTTAAATCATCCTTAGGGTATCTAGTTTGAAAAATGTATCCGAATGAACCCACCCATCAACCAAAATGGCCGCCATGGCTAAAAATAGAACATGGGGGTAAACTGCAGTTTTTGACATATCTCTGAAACTAATCATTTAGAGCAGTCTGACGAGGGGTAAAAATGTTCATCAATTCCAGATGTATATGCTTTCAAATTTTCAGACGCATCAGACAATCTGTTGTTGGGTTGCTGCCCGAATTGGTAATTGTAAGGAAATTTTGCAGTTTTTGGTTATTATCTTTACTATTATAATAGATAGAGATACACTGTAAACAGCAAAATGTTCAGTAAAGTAAGCTCGACAAATCAGTCAACATGATCAAAATTGTCAATATACCCCATAAGAAGTTATTGCCCTTTAAAGTAAATTTTCGTAAAGTTTTGTAATCTTTTACAAAATCTTCTCCACTTTATCTACTGGGCCAAATAGAATTAAACTAAGCCACAATTTTCAATAGGGTATCTTGATTGAAAATGTATCCGATGACCCTATCATCCACAAACATGGCCGCCATGGCTAAAAATAGAACATAGGGTTTACTAGAGCAGTCTATGGAAAAATTGTATAAAACAATTTCAAATGGTCACAACTTGAAAACTTATTTAAAAAATCATAAGGGTCTTCAGTAACATTTGTAAGACTACAATGGGATGACCTGCTTTAAATTTAACTACTGGGCCGAATTAAACCAAACTTGGCCTCAATCATTATTAGGGTATCTAATACTACTTTTAATATGATTTTAACCTTATTTTACATGATTTCCAAAACTGCAGTAGATACCGGTGAGCGACACAGGCTCTTGAGAACCTCTAGTATAATTTATCTCAGGTGTACAGCCTCTTTTCCTTTCTAGAGTAATATTTACCGTAAAAACTTTTATCATTCAAAACGACGTGTGAAAACTTAACCCCCTGAAAATAAATGTTCGCCCTCTGCTGGTTTCATTTGATTTGTTCCAACTAAAACAATGAAATTCAAATGCATGCAAACTTTGCAACAAACAAACATATTGCCTAATAAGACATTTGGCAGAGATTTAAGTTAAAATTGTAAAATAAATATTTATTTCGTTTCGTTTTGCTGTATTTCATTTCGTTTTGTTATATTTCGTTTCGTTTCGTTTTGTTCCGTTCCGTTTCTATTTCGTTTCGCACTTTACAGGCACCCCGGAAGAAGTCGTAACCCTAGTAAACTATAAACGACAATTTTATTTTGCATTACCTGTGTGCAATATAAATCTATTTGTGACCTAATGTCCTTTGACATGCAGTCCTACATTCTTTCGGCTTGTAAAATTACCCGATGAACAGTAAAAAAAGGATACATTAGGAATAAATTCCCCCCAAAAAAAACCACTCCAGCTATATTCCTTAGGTAATAGTTTTAAATATTTATTGCTATTTCGTTTAATGGTCTAGTGAAATATTCACATCGTTTTTGGGGAAATCATTCTCAGAAAATATTGGGCCAAATAAGGCTTTAATCCTCTTTAATGTACATAGTTATCTAAGTGTCTGGTGATCCCACCTAACATCAAGGATGGCCACCATGGTTTTAATTAAAACACAATAGTGGTGGACAGTTCCATCTATGTACTCGTATTTACGAGATGTTGTATTCCAACCATAAAGTCTGTAATGTACAAGGCTAATATGTGGTTCCTAGCAGCCCCGTCCCCCAGAAGACCAATTAACTGACACCATGCAATGCATTAACGTAACAAAATGTGGCTATCAAAATACGGTGCCAATGATGCAAATTACGGGTTCAAAATATTCCCCTTATTCTGTAAGGCCAAAGCCTTGCAGCACAAGTCATGGATTTCATTCCGTAGAAGATATATGCGTCTATTTCGTGTCAGAGGCATTTTGAAAGTAATTAACTTACTTGATGCGCTGCGCTACCTATTTATTAACAGAACTTCCACATTCAAAATCACTGTCACTAGATATATCGTACACGTACGCAGATTTGCTATACAGCTATTATACACATGGTAAACCAATGATATTTGGATAATAGATGCTAGAAGCTTTGGTACAATATAGAACATTAGGATTTACTGAGAATTGGGCACTCTTGAGTCATTTTTTGAGGAACAAAATTCATCAAAAACCTTACAGTAGTTGTTACATTAATGCGTTAATTAATATTACTGTAGGCACAAAAAGTGTTAAACATTAGGAAAGTTTCATTTCTACTGGGTTCGAAATTTTGGCACACATTAACAAGAAATTATTTAAAAGTTTTTTTATGGCACTAATCTGGCACTATAACGTGATATAAGAATTAAATGAAAAGTATAATTTCTGGCACTTTTATGGCAACTTAGTATCCACTCTGGCTACATTCAGGCACACATACAAGAGATATATATATTCAAAAGATTTTGTTGTGGCTTTATTATGACATCATAATAATTGATGCTAGTATGGTGCCGGACTGTTGCTACTAGTGGCACCATCCCGAGATAGTCCTCCAACATTCCTCTGGCACATTGATTAGGTTGCAGCATTATTGCGGCATCGTTGCGGCAATATTTTTCATAAGGGATTGTATTTTAAATAACAATCACTTCCCACAACCATCAGCAGGTCATAAATATGGAAACAATACATTGGCTGACGCTCTTTTACTCCATATTATGAACCTGATTCACTATCAACGCAATATTGTCAGCATTTACAATAGTCTAATGTGGATGCAAACTCAGCACTTGATCTTTGATTTTCATGTAATGGAAGTTGTCGATAATAGTTTTTATCAAGTGATGAGAAAGTCAAGTCTTTGGACTGATAATACGAAATCGGGTTACTTCATTATCTGCATTCAAGTATTGCTGCAGCAGTGTTTTCAAGATTTTCTTCTTGTTTGTCATGAGTCTAGCTTTTTTCACTTTTGGGCCATAGATTCAGTATCTTCTAACGGTTCTTTGCAAAGGTCACATTCACATTTGTGTTCACAGTTGTGACGAATAACTTCTCTTTGAAAATCTACTTAAATATTTCCATCGACATTCAGAAGTCAATACAAATTCTTTCATGTTTGGTTCATTTCATAATTGTTAAAGTGCAAAATAGCTTCTGAATCTGTTTCATCTCGTCCTGCTCTTCCAACTTCTTGCATGTAGGCTGAAAGAAAAAAATCACATACATTTGTTCATTTATGATCATTATATGTGCATATACTATATCCATAAACATCAAATATTGATCTAGTAGTATATGAGATACATGTACATGTAAGTTTGGAAAACAATACTTAATCAGCATTATTTCGAAAGACTTTATAAAAACTAAGGATTTTTGAAGGCGAGTCCAGGGACTCGTCATTTTTAGCCATGGTGAGTCCAACAGTAAGAAGATATCATATCACAATAAATTTTTTCAAAGTTTTAATTGAATGAAAAGAGCAATGATATGACAGCAAATTCAGATTGCTGTTAGACTTTCTGTATATAAGAATAAGACTTCTAAAAATCCTGACAAGACAGTTTCAGAATTTCTTGTGTATTGTACATCTTTAAAAGTATCCGTATAAAACTAACCGTGATGTGTGTAGTTTTGGTTGAATATGCTGCTACTTTTCCTCTAGGTTCCCTCATTTGAAGTCCGTGTACGATGACATTTGTTTTTCTTTCTGGCATTTGCAGGTCGGTCTTGGTTCCCCACAATTTCACAGCTATTGTAGCACCATTTCCAGAAATCTTTAGTATTCTACGTTTCGAATTTTCATTTTCATACACCTTAGAAGTCTAAAAGAATTTTTCTATGAAATTAAGGTTGCAACATACTTTTTTACAGTTCTTAGTCTTACCCTGATGTATACTGATAAAGTTGAGTTATTGCTCTACCATGTCAAACGAACGTGAAACCTGAAACTTATTAAATTAACACTAAGGGATGAATAGACACAAAAAGGCTAACGTTTGCTTTTGCACATGGGGCATATAATCACATCAAGTATACTTGAGACGTATTATATTCAAATAATGAACACAAACGATGAATATTATATGTCCATAAAATATCAAACTGTTGTTGTTTTTTATGATTACATTTGTAGTTCTTTCTGTATTATATATGTTTGTATTTGCGTTTACTTGACCCATGTGGGTGTATTTTGCAAATAAAATTATTATTATAATATATATCAGAATATCAGTTTACAAACATTGACAATTTGTATATTGCAAACATGAAACAATCAATGTATGTTCCACCCAGACACTTACATATAATCAATATATTGTCAAACACAGATTTTAGATTTGTAACAAATTTAATCAGTCAATAAAATTATTTTGGGAAGATAGATTAAATGTTTAATTTAATTAAATGGACAAAATTTTATCCTGCAAGGTTTATTCTGCTTACCTCCTCAAATCTTTCACTCAAATTTAACCTCCTCTTGGAAGGAGAGGCTAAGGCTTCGGCTACAGATGTAACTGGTAGATTTTCTTTTCCAATGAATATGTTGTGATCATTTGATAGAAAGGTAATCATGCTACTTTTGTAACATAGATTTTTAACATTACAAACAGGGAGAGGCTTCATAAAGTCATCCGAGAATTTTTCACTTCTGGGTCATGAAGTATCTTGTTTTGTATGGTTTCTGTGTGGAATAGTTCGTTGTAAGATGAAAAGTTAAGACCATCACCGGCATCTGAATCTATCTTAGCTTTATAACTATGCCTAGCAGTGTGCACAAAACAAGCAGTTAGTTCAATGTCACAAAAGTCTTTAACTTTTTTACACAATTGTTGTCTTCTAGATTTCAAGTTCTTTGAAATTGTTGGCATTAATTCTGTCAGGGCGTATTCTAGATTTTCTTGAGTCCTTGTTTTTCATTCGAATGAGCATTCTCTGCTGATCTCCATCAGTTAGGATGTTGCATAAAAATACATAATCTTGCAGAATTCCCAACGTTTGACATATTGCACCGAGAAAAGTCTCCTCCATGAAATGTTTGTAATATCCGGATTCTATATATATATCGTATATAATGTACAGGAAATTGTGATTTTAAATCTCAATATCAAACAGCAGTTGACATAATGATAGCAGCTTCTTCAAATAACGAAAGAAAATTATTCTTTGGATCAAGAAATTTATAGTTTATATATTTAAGTTTGTTATAAGATCATTTCCGGTCATTTTTCATCATTAAACTTTCAAATGCTTGAGGCTACATAATTTCTCTTTAGAATTGCTTGAGATATACTTCCTTGTTACTATTTCTGTTTCATCTCGGAGTGTAAATTTTACTGTACTCTGATTGGTACCTGTCAGCTCAGGACGGTTTGTCACAATAACATGTTGAGCTTGTCATGTTAGAGTTCAATACACACAATGAACAATTCCCTGGATTGTCAGCTCTGTTGTATTACCACTGGTAGAAGTGGAGGGCTCAGTTCCAGATTGACTGGCTGTAGTATCACTCATGGTTTCAAACTTTTGTTGAAAGGCAGATACTAATCTTTAATAATTTTCTGGATTCTCTGCATGTAATTGTAGTATAAAAAAGGTGGTGATCTCTAACAGTACTGAGATGGCATACTAAATTCTTCATCTAACAATGAGTGACTTAACTTAATTTTCTACAACATAAATAGGTATGAATAAATATATATGTGTGCATTATAACATATTGTATTTGTTTTTAGTGTTGGAGAAATCTTATTAATTTCTGAAGTTGTATTAATACATGTACGTCCTTGATGGCAGTTTTATATACGATAAAATATTTACTGTTTATCATGCGTTATGGAATACAAATAGCGACTAATTCATCCAAGTTTGAGAAAAAGGTTCACATACCACACAATAGAAAATAAATCTCCAATGTGAAAACATAGTCTGTTAATAAAATGTTACACACTTATACAATAGATATGAACAATATGTTCATATTTACACAGTATATTACACAGTTAATTAGCATGGTCTTCCTTGTCTGTTTTGAACACAGCTAAATCCTTCTCCTTCATGTCCAAGAATATCTTGGCCATATCGGATCTTGCCGTGCCGGCACACTTGGTTGCTACACCAATAATTGTTTTGGTGTTATCTAGTAGTAGTTTTTTCTTAATTTCCCCATCAATCAGAACAATCAGTGAGCCAATCTGAAATGAGGATATACATTTGACTTCACCAACTTCTTCCATAATTTTTAGCCACCCACTCTCTGATAAGTTATGTATGAATGTACAAGCAGTTTTGTCGGTGATGTACGTCTGTTATCATTGTTATCTTTATATTTTCGCTTACATTGGCTTCAATGTCATCTGGTACTTCAGGACAGATCAATTATTTACGCTTTTCTGTATACTATGAACCTACATATACTTTAAATAAAATGTATTTGCTATTTACTATCATATTTTTAGTGAAATCTTTCTTGTGGTGTGAAAATGAGTCGAATGGATAGAAATGTTTTTATAGCTCTGCATACTTTCTTTGTTATTTGACAACGAACAATTGACTTCTATTCTAATGGATATTAATTAGTGTTATTGTAATATTGAAGATCAAGTCTGCCAGTGCTGATAGTGCACATAGCGTTTATCTCTTCTCTGGCCATCATCGTGACATGTAGATACAACCTTGGCGAAGATCTGGCTTGGTTTTGTGATAGCAGTCTGTACTTTCATTGCGTACCTTGACTTGGTGTACCTTATGCCAAAATCACTTTGATCTTTGTTGAGTAGATAGCCAGGAGTTCTTGCATTGTCGTTCTGGTGGTATGCTCGGTAAACATGTAACCCTGGTAGCCAAGTTTGGAATCAATCAATCTATTTAATATACCAATAAAGCAAGTGTCCAATTTAAATAAATGAACTTTGAAATTGTCAATAACAAAGTGGTCGTGTTGTTAATGTTGTCCTCCACTTTATAAAAATGGGAAACGTTAATGAACTCCACGAAATGAGCTATGATGAAGTTCGAAAGATAGCTTTATGTATTTCCTCGTTGTCGCTGTCGGCAGATTCGATAGATTCGATCTCCGGAGGTACAAGAGTAGATGTATCATCGTCACTCTCCTCTGCATGTAAGTTGATGTCAGGAACAACGACAACACCCTTCTTTGAGGCAGTTAGTTTTAACAAATGGAGTAACTGAATTTTTTAAGTAGATTGACCGAGCTAAACAATTTTTATTTGCGTGCAAGTGCGTTTGCAATCTCAGCATGAACTGTAAGAAATCCATCAGTCAAATTTGAAAATTCATTCTGTGTGGATCTGTAATTGAAATCTTCCTCCGTAAGGATTTTCATGTTCAGTAAATATGTCTGTTGCTTTATAGGAAATATCACAGCCCAATTCTTCGCGAGGTTCGGTTAGGTTATCTCTATCAATTTCTACTTTGGAAATATAATGACAATTTCTACTTTGGAAATATAATGTTCCATGGCCTGAAACACTGGCGGTTTAAGTGCTGTGCAGACAGAACGTGACAAACTGCTCAGAGTCCTTCCTTGACATCTGAAAGTTTGGAAGAGTGTGATAAAACACAACGACAATCCATGCCGAATTCAAAATTTGAAGTGTTTGTTCTTAACATATACATTTGTAAATATGGGGGCCTATGTGCATTTCCGCGAAGGTTGTAAGTTATAAAATAAAAATCAAAGTAACTTATTGCTCCCTATCAATAAGACTAATTATTTGTTATATGCTGTTTTTCATAAGGACTGATACACCACTGACTGTCTTGTTTGTAAATTTTGCAAAGCCAGGGCTGGCTAAGTGATATGGGTTATGTTCTTTGATGAAGGCCGTTCATAGATCTATAATTTCTTTTTCTAGATTAAAATCTTGCTAGCTGTTAGGTATATATAAAGTGTTTATTTAGTGGCCTCAAATGTAAGAGTTCTATAGTATTTATTATCTATAAAAAGTGGTTGAAAATTGTAAAATGTAGTAGATTTATAAATAATGACAGTGGCCGATTAAGGTTACATCAAATACAATTATCTGGAAAATGTGGTCAATTTAATATAATATGTTTTACAATCATCTGAAAAAAAATGGTCGTATCTTGTAAAATCTGGTAAAATTTTAAATAAAGAAAGTGGCAATTTATCAATAATAATAGTAATAATTTTCTACATTGCCACCCCAAGGGTGACTGGGGAATAGAAGTATGGTCACCATTGGTCTTCCTCCGACCGGCAGTAAAACCCTTGCTAAAGTGGGGCGTCCGTTTGGCTGTGCGGGATGTACAAATTTGCAGCCACGTCCGGTCAGAATGGGGACGTTAAATCCGATGCCTCGTGTAAAGAGAGTGCCACGCTCTTTGCACGTTAAGAACCCTGCAACAACTCTTTGAGGGGTCCGTAGGTGACCTGTTACAAGGCTAAATTTCTGTCCCTATCCAATATACCCTCATTTCCCGTGGCAGTCTAAATTTCTCCGACCTTAATCCCGGACGCCCATATTACAGAACCTACCTATTGTATTTATTGTTAACTTGTTCTCGTCCTGAATATGCATGAAATATTTGCCACTGGACGTTAAGCAACCAACAATCAATCATCTACATTGCCAGAGCATTTTATAAATTCTTGTGGTTTCAGCCCCAACACCAGTTCAGCCAAATTGTATATAATAGTGGATGTATTTGCCCGAATCATGGGGTAGACGGGAGTTTTTTCTGTTGAGTTATTCATTTCACTTTTATAAGCGTGGTTGTTATTTTATCTTTTAATTATACCCTGTGTTAAAATTATATATATGTAGTATGGAGACTTTACACATGTAGTATGGAGGCATGATTGATCCCCGACATATGACAATTACATAAATCGGCAGCAACAATAAGTTGCATGTAATGCTTTATATAGCAATGCTACACATCAATGATTGATATCATTCTGTACTTTCTTATAGAACACCACCACCACTTGATATTGGTTACAGTCCGGTAGACCTATTGATGGTCCCACTTGCACCTGAATTGCCTAACAAAAACAGTATTATGACAAACGACACCGAGCGCGACCATTTACTAAAGTTAAAACCATTGTTATGTCAATGTTAAAAAGATGCATGTAGATGAATTTACTATCAAGGTAGAGGATGCAAATATAGACTTTAATGACACAATAAAATCTGCACCATCTTTTACTACAGCATCATCAGCTAGTATTAATAAAAAGCAGAAATTTGTCAACACCTTTAATTTAGCAAATTAGTCAAGAGACAAAAAGCTACAAAAATGTCATGTTACAAATTAAAATATTACGACTTTTTTAAAGTTTTTTTTTCATTGTTTAATCGATATAATATATTTTTAGATTTGCTTGTTGCACACTTCTTTTTGTTTCACTCCCCATTTTAAGTTCTGTCTGGAAACTTAAACTGACATATCTGATAACCAGGATAATAGAGGGTATGTACGAGTGTCGCAGCGACCTTTTCAACAAACGCAATATGGTGGTAGGGGCAGTCGCATACACCGAATAGATATTATGCAAATAGGTGATGATTCAACTGTTTATTAATACAAAGAACACATGCCAAACCTCAGTAAGATAATCGTTATAACTGGTAGTTTATCCACCTTAATTGACCGTCTTATATGCAGCAATATTGGAATACAATAACTACAATTTTTTGGTCGCATAAATTTATGATGCCAGTATGTCCTTTTATTCAAAATATTGATACGTAATAAACTTTCAGTAGTTTTGATAACTCATGCTGACTTGTACAACAAAATTATTTGACCGCATCAACCAAAACTGACCATATTTGCACTTTATTTTGTAAATCTACATAGCCACATAGTAAATCAGCCATATTTTTAATGTCAGGATTCAATGTATAATACAAATGACAGCAATATTGGAATACAATAACTACAAATTTTTGTTCACCTAAATTTAGGGTGCCAGCATGTCCTCCTTTTATTCAAAATATTGATACGCAACAAAATTTCAGTAGTTTTGATACCGCAAGCTGACTTGTACAACAAAATTATTTGACCGCATTAACCAAACCTGACTATGTGTACTTTAATTTGTAAATCTATATACCCGCATGGTAAATCAGCCATATTTTTATGTCAGGATTCATGGTTTGATATTTTGATTTTGAGTTTATGATTCAAAGAATTGAAGTCTGATTATTTAGTCACTTTATGTATGTTGAATTTGAACATTTCATATATGCACGTATACGAACACAATGGGTCCGATTAAGAAAAAGAAAAACAAAAATGCAGTTTATAATCCTAAATGTACATTGCTCGAAAATTTGACAATCGCTAGACTGAAAGCACAGTTAGAAGAAAGAATATCGCTTATCTAATGCAAACTGCAGGGTTCGCGAAAATCATCGGTCCTGGCCGCCAAAATTAGCCTGGGACCTGTATTTTGTACGCTAGCGGCGGTCTTAATGACCGATGCAAAACAGCCGTTGCAGTGCAACTGTCGTCATTATTTTCATCGATCATCACATGTGTCAGGGCTA
Source organism: Mytilus coruscus (assembly GCA_017311375.1). Taxonomy (NCBI): domain Eukaryota; kingdom Metazoa; phylum Mollusca; class Bivalvia; order Mytilida; family Mytilidae; genus Mytilus; species Mytilus coruscus. The sequence continues at coordinate 56,029,232 of CM029605.1, forward strand.
ATATCAGCGGGAACGTAGACCCAACCACTTATTTTCCGCAAGTTTCCAGGAAAAAGCGGAATGGTTCAACTTCGACATTAAAAAAAAAAGTCATGACATGTTCGATATGAATTGAGTACCCAAGCGCAGGCAGTTCCAAGCGTATTGAAAATTTAAAAAACCGAAACTAATTTATCACAGGATGCTCCAATTTCAGAATAAGTTCTATTTTAGATCATGAGAAGTCTAAATACCATCAATATTATATTGCAAAACAACCTGCAGCCTTACAACCCATTTCATCCGTTGATTTCTTATCCGTGTATACGGGTGTTTGCATTTTGTTGACTATTTACTTGTATCTACATTATGTACTTCAGCTTCATTCTGTTAAGGTAGTTCTAATGGCATATAGTTTATGATCTAGTCAGGATTATTTTCCTGGTTGCCCATTTCTGTGTGAAATAATAGTTTTAATTAAGTAATTAGGAATCACTTCTATGCACAAGTCAATTATTTCTGTTCAAGAGCAAACACAAAATCAGCAACACTCTTTTGTGACCCGCGATCTTAGGTTCACGTATTTGTAGACGAAATGCGCGTCCGGCGTATTAAATTATAAACCTGGTACCTTTGATAACTATTCACACCACTGGGTCGATGCCACTGCTGCTGGACGTTTCGTCCCACAGGGTAGCACCAGCCCAGCAGTCAGCACGTTGGTGTTGACATGACTATCAATTAAGGCAATCAATTATCTATTCGCTTTTGAAGAAAAGTATTAACAACAGTCGTAAAAATAGGAATGTAGCTTTTTCTTGTCAAAATATTTACATTCCTATCTGATGACTTTTGAAATACTCGATCTCTCTCTCAAGTATTGTTCACTGGCTGTTCATTATAACTAAAACTTTGATTATTTCTAATTTTGCTCTGATCTTTGATGAATTTGGCGAAGAGGGTATATGGAGGAAATGCAACATATATATTCGTTCGTGTATTTTACAGCAGTTAAAGTCCATCTTTCTTATAAATGATATGAAAGTTTGTTCATGATAGACTTTAAACCAGATGACGAGTCATAGTGGCTCATCACTTTCGGATACTTTTTATCTACTTTTTCTCGATTTCCGATAATATATCTGCAAGTTGATAGAGTTTTTTTTATAGTCTTTGTATGTAATGTTTGGGAAAGGAACTAGCTTATGTCTTAAGGCAGCCTCGACCATTTCTGGACTTCCGTACCGGTCTAGCCGTTTCCATATTCTTATCAGTGACTGATGAAAGTGATACGAATTTGCAGTCTTTATGTAGCGTACTTGTTGTGATTCAGGTCCTGTCGACTTCATTAATAAGTCTACTTCCGCACTTGGTGAAATATTTAAGTCTGTGATTACCTCAGAAAAGCTTGACTTCCATAATGAATTAAACTCTGGTTGATCATTAAAATTTGTTAGTCTTGTCATAAGATATGATATGATGTTGAATTCATCATTCGGGTAAATGCAGTGGGTAGTTCAGGACCAGGGACGAATGCATTAATATTCAGCCTCTCTGATGATCTCTGAAACAACATATTTCAAAGTTTTATCGAAGTCATGCACATCGCTGATTGCCTCGTACAGGTCAGGTTCATAAATGTTGTGACTGCGAATTTTTGTCGCAAATTTTTACATGGACATCGTACGACCGCTTCAGAACTAAATCTTCAAGTACCTTTTTTCACAAGCTGCTTAATTTGAAGTCAAATCACGATGAAAGGTCAAGGTTGCACACTTTCTAAATTTCAGTACGTCAGCATTTTGCACACTCTGTCTTCTGAATAATAATAATTTGCATGGAAATATGAAAATCTGTTAGAACAGATGTTAACAATCAGTTATCAAACGCACTTTCATTATTAATGACTGATTTCTAATAAATAGGGCTGTTTTCCAGAAATTCCAGTAAAAGCGATAAAATTGCATTGAAACAAAAAAAATGTCTATTATTCAGTTGTGATTCACCATATAACCAAATAACATATTCTATGTAGTGCTTTGGAAGTTGTTGACATCATATTACTGCAATTACCCTTCATGCTAACTAAACAGCCAATTATAGCAACTCGTGCAGTTGCCCAAAATACCACCATCTGCAAGAAGATTTTTTGCTGTTCTTTATTAACAAAATTTTTATGTTGATATCAGATTAAAACTTAAATCTTATAATCACAAAAGTGTTTAAAGGATATAATACACGCGGGATTCGTTTTTTCGGGGAAAATTAGGAAGCAAAACTTTGATATTTCAATATATATTTTTAGAAAACTTGTTTTCTTGTTGTCTTCTACTGGAACGTGAACTGACTAAGGGCGTAAAAGTTTAAAAGTTGTCAACTAAGAATTTTATGTGTGCCAATCTTATCAAGTCAAGTAATATAATTATTTCTTGAAATACATGTAAATTGACACATTTTGCAAATCATTTTTTATTTGAAAATTCTACCAATTCGTTATAACTGCACTTTCAATTCCGGAGTAGTTAGAAAACTGCACTGTAGTATAAAGATGACTGATTGATTGTATGTGTTTACCGCCACTTTCTGCATTATTGACTACTAAATAAAATTTAGAATTGAAATGGGGAATGTGTTAAAGAGACAACAACCCGACCAAAAGCAGAAGCAGCCCAAGGCTACCAACGGGTCTTGAACACAACGAAACAATCCTGCTTTAAAATTTAAAAAAAATGCATAAGGTATAATCCATAGTCGAAGAACTGAATAAAATTTAAACCATTATTGAAATTCGATAAATGATTGAACTCGAATAACATTTGATACACTTTAGAACCATATCTGTTAAAATTAAGGCGGGGTCATAGAGTAAATATATGTAAATTGAGGGTATGTAATACAAAGTTTCCAATCGAAACAGGAAGATGGAGAAATGTACCACGAAATGAGAGAATTTGTCCACTTTGTATAGCTGGTCTTGGGGATGTATACCACTATATATTTTAATGTACCAATTGTGAAGTTAAGGATTTAAGGAGGAAGGTCATACCTCCATTATTTAAAATATCCAAATGTAAAAAAAGTACTAGGCATGCTTAAATATTGTAATAGTAAAGTGCTGTCTAAGCTGTAAATTTGTATTCAACAGGTAGAAAAGATGCTTGTTTAATTGAAAACTGTAATAAACAAAGACTTATTTCTGAAGATGTATAATTAAAAAAATGTATACTGATTGTATTATGAACTATGTTGTAATTAATATTGTGTATAATATGATCCTGTTACGCAGTCTTCTGCAGCTGAGTTTTTTTTTAATAAACTATAAACTAAACAAAAACAAAACAAAAAGCACTAGAAAACAGTCCTATCACATCTCTGCTCGATATCTCACGCACATCTACTCCTACCTCTTTCCTCTGTTTTTTAATGAAACCTGTAAAATAAAGAACCGGAATTACTAATAATTACTACCGTCTCTCCTATTACTAGTAGTATGTCCGTATATTTGGGTTTCTTTCTTTTTAAGGGGAGGTGGGATATGTTCATTGAAAAAATTTAAAAAGAATGCATAATGTGATCTTGTTTTACTCTTGATCATTAGGGATTCAATAAAGAAGGAATATAAAGAAAGTAACTTTTTATCAGTGTGCACTAAGTTCCGTGCAAGTAATATGTATTTAATGAATAATTATATTCGTGAAAACGATCTTTGTAAATATAAAACCAAAAGTTATCTAATTTGTCCTACACTATCATAAACTGAGCTAAAATCTTACCTAAAAACGGATTGGCTCCATTTCTAGCAAGTCTAAATTGGTGTCAATTACCATCATGTCTTCAAAATCTATTACGTCAACTTGAACTGCACCTGGAGTTGGTGACAGTGCTAGAGCTGTTGTATCAACTGGTGTTGGTGAAGGCACGTTGATAGGTGGTCCAGCCTGTATTAATATGCAAATGAAATATAAGTTGTTATCTTAAAATTTCTTGTATTGGTAATCAATTAATATTTCTAATAGAATCTTACAAAAACAAATGTTCAACAACACGCCGGTACTTGTACATACGATTTTGAAATGTTGAAAAGTAGTGCCATATTCTGTGTTACCTAAAGTAACGGGTTTTTGTTGGCTACTATATTGAACTTTATGTCATCGAGTGATGTTAGGCACATAATATTACCTGATGGTTTCTGGACAGATGGATTTTCAAGTCTTCTTTCCTTCTGTATACTTTCTGGCAGGTATCACAGGCACACGTGCCTGCTCGCTGGTGTGTCTTCTGTCTGACTAACTATAACAAAAACAATGGAATTGTCTACAGATCCCTCCTTTTTTAAACTTATGACATTGTATATCGCGTATTTTCGTTTCTGTTTGATAAGGTATAATCCATAGTCGAAGAACTGAATAAAATTTAAACCATTATTGAAATTCGATAAATGATTGAACTCGAATAACATTTGATACACTTTATAGAAGAGTTTTGCTTAGAACCATATCTGTTAAAATTAAGGCGGGGTCATAGAGTAAATATATGTAAATTGAGGGTATGTAATACAAAGTTTCCCATCGAAACAGGAAGATGGAGAAATGTACCACGAAATGAGAGAATTTGTCCACTTTGTATAGCTGGTCTTGGGGATGTATACCACTATATATTTTAATGTACCAATTGTGAAGTTAAGGATTTAAGGAGGAGGTTCATACCTCCATTATTTAAAATATCCAAATGTAAAAAGTACTAGGCATGCTTAAATATTGTAATAGTAAAGTGCTGTCTAAGCTGTAAATTTGTATTCAACAGGTAGAAAAGATGCTTTTAAAAGTGTATACTTTTTTAAATGTCAATCTGCAAAATTACTTAAACTTTGGTATTTTTCAGCTAAGCTCAAAGGCAACTAGATGACTAAGACCAAACTCAGCAGACAAAAGATCAAGCTTCGTGTAATAAAAAATATATTGAAACTAATTTATTGTTTGTGTTTATTTTATAAATTAAAAGATGAAACAGAGAGCCCTAAGCATTCAAAACAAACCATTCAGTATTCTTGACTTAAAAATCGTGTATTGTAATGAGCATCATTTTGTTAAAGAGGGGCGAAAGATACCAGAGGGACATTCAAATTCATAGATCGAAAATAAACTGTCATAAGCTCATTAAACCATTTCAATAGGTTGTAAGCTTATCAGTATGCATTGACCTTAATCATTACCCTTCGCTAGAAATAAGGCAATCGCAAACTGGTTGATATTGACTTGAAACTAAACCAAAAATATTAAACTCTTTATTAGGAAGGGGAAATTACCAAATTGGGATATTTGAATTTGTTTACACCTGTTTTATGACCTTTAAAAGTTTTAAAAGATATATAATTTAAGATTTAAAGAAGAAGAAAAAATTAGTAGATAACGGTAGGTTCATATACGTTTGCCTCTTTAATATGCATTTGTATCAATTCCTAATAAAAAAAAAATCATCAGAAAGAAAAGTTATTGAGAGAAATAAAATCCTAAAAATCAAAAGGTGTTGGTGTTGACTATTTTGTCTTAATAACGTATAAAGTAAATAAATATGATAGACTCCTTGAGATAAATTCGTTGGATAATTTTGCGATAGAATCACATGTAATCAGTATTCATGTAATTTCAGACAATTTTTTTTAATACACAAGCTCACCTATTGTTAGTCTAAAAATTGAAGAAGTCATTTGCATCTGTAAAACATATGTGTGTCTCAACAAGCTTATTCCCGATAGTCCAACTTTTAGAATTTTAGACGTATGATAGGAAACGAGGTAGACAACGATTAAATCCCAACAGAAAGGTTGGCGAAGGTCGATCAGCAAAGACAAATCAAATATACTGGTGAAAGAAAAGAAAGAAAAACGAAACAACTTAAGGCTTATAGTTATATAAAGGGTCCAAAAGTGAAGAAAATCAGCTAAGATTAACCTCAAGTGATGTATGTTATGGATATCTCCGCCGATATGGCGACTACATAAATTTACTAGTAAAGAATAAAGACAACAGAAGTTCAATAGTCTTAATGCTGAATTGTTTTCAGAAAAGTCTAATTTTCGTTTATTTGCAAAATTATGCAAATTGTATGCAAATGAGCTTAATTCTGCTGCTGAAGCTGATTCCTTTAAATCTAAGGTAGGTGATCACGGGGCGGGGTGGTTTGGGTGAGGAGGCGGGGAGGGTGGGCGGAAATTTGCCCCAAAGTTGGTCGTTAGGTGCAAAAGCGTCAATTTTGGCGATTTTTCGTCCTTTTCTTGACCACGAAGACCCAGGGATGCTTGTATAGGTATCCAGCTGTATCCTGCATGTAGAGTGGACCCAAGTTAACAAATTGACCCCAACAGTTGTTAGTTGGGAGTGAATCTGATCTTGGTTGAGCAGTCTAGAGAAGGTCATTTGGACCAAAAATACGGAATTTCACGATTTTTCCGATTTTGACTTCAAATGGACCCGAAACCGGAAGTAGTCGTTTCCTATGTGTATTTCTATAATAATTACGATCATTAGTTACATGCCTGCGGGTTTGCACTATTTTTGCAAGTTTTAGGCTTCTGAACTTCCTGTTTAAGTCACCGAAGGGAAGTCCACCCCTCCAGAAAACCGAGTTTCATCCGATTTCAATTTTCCAAGTCCGTAATTGAGTTTTAAATGCAATTTATACATGAGAAACATGACTATAGACAGCCTCAGGTTGACGAAACATGCAAACCTTTCGAAATAAGTATCATAAAGTTGACTTCTAAAAGTATGGAACGCCATTGGAGCCGAATAACGGTGGTCTGGGTAAGCCTGTTATATGACGGTCATAGCATGGTAAGGGTTAAACATAAAACAAATCTACACAAACTAAAACGGAGGAAACACATCAACTATAACAGGAAAACAAAGGAACAAAAGAAACACTGAACTACAACAAACGCAAACGCCATTATACATAGAAACAGACTATAGATTACAACTACCCTTTCCTGACTTAGTACAGAACATTTTAAGTAATCATGATGGGTAAAACCTGTTGTTTGGACTAGCCAAACCTCCCGCTTATATTGCATTTTAAAAATACGACAACATTACGTGACAGGAATACTGTACAAACAAACACAAGAACACTCAGCACATAGATATACATCAATAAATAGTACAATACAACATTTGTTTGCATGTAAACCGCAGAATAACAATAAACAAGAAGAAAGATGAAGCGATAGACTTCAGTGGAGCAACTTTATCTACTAAGATCAAATGCTCTTAATGTCGGACTTATACGTATAAATAGAGAGACTTTTTGTTACCTGGTCATACATTAGAAACACCAAGAACTTTCTGTATATCGTAGAAAGAATGATCGACATAAAAACATGAAAAGCAGCTTAAACTCAAATTATGATAAGTAAGCCCCAAGTCGAATTGTTATACCTTGTGTCTAAAGAGGCAAGATAAGCCTAAATGTCTTCCCTTGTCCCTAGTAAGATAACATTATTATCCTAAGTTTTCTCTCAAACAAAAATAACTTTCGGCTGTTGGTCATCTTAGTTAATCAAACTGACATTTTGGTTACAACATAAAACATGTGAACAAACAAAATGTGAGAAAAATTTTGAACATAAAATGACCTCAATTCTCATTTCCTTTTCTCTCTTTTCATTATTCTAAAATCTTTAAAACTTACACCCCTGGTGTATCGCTATCCTTGCCGTGGTCGGGGCTTGCGTGTCTCAGTGACCCTGAGAGCTATGCCAGCTGGAGCTTCGTCTCCTGGTAGGGTTACCCATGCTGGACAGGCCGAAGGGTAGAGGCCAGACTAAAGTGATCCGAACATCGTACGAGTTGCCCGATGTTTTAAATAAAATAGGCTCTCTAACCCGTTAGCCGTGGGTTGCTACCCGTGTCGATGGTTGACGAGATCCTTGCGGATGAGGGCTGTAGCCAGACTCCTTACGGTCAGAAAATACCCGGACGGACGAGACTACAATTCAATAAGCTGCTTTGGCTCTGATATCATCTAAACGGGAGGTCGGATGGACCAGGTCCGATCAATCGGCTGGTCATGCCGAGCCCTTCAGTTAATCCTCAACAATAAGCTTTCTTGTAACAATTGTCATATACATGTATTTAAATTAAGCTATTTATATTTCGGATAACTGACGAAGGCGATGGCTCATGGGTCAATCAAGTGGTACGCTTTCTATTTCGCTTGATGGATACGCTCTGCTTGAGTATACTATTCTTGGAACATCTGGTGATTTCCGCAGTGGATCTTGGGTGCTAATTTTGGGAGAGGTACATTATACTTGGAGCTCTTTTTCAGCATTAGCACTTGACCCCGGCTCGCCACGGAAATACAGCATCGCCCTTGTAGGCACTCCGAGGTGGGTGGATGACAAGAATGGTGAACCTTTCTCTTTCTTATGGCACATCAAAACCAATCCTCTAAATCAGCTTTAATACATAAAAAAGAAAATGTGATGATACAGTGCCCTGTCGGAAGATGACAGTTGGCCCAGATTTATTGTAATAAAAGGTACAGATGAAAACCAATTTCAAAATATCTCCTTTGTGATTCACAAACAAATACAAAGCGTTGCTGGTACTGTTAAAAAGTTTCAAAAATGAGATCAGGGAATTTGTTGGTTGAATGTTCCAACAAAACTCAATCAACAAATTTGCTTACAATGAAAACAATTACAAACTTTCCTGTTTCTGCCTCTCCTCACAACAGTTTGAACAGCTGTAAGGGGATCATTCGAGACAGAAGTCAATACCTTGGTGACCTTACCGTGGAAGAAATCTGTGAGGAACTTTCTAGCCAAGGTGTAACTGATGTTGTTAGATTTCAAATAAAAAGAATGGAACCATAACCAAATTAAATACATATCTTTTGACCTTTAGAACTCCAACTCCTCCTTCATCGATTACTTTAGGTTGCCTCGGAATCAGAGTTGACAGGTTTATCCCTAACCCAATTCGATGCTTCACTTGTCAAAAGTTTGGTCATGGAACCAAACAATGTCGTGGTACGCAGAGATGCTTCAAGTGTTCTGACGAAGGACACGAGGGAACAACCTGTAGCTCTGAATCTTCTAAATGCGTAAACTGTGGTGAGTCCCATTTTCATCATCTAGGACTGCCCTGTTTACGTTAAAGAAAAAATATTATCAAAATTAAAACAGAAAGAAACATCAGTTACCCAGAAGCTAAACAGATAGCTTCTGTTTCGAATGATCTCCTTGTTTCGAACAGACCATCGTACGCCAGCAAAGTTGTCCGCTCATTCAGTCACGAGCATACACAAACTCGCATGACCTGGCCAATTGATGCTGAGACATTTACAATGCTGCCTGTTGAAACAGAACCTAACGATAAAATATTAATTCCAAGAAACCAACAACTTCTAAAACCAGTACTCAGTCAACACAATCTTCCTTACAGAGCTCAATGTCATCATCGGAAAAAATGAAAAAGAAATCAAATAAAAGATACAGTTAAATCAGACAGTTGGGGCGGTGAATCTGTCTGGGATCTTCCCAGTGACACAGATGATTCTTCCATCTCCAATAGTCCTCCTTCATCTGCATCAAATAAAACTAGTTTATCTTCTGCATCCAGTACAAAGTCTACTAAAGCCCCGTCTCCTCTTCGTTCTCCAAAACAGACGGATGTCCCAAAGAAGCCAGCAAATACATCCTCTCAGAAGTCTTCTGATTCGAGGTCGCGGGTAGGGGTCGAGGCGGAGTAAAACCAGCTGCGTGTGGTCCTGGAGATCGACGACTCTCCTCACACAACAGATTTTCAACACTTAACGACGAATCAGAAATGGAAATCGAAAGTGTTGCGCCACCCGAAAGATCACAATCTCAGGGTGAGCGAAATAAGAATGCTGGCAAACTCGATAGCATTCGCCCGTCTATTAACAAATCATGACTAATATCATCCAATGGAATTGCCGAGGTCTTAAAATAAATCTTCTCGAGTTAACGCTTCTAGTTCAGTCTTATTTACCTATTGCATTTTGTCTTCAAGAAACTCATCTAAAAGAAAGTGACAATGTATCTTTAAAAGGATACAACATGTATAGCACATTTTCTAAGGTAGATGAACGTGCTGCAGGCGGATCATCCATTTTTGTGAAGGACAACGTCATTCATAGCACAGTCCAACTCACCACGGATCTGCAGGCAGTTGCTATTCGTTTATCATTAGATAAAACAATTACATTATGTTCTATATATATTCCACCCAATTCAATTATAGATAAAGCTAAACTCAAAAACCTCACTGATCAATTACCCTCACCATTTATACTTATGGGCGACTTCAATGCCCACAATCCCTTGTGGGGAAGCAAGTCTCATAATGCCAAAGGTAAGATCATTGAGGACTTTGTCTCTCAAGAAGGATTATGCATTTTTAATGATGGATCTAATACTTATCTTCATCCTGAAACGGGTCTTATTCTGCTATTGATATCACTATCTGCGATCCCTCTCTTCTTCTGGATTATTCATGGCGTGTTCATGATGATCTATGTGGAAGTGATCACTTTCCAATAGTACTTGAACATCTTTTTACTTCTGCCCAACAGAGAGTACCACGTTGGAAACTTGACAAGGCGGACTGGCCCTTGTTTGAGAATCTCTGTAAAGCGGAACTTCAGTCAAAGATGTTTGAGATTGTACAAGATCCAATTTTAACTTTTAACACAGTTTTAACGTCAATTGCTGACAGAACTATTCCTAAGACCTCGGCAAATCCAAAACATCCCAGCAAACCATGGTTTGATGACGCTTGTGATCAAGCAATAGATGACCGTAAAAAATCTGAAAGACGGTTCAATCAACAACCAACGACGGAAAACTTGAGTAATTTCCGTATTTTCGCGCTAAGGCACGGCGGACGTGTAGGCAAGCACGACGAACGTCTTGGAAGAAATTTGTCTCGGGATAACTTCTCGCACTCCGATGACAAAAGTATGGAACATGATACAAAAGATCAAAGGTAAAAATTCTAAAGCCACAGTAAAACATTTAAAAAATGGCAATGATTTATTAACATCTGAAAAGGATATTGCCAACAAGCTTGGTGAAACTTTTGCGAAATCTTCTTCTTCTAACAACTACAGGGAAGATTTTAAAAAAGTTAAAAAACAAAAAGAAAAAATAAAGTTGAAGTTCAAATCAAAAAAAGGTGAAAATTATAATAAACTCTTTTCTCTTGAAGAACTTAAAACATCTCTGTCAAAAGCCCATGATACAGCTTGTGGGCCTGATAATATTCACTACCAACTCTTAAAACACTTGCTAGGTTCCCCGCCGGAAGCTCTTTTGCAGCTCATGAATAACATCTGGGAATCTGGTGATTTACCATCAATCTGGAAGCTTGCAACCGTCGTGCCTATTCCAAAACCAAGTAAAGATCACACGGATCCTATCAATTATCGACCAATTGCTCTTACCAGTTGTGTCTGTAAAACACTCGAACGGATGGTCAATGATCGCCTTGTTTGGTTCTTGGAATCAAACGGGCTATTAGCCAATATCCAGTGTGGATTCCGACAGGGCCGCAGTACTCTTGATCATCTTGTCCGATTCGAATCATTTGTCCGTAATGGTTTTGCGAAAAATGAACATGTGGTGTCGGTCTTTTCGATCTTGAAAAGGCCTATGACACTACATGGAAGTATGGTATTTTAAAGATCTTTTGATATGGGGTTGAAAGGCAATATGCCAAATTTTATTTCTAATTTTCTCTAACAGACAATTTAATGTTAGAGTTAATTCAACCATGTCTGATCTGTATGATCAAGAGATGGGTGTCCCTCAGGGAGTATTTTATCTGTCACATTATTTAGTCTTAAAATTAACAGTCTTGTTGAAGTTTTGAAAAGTAATATTGAAGGTTCATTGTATGTTGATGATTTTTAATATGTTACAGAGGCAAAAATATGAATAACATTGAACGACAATTACAATTATGTCTTGGAAGAATTGAAAATGGGCCTCGGAAAATGGTTTTAAATTTTCCTCATCTAAAACGGTTGGGATGCATTTCTGTAACAAAAGGAAATTACATCTTGATCCAGAACTCACTTTATATGGAAACCCAATTAAAATGGTTGATGAAACCAAATTTCTAGGGTTAGTTTTTGATAAAAATTAACCTTTCTCCCCATATCAAAATGTTAAAATCAAGATGTTTAAAAGCATTAGATATTTTAAAGTTGTCGGCAGCACCGATTGGGGTGCTGATCGCAACATTTTACTTAATTTATATAGATCTCTAGTTAGATCAAAACTAGATTATGGCTCTATAGTGTATGGCTCTGCACGGAAGTCCTACATACAGATTCTCGATGCTGTTCATCACCAGGGTTTGCGTCTCTGTCTTTGCGCCTTTAAAACCTCACCAGTTGAGAGTCTGTATGTAGAGGCTGATGAGTATTCACTTTTTGACAGACGTTTGAAGCTTGGACTTCAATATGCTGTCAAACTAAAAGCCTATTCAGATAATCCTGCCTACAGCTGTGTTTTTAATCCAATTTATGAAGATATTTTTGCAAAACATGAAAATAAAATTCCTCCGTTAGGTATACGTTTAAAACCACATTTAGCTACTTTTGATTTAAAATCTGTTGCTCAAGTTGAAACTTGCAAATGTCCTCCATGGAACTTCCCAAACCAAAATGATATTTGATCTCCGTAAACACAATAAAATGAAACAAATCCTCTTTAATTCAGCAACACTATGCTGAAATTAAAGCCAATTATTCAGATTTTCAACTGTCTATACTGATGGATCAAAGATGGTGACAGAGTTGCATCTGCTGCTGTCTTCAGGGACAGAGCTGCAACTCTCCGTTTGCCATCTGCTGCATCCATCTTTACTGCTGAAGCAGAAGCAATAATTTTGGCTTTGAAATTTATTGCCTCTTCAGATAGATCCAAATTTATTATATGTTCTGATTCACTTTCATGCTTACAAGCTATACAAAATACTAAAATTAAAACCCAACAATTCTCAAAATTTTATATGTAATGAGGAATTTAAAATTCTTCTTAAAGAAATAATATTTCTATGGGTGCCGAGTCATGTTGGAATCCATGAAAACACAGCTGTAGACCTTGAGGCAAAGAATGCTCTGGGTGACACTTTATCTAACTGTGATATACCATATACCGATTTTAAATCTAATATTAGAGAATATATTTTAATATTTTGAAAATGAATGGAGTAAGAGAGATGGTAACAAATTACATGAAATTAAACCTAATTTAGGTAAACCTTTTAATAATTTAATGTGCAGAAAAGATCAGTGTGTTATTTCCAGATGCCGAATTGGTCATACTAGAGTGACACACGAGTATCTTTTAAAAATGAAGAAGAACCACAGTGTGTACCTTGCAACTGCAAGTATACTATTAAACATGATTTAATTAATTGTATTGACTTTGCTGATATTCGTAAGAAGCATTTCAATGTCAATAATATGTATGATTTATTTAATAATGTTCCATTTACAAATATTGTTTCATTCTTAAAAGAAATTGGAATATATTATAAAATATAAAAATGTTGTTATATTTAAAACGATTTTAATTTTTATCACATTATCTTAGTGTTGATTTTTATTTGTAAATAATCTATTTGCTTTAGTCTAGAATTTTAGTTTATTGAAAGACCTTTTGTCTGATTTTAAAATATACCTTAAACTGTTATAATATTCGAATTAGCTCGCCGCGATATAGCCTTTCTGTGCTAATGCGGCGTAAAGCAAACAACAATCAATCAATTAAAACTTACATTCATATCTTCTTTTTTTTCTTTGGAAACGTTTGATTGATGCAAGAAGATGATATAGAAAATGAAATCAAAACAAAATACAAAATCATTGTTTATTTTAAATAAATGAGAATACATATTAACACATTTGTACGTATTTTGTCATTTCTAATAAATATGAAACAGAAAGTTGGCCACAATGTTAGTCCTTATGTATGAACAATTACAGCCTCATGTCAGTTTCCTGTAAATGTATTTAACCTTGATCAAATTAATATTCCGGGAAGGTATTGTTTGATTTTATATATTATTCAATTACAGAAATTAAAATCAATATACTTAGGCATTATATATATTGAGCACAAAAATAAGAATTTAGAGCGAAATAACAACTACAGGTTTAATTTTAGCAGGTAAATTGTTTTTATATAATCAGTGCTGCTTTTAATAGTCATCTTAATGGTTATTCTTGTCTTTCTTTAAAATTGTATTCACTTAATAAGATTTACCAAATAATGTTTCAGTACTTGAAAATACATACAAACTACGTATACGTATTGAGATTACTTTACATTCATCTCTTACGTTATTCAGCGATATAAAATGACTTATTTGCGTTTCCACAAACACGTGAAAGCTGTAACTGATTCTTGCATAAAAGTAACTGATTTAGTATTAACTGTATTATTGTGATGTTATTAAAAGGGGATCAAAATGTCGAAGTTGGTGATTTTCTTCTTCTTGCTGGTCTTTTGGGTAAGTATATTCTTTATTTCATGTACATTTTATTTAAAGATTTTGAGATAGATATTCCAGCAAATATCTTTATATAAATTTAACGGTACCCAATTTACTACACAGTAAGGAATTTCGACAATTAATGGCTCTTAACCGATGATCGATGCCAAAATGTTTGAAAACACACAATCTTATGCAAACGTTTAAAAGTATATGTAACAGAAAAGGTCAAAGAGTGGGTCTAAACCAAAGAATGGAAAACAGGTATATAAATTATATGCAATAAGGAGATACATTTCTTACTCATGTTAATTTTAAATGATTTCATAACAGTAAATTTCAATTAAACAATATCCATTAAATTATTAATTCAATTTAAAAGAGTGAACATATTTCAAATGTTATCGTGCCAATGTGAAATTTGAAAAATAAATATTATCTTACACGGGAAAGACATATACAGTGTGTAATTGATATTCAGTAAACTTATTTGTTAAAGTTGTCCCTGATTCTGTGGACGGTAATTGTTATTGGAGGTGTGCGGTGCGCTGTAGTCGAGGAAGAAGATGTTGTAAATGGGTGAGGGAATGTTATGTACGTAAACGCTCAACCGATAATGAAGTCAAACTAGGTATGTAACAACCAATATTACAATATCTATAGTATTCCAGTTGTTGAGTTTTCAATATGTAAGAATGAAGACTGTTTCTTTTAGTTCATTTTTGTAGTTAAGATATATAAATGATGTGGTTGACGAGGATAGACAGCATTACGACTTAAAAGTTTTCTTCAAATTTGTCTGATTGTTTAAAAATCGTTCCACAAAAACTTAGATTTTAACGGAATATAGAACTTTCAAACTTAGTTTTAAAAACATGATGTAAATTGAGCATACGTGTCTTAGTGTTAGTCTAAAAATACATTCAATTCAAATTTTAAAAAAATCCAAAATAAAAAAAAATGGAACATTCAAAAAGATGAAATCAATAGAACTCAAGAATAAGGTAAGACCATATATGTATTTAAGTAGTGCACGATGCTCGGTTTGCAAGACAAGACGAAAGTAAAAGTCACCATGGTTGTAAGAATAAAAGTATAATAAATAATAAAAAAAACACAACGGGAAAATTAAAGAAGTGTAAATCTATAGTGTTGAAAACTTATATAAATTAGAAATTGTGAAAAAAATAATGCTTTGTATTGCTTTGAATAAAACACTCCACGACAGTACTATGTAGATGATATAACTTCATTCTCATATTTTACAGCTGAGCTAGAAGATAAGCTAATTCACGAAACCTACAAAGCAGACAGCAAACTGATGCTTTCAAATAATAAAACTTGTATCAATACTATTTCTTTAATGTGATTATTACTATATTTCAATTTCGAAGATAGAGAACCCTCTATTGTACAGGACTAACTTATAACTCTACATATTTCAAACATTTTATGTTCCCTGTTAATTCATTAGTAGTATTTCATTCTATAGAGGTTTTCTTATAGTTTTTGTTGACTTTTATTTCCATGCAAATATATGATTATTAGTTTATTTCGAATTATTTTAAAATCAAACGGTAATTTAGTTTGCTTCTATTTAGTAGTACTACTACCAAATCATAGTACGTCACATACGAAAAAAAGTCGAAAAAATATTCCCTTGAATTTGACAGTTGTAAGAAATAAATCCTACATTTCATTGCAGTAAAAAAAAATATTTGGTCATAAACATATATCTTGGGTGTTTCAAAGCACCATTATTTTTTTTTTATTTAGTGCTTCTATAGAATATTTTGAAGAAACTTTAGGTTACATGGTTAAG
The DNA here is from genome assembly GCA_017311375.1 of Mytilus coruscus. Classification (NCBI taxonomy): domain Eukaryota; kingdom Metazoa; phylum Mollusca; class Bivalvia; order Mytilida; family Mytilidae; genus Mytilus; species Mytilus coruscus. The sequence goes on from CM029605.1 coordinate 56,045,567, forward strand.
AATGCTTGTACAGAGGTTAAAAAAAGAGATGAAAATTTGATTGGTTAAATTCCAGTGATTGTTATTTTCTTAAATGCAATGAAATGTTATGTAAAATTTTGTCTTTATGTTGCATTTCTGCAAATATTGACAATGCATTTTCCCATAGGAACTCCTTTACGGCTATAACTGTACCACTTTTACTATGAAGTTTTGAAAAATCATATCCTAGAATGGAAAGTTCATATGCACTACTATTTTTCAAAGTTCAAAATATAGGGCTGTGCGGCATATTTCCAACGTTTATAGGCCCCGAACTTCGAAGAGTTTAAACAAACACTAAATGTCTTAACTACCCCTACCTCGACTGTAGGGTTACCACAGATTTCAATATAAACAATATTCACATGTATATTTACTGGTAACATTCCCAAGTTATGTCTCAATGAAATGCAACCTACAGATCAGAACTGGGAACCAGTATGTAAACAAAACTAATTATCTATGAATATTCTAAATCTCCCATATCATATGGCATGCAAACCAGAAAACCATTCAATCTGCTACGAGTTTTTCATAACAATGGAGGTTTATTAACTTTCGGATGCACCGTTCCGATGATTGCCGATCTTCACCAGCGTAAACAATGATGACGTCAACGATGGATGCTGAGGTAAGTCCACGTTATACTGGTTCAGAAAGAAGTTAAATTTCTAGCGTTAAATTGCCTTGCAAAGAAATTCTTTCACCTGTTTTTCTAAAAAAATATCAGTTGAAATAAATTTCATTCTAACTTCCTCGATATATATTCAAAAATTGGACTGAAAACGTTAAAATCGTAAAGAATCATTGCTAGGGGCCCCAATTGGGGAAAACAAAACAGAACAAAGAATCTATTAATTTATTTAAATTCCTTGTCGGATCTACGGTGTCACATGTAAAAAATATCTATAATTTATTATATTTGAATGTATAGTTAAAGGAGTTGCCAAAAAGTGTCAGATAAACAAAATTTCAACACGAACGCAAACAAACAGATTTCAGATTGCCGTTTTGCAAAAACGCCAGTGGCGGACCCAGGGCAACAAGGCACGGGTCCCTCTTATGCTGAAAATTTTAAATGATGGAATGGGTCTCCTTGTAGTGTCAGTCACTGCCGGCATAAAGGTCGTAGCGAGAAGCGACAGGAATGCAATGTATTTTCCAACTAATCAGGGCCACTGAACCCTCCCAAGTCGACACTCAAGTTTGATACAAGCCATAAATGTTTCATGGACTGTATTATATCCACCTCCAGGTTTAATAGAAGGAAAATCAATTCAATTTCGGGAGGGGTCGAAGTTTTGTGTGGTAGATATTCTGCATTTTTTAGCTGTAATCTCTGTCCTGCTTTTTATTTTCACTATATTTGGTCCTTCTTTTTTATAAGTTTATCCTGTTTTATGGGGCCCAGTTGCTCATCCTGCATTTTTAAATCAAAACTCCTGTCCCGTTTTTTCAAATTTCATCCTAAAATCAAATGGTAGCTCTCTTATATCGGAAAAAGTCACAATATCTATGTTTTAAAAAGAAAATGTTCAGATGGTCAAATATATAATTAAAGGAAAAGTCCCAATATATATTTTGTATGAGAATTGTCATAATATAGTCACAAATATAAAGGAAAATGTGAAGCAACATATTTATGCAATGCATTATGGCAATTCTAGTTGTAAATAGTTTTATTTTATATCTTTTTCTGAAGAAGATGCGAGTTTGGCTAGACAGCATATTTTTCTACAAGTTTTGCTTTAGCTTATTTAGAAATGATTTAGAAAAAATCGCAAAGCAATAGAAAATTTTTCTGTAACATGTTTTAATGTAATTTTTTGTTGTTTTTTTTCTTTTCTTATACATATTTTTAGGTAAGGCAGCTCAGCATATTTTTCTAAAGTTTTATGCTCTTTAGCTTTGGAAATATAGACAAAATCGCAAAGCAAAAGAAACGGTTTAGTGTTAAAAACAAATTATCCCCATTAATAGTAGTTAGGGACGGACAATTTAATTTGCAAAGGGGAGGGCATGGTTTTTTTCTGGTCAGAATTTATTTTTGCGCTGTGCGCAAGTTTGTTATTTTTGGAAAGTGGCGCGACATATTTTTTTTCAAATTTAACATTATTTTTATGGTAAATATCCTCTGTCAGAATATTTTTTCTCCCTTGCTGGTCAAATTATTTATTTTCTCAAAATTCAGAATCAAAATATTTATTTACGAAAAAATCAATAAGGGGGTCCTTGAATTTTGTCTTGACCAAATATTGTTTTTCCTTATATATAAGGTACATATGGAATAAATATCTTATTTACAGTTTTCAGATGCATCGAGTGAAAGGAGCAGGTCGCCAACATCTGACCTTAGCTCTGACAATGGAAACAACCCTGGTCAGCCTATGGAGCGAAAACAGAAGAGGTCGTGGAAGGGGCAGTGGACGCAGAAGAGGCAGAGGAAGAGGACAAGGAAACAGAGCCCAGCTTCAAGAAGTCAACAGAGAAGGCAGAATAGCTCAAATTGAGGTATTGATTAGCAACAGAAAATAATACCAAAATTGTTATCTTTGAATTATTGTGCCCGCCTACCCAATGTCCTGTATGTTTCTCAGCTCCTACTTATGATAATTGAATTTGAGATGTGCATTGGCACTCATACCACATTTTCTTATTAATATTGTAAGAAAAGAAGTCATATCAAAGTTATTTTCAAAGCGATCAGAAACATACGATCTATAATCATTATATTTGTCGTGATTTTCTAAGTGTATTATGGAAATTTGTAATAATACTCTTAGTTTCTTCTTATTTGCACCAAATAATGGAACAAAACACATTTACATTTAGCAATTGTTTTATTGCATTAACAATTTGGTTTATTACTTGCATCATCATGTTCAAGCGATAATTTGTGCTTTGGCATGTTTTGCTACATTGGACTGTACTACTTTCAATTTTAATTGTTTCTTTTTATTTCAGAATAGAGTCAATTCGATGTCTGTTGTTGACATGCGGGATCTAATCAAACGCATATCAAAGGCACAGCCCAGTTTCCTTCTGAACATCCTGGACAATTCAAATGTTGGCAATGGGCAGCCACCTGGACCAGCTGAACCAGAACCACCAAAACCAGACCAGCCATCATGGTGCTCCTGCTCTAGTTGTAGAGATGCCAACACAGCAGGAGAGGCTGTGTTGCAAAGACAGCCATTGAATTGCCATTCAAGGTTACCGGTAAGTTTACAGTAACATACCTACAATTTGCTTTAGACAAATGCCCTTTTTAAAAGATTTAAATAGAATTATTAGAAAGATATAGCTTGCTTCCTTTTCTGTTGCACCTTGATGTTACCTATGTCTTGTTAGGGTCTGTGTTGCTCATGCTATTTTCTTTTGTTTGTGTTATCTCTGTCGTCATACTATTCTTGTTGCAGAATCTGTCTGCATTATATGATTTACAATTTTTTTCCTGTTTTCTTTTCTTTTGCTGTAAAGCCTTCATTGTAGTTGATTTGACACTGAATTGGTATAATATTTATGATACAATATATGTATTTTTTAAAACTACATTTAATAATAAATAATATTCTTTATTACTAGGATTTCCAGCAATGTGTTCTGGATGAACTTGTTTTGGAGCTGGCAATCCGGTACCGGAATGATTTTCTGGCACAGCCTGAAGATGACAATTACAACAGGTGTCATCGCCATGCTGCCTACAGGCAGTATATCCTATGGATACATGGATATTTAGGGGCCGGCAACAGGGGGGTTATACCGAGCTGTTGTGTTTGGAGAATTAGGGATAAGTATCCCGATGGAACTGGCCAGTATGTTGGATTTGTTGGTGGCAGACTTAGCTAAATAAAATAGTAATATGAAAAAAAAAGATTTTATTTTCTGAACACCAAACTGAGGAATAATGATCTGAATCAACAATAGCACAAAGCATAGACCAAATAATTACATATGGGAAAAGTTCTCAGAGAAAACAACATAGTCAGTCAGTACTATGAAATATAGGTCACAGTGATTTAATTTTAGTCTGGATACTGATGAACTACCATTGTTCATTGGTTGTTGTTTGTTATTGTTTCTCAATTTGTATATAAATTAGGTTTTCCTGTTTGAATTGTTTTACACTGATCTTTTTGTGACTTTTATAGCTTGCTGTTAGGTGTGAGCCAAAGATCTGTGTTGAAGACTGTACTGTAACAATAAATTGCTTACTTCAACTACATTGTGTTTTGGATGGAGAGTTGTCTCATGGGCAATCATACCATATCTTCTTATGAAATTTTAAGTCAGTGAACCATGAAATATAGGTTACAATGATCTTATTTTGTCTTGATGCTGATTGACTACCATAGATGCAAGTTGCTGAACTGTGTAATGGCACTCGCAATTATTATTTTGCTTGGGTCTTGTAGTGCTACCATAGGTGCATCTATATACAAGATTTCATTGCTCTAACACACACATCAATATAATTGAACTTTGACCAAAGCACCATGAAAATAAGGTCAAGGTCAACTGACACCTTCCGGACAGACACACACACTTTTCAATTATTCAATAAATTAAATATAGTTTTACTATCCCTATAGAATCGGGACAACAGACCAAATCAGAGAAATTTATCATTGACCAATGAACTATGCAAATAATGTAAAGGTCAGATATTACTGACCAGACCAAAATGTACACCTTGCATAAACCAAATATATTTCACCTATTCCATATGATATTTGAAAACAGAGCAAACAAGTTAAAAATTGCCACTGACCAATGAACCATGAAAATTAAGTCTAGGTCAACGGACATCTGCCTGACAGACATACTCAATTTACAAGTATTCAATACACCAAATATAGTTCTACTATCCCTATAGAATCTGAAAAAAGAATAAATCAGAGAAATTTAATAAGGTCAAGGTCAGATTATACCAACCAGACAAATATTGTTCACCCATTCATTATGGTCAAGAGAAAACTGTCTGACAGGCATGAGGATCTTGCAAGGTACGCAGATTCCAAACATAGTTACTTTAAAAATGTTTGCGAGTTTTCCATTGAAAACATATGTCGCCAAGAAATGACAAGTTTTAACAGGAAGTTCATGATCAATGACAATAATATCACTTTACATGGTATAGCACCCTGGGATAAAACTTTGAGCCAAATATCAAGATTGTTGCCAACACGAACGCAAGACAACAGATAGTGATCCCTATCAGTCGCTTCTGCATGTCCAGGTGACATAATATAAATAAGACAGAAATTTACATAACAAAAAATATTCCCTTTTTGAAGCAGTCATTGAACCATGAAGTTGAGGTTAGGGTCAAATAACAGACAAAAAGTTCATAACATATGGCAATTATATACAAAATATGAAGCATCCTGGTCTTCTACCTTCTGAAATACTTATCTTTTAAGACAAGAGAGTCCTGTGTAAAACAACCTGAGACATTTTGACTTATTTAGTACTAAATTACAATGAATTAGTATCATTAGCATACAAGGTCTATTCTAATTCGTACAATACAGGTACACAATCAATAAGAGCTGATCTGGAATAAAATGTTGGGCGATTTTATTTTGTCTGACCATAAAACACTTTCTAAGATGCTTCAACAATTCATTATGCATGAAATATTATAAGTAACTAGTAGTTAAACGGACAACAATCTATCAGTCCAACTGTAATCAAGAGTTTTTCTGGGTCTTCCTTGTTAAATCTTGATATCTTTTGTGCGACAAGATCAGCTGTTGATGGTGGCAAGGTTGGTGCAAGTACTGCTGACACTCTCCTTGGGTCATTGACATCTAGCAGCACTTTTCTGTTCATCCCAACAGGATCTTGTAATCGGTTTTCTACTATGGTTTTTATTATGGTAGGAACATGGTGATAGTCTTTGTCCTCCCTTTTAGCATACACTGACCACTGAATACCAGTCTTGCTGTAGTATCTCTGATACCTAAATATATTTTTTAATATAAGTATTCAATAGTGTACCAAGTGATAGACAGACCCAACAGATCAAATATTTTAGGACTTCCTTTAGTTCTGCTTGTAAAGTAGCTAAAAGTTTATGTTTGTTACAGGTGCATGGTCATGTGCATAAATTTGAAAGTCAACTTGAATTGTATAACCTAAAACATTTGTACTTTCTTCCACCACTACTTCATGTCTTTGTTCTCTTGGAGTATAAATCTGGTAGGTCATCTGATTCTAGAAATGATTCAGGTAAATCAGCATTTTGCCAAATGGTCTAAAACAGGTGGATGATAATCTACAAATAAACTTGATTTGATTAGTAAATTTGGCTGTACCTGTAGAAAACTGATTAAAACGGTATTTCACATCCTACATTTTACGGTAATATTATACTTAAAGCGCGGAAATAACTATGTGATCCGTGTAAACTCATCGAACCTTTAAACAAACTTATTAGTAAAGGTTATCTAACCAATGTTGTAATTAGATCTTTGAATATAGTTTACATTGGCACTAATATCGATTTTGTCATCAGCAAATTAAAACATTACTAAATTTGTATTATTTTCAAACGGATTTATAAAGACACACCCACGTTCATTTTGATCTATAAAGAGGTTAAGCTCCTAATTATCCTACTGTCTGTCGATACATTTGTTTTGGCATTGCACACGTCATGTCTTCTTTGACTGTCCATGACGTTAAAATACTAAATCCCTGGTATGTGTTTTAGTTGATTTTAGTCTCTGATGCATGATTTTTTATAATTAATTGTTTTTTGGCTTTTAACTAGCTGTCGGTAACTGCAAGTACTCTCAAATCGTACTTTCTTGTTTATTTGACATGTTGATACTAATTGTAATGCTTTTTTGCTATTTAATTTTATTCAGGGTTATATCTGGTCTATATACCAGCTTTGATAAGTGTTTGGTATTACTATAAATTTTCACTTCGTACTATGAACATCAAAATTATTTATTTTGTAAAATATTTCCTTTCTTTATTGGAACTGTACACGTATACCTAACAACAAAATTATTTTCATTTACCTGTGTTTAAAGTAATTGCAAATGGCTGCTATTTTTGTTCGAGCATATTGTTTGTCTTAAATTGTTTAACATTTCATACCGATATAACATTTTACTTTTATTATTCTTCCTTAGTTTATTTATTTTGTATTTACATTGTATCATAGGTCAAATTTATTTGTTCAGTGTATGTTCACTGGTGTTAATATGTCCTTTGATTGAGTTAAGCTATTTCAGTTGATATTTTATAGTGTGTCTTTCTATGTTGTGATGTTTCACTATTGTTTCAGAAAAAGGGTGAAGGTTTGGTACCATTAAAACGTTTAAACCCGCTGCATTTGTTTGCACCTGTCCTAAGTCAGGAATCTGATGTTCAGTAGTTGTCGTTTGTCATTATACTATTATTTACTATTAAATATCAGCTCAAAGTCTACAAGAAGGGCTGACGACAAGGAAAATCTTATTTTCATGAAGTCCAAGGCCCGTAATATGTTCAAAAGCAGGTCAACTGGAATAAAACTTATAAACATAAACTAATAGTCATGTAAATAATTACATGTAAAGCCATAAAAGATGACCATTTTGCCTGTTTTACCTCTTTGGGTCCTCAATGCTCTTCAACTTAAATATAAAATTTAATCCTGGTATCTATGATGAGTTTATTTATTTGTACTTGTTTGGCTTTATAACTATTTTGATCTGAGCGTCACTGATGAGTCTTATGTAGATGAAACACGCGTCTGGTGTATTAAATTATATCATTTTGTCAATAACTGACCTCCGTTAGACGCTTACTTGTTTGATGTCAGATTATGATATATAATTTGGCAGCTGGCGGGACAAAACGTAATTTGTCTTTACTTCTCTATTTATTTCTAATATGAAAATAAGGAGATGTGGTATGATTGATATTGAGACAACTATCCACCAGAGTTCATTGCAAATGCATTGTAGGTCGCCATACAGGCTTCAACAATGAGAAACACCAAACAAGTAAGGCCCTCAACAAAGATGTAATCACTGTTTTGTGCGATTTGATATTAATCTAAAATACATGATTTTATTATATTGTATTGTATTTTATTATTTCAGTTTTTTTTAGTCATATTTTAAACAGCATTTACCGCATATCTTTTAAACATACCAGTCTTTGGCAGTAAATAGTTTGTATTTTCATTCAATCCAGCCGTTAGGTTCTATTGCATTTAAATTTTCGTCAAACAGTCTGACAGCAACAGTGCAAATCAAATCTATGTTGGATTGTGATAACTCTTTTCCTTCATTTCCGATATGCTGACAATATTTAGAAGTCTGACCTTGAGTGTCTTCTGATGGACGTTTACTGCATTTCCTTCTGTTATGACCTTTTCTCCACATATCTTGTAATGCCCATGGTGGTCATTTATTCATTAAATCAATTTAAACAGCAATGGCCAAGACATTTTGAGAAATTAAAATAAAGATTATCAATAATAGTCATTTTACCTTTAGTCACGGTTATCCAAAATAACCCATGTTTTAACACAACACAAGGTTATTTAGAACAATAGTTTATTTAAGCCGGTCTGGACCAGTGTCCATAACGGACGGTCTCTCCATAACAGTACAAGCAATAGTTTATATACATTTCATTTGAATATAACAGTTTATCAAATTTCTATTACTTTGACAATAATAGTTTTATTCTAAAGATACACAGATGAATATCTATCAAGCTGACTTTAATTGACATGTTTTTACCAATCTGGACAATTTATAGTTGTGAAATTGAGGTTTAAAGGGTCCCAAATTGAACTTTATTTGATTTCATCAAAATTGAATTTTGGGGTTCTTTGATATGCTGAATCTAACCATGTATTTAGATTTTTGATATTGGAATACCACAAAGGGATGGTAAGAATTGTCTTTGGGAGTTATGGCTCAAACCGTTAAGGAATAAGGTGCAAAAAGGGGAAAAGGGTTTCCAGGTTAATGGACAATTACTTAAGCACGAAACATAATTTAAAAGGCAGTGTAAGGTTGGTAATTGAAACTCATTTGAATATCTCACCTAAACTGCTTTTAAATTATGTGTATATTGGAAATTTGCCAAAAACTTTATTATTAATAAATTCCATTGAAATTTGCCAATAACTTTAGTTTAATGAACTTCATTGCAAATTTGCCAATATAAAATGTTGCTTATGAAGCTTTTTGTTTATCTCACCTAAACTGCTTTTAAATTATGTATATTGAAATTTGCCAAAAACTTTATTATTAAATTTCTGATTTATATATGAAAGCAAATAATAATGATAAGGCACAAGATACACACCAAACAGGATGTGCAAATTATTATATTAAGTATTGTGCAATAGCAAGAAATCTTCAATTGCACAGTATTGCGCAATAGCAAGAAATCTTCAATTGCACAGTATTGTGCAATAGCAAGAAATCTTTAATTGCACAGTATTGCACAATAGCAAGAAATATCCAATAGCACAATATTGCACAATAGCAAGAAATCTTCAATTTCACAGTATTGCGCAATAGCAAAAATATTGAATTGCACAGTATTGCGCAATTGCAAGAAATCTTCTTTGCACAGTATTGCGCAATAGCAAGAAATCTTCAATTGAAATTTAATACAAATTTTTAACCCATTTAACATTTTAGATAATTCGCCACATTTATTTTGTGTCAGAAACCTACATTATGTCAAAAATTTGATCACAATCCAAATTCAGACAGTATCAAGCTTGAATATTGTGTCCAAACTTGCACCAACTGTTCAGGGTTCGACCTCTGCGGTCGTATCAGGCTGCGCTCAGCGAAGCATTTTATTGCCATTTACCTATTATGTCTGTTTGTTTTGTTCACGCATCGTTGTCAATATAATGGAATTTGATGCGACTGTCATACAAGTGAGAGGTTTAGCTAGCTATAAAACCAGGTTCAATCCACCATTTTCTACATAAGAAAATGCCTGTACCAAGTCAGGAATTATGACAGTTGTTATCCATTCGTTTGATGTGCTTGAGCTTTTGATTTTGCCATTCGATTAGGGACTTTCCTTTTGAATTTTCTTCGTTCAGTATTTTGAGATTTTACTTTTTACATATAACCTCATTAAGGTTGAGGAAAATTGTCAACATTAAGACTTTCCGAGCTCATTAAAAGAAAATTCTTAACACCCATGCTGAAATATCAGACACTTGTAGTGAACAACCTGCAATTGTAAGAGAGTCTAAGGAATTGAAAAAAAAAAAAACTTTTGATTTTGAATTCAGAAAGTGGTCGACTTATGGTTATAGCTAATAAAATTATATAGAAAACTGACTGATTATGGGTCACATCTGATACAATTATCTAAGAAAAAATGTCTATTTATAGTAAAATGTATTAAAACCAGAAATAAAGAAAGTGGTCGATTTAAAGTGACATTTAATAAAATCATCAAGAATAAAATGAGCGATTTAAGGTCTCACCTGATACTATTATCTAGAAAAAGTGTTCAAATTAAATAAAAGAGGGTAAACTGATGAATACAGAAAGTGTGAGATTTAATATTACATCTTATAAAATTATGTAGAAAAAATGACCGATTTAAAGTCGCATCTGATATAGCTAACTAGAACAAGGTGACATCTAATAACATAATCTATGCCAATTTGAGGTGACATCTTATAACATTATCTAGAAAAAGTTACCGATTATAGATTACATCTTATACAATTTTCTATGCAAAGGTTCGAATTTAATAAAAATAAAATAAAATGATCAATACAGAAAGTGGCAGATTTAAAATATCATCTAGTAAAATTATGTAGAAAAATTACCGATTTAAAGACACATCTGATACAGTTATCTATTAAAAAGTCGAATTTATTGTTAAATATAGTAAATTATCAAATGAATGAACATAGTTGCAGATTTAAGGTGACATCTTATAACATTATCTAGAAATGTGACCGATTTTAAATTACATCTTATATGATTATCTAGGTTAATTGTACAATTTAAGGTCACATCTAAAAAAAATATCTAGATAAAGTGACCGATTATAGGCTACATCTAAAACAATTATCTAAAAATGTTTAAACTTAATGAAGATATAGTAAAATGATGTATACAGAAAGCGGCAGATTAAAAGTTACATCTAATAACATTCTGTAAAAGAATGAGCGATTAAAAGTCATATCTAATACAGTTATATAGAATAAGTGACCAATTAAAGGTGACATCTAATAAAATTATCAAAAAAGTGATCGATTTTAGGTTACATTTAGTACTTTGATGACTATTAGTACAATAATCTTTTAGTAGAGATTTAATTTATTGTAAAATTACAACCGATTATAGGTTTCATCTAATACAAATATCTAAAAAGTGACTAAGTTTAGGTTACCTATAATACAATTATCGATAGCTATAGAATTAGTCGAATTGTTGTAAAATTATCAATAAAGATAGCTGCCGAATTGAGGTAACATCTTATAACATAATCTGGAAATGTGACCGATTCAGGTTACATCTAAAACAATTAACTAGAACAAGTCATCGATTTAAAGCCACATCTAATATATATCTAGAAAAAATACTAATTATAAGTAACATCTGATACAATTATCAAAAAAAATCGAATTTAATGAAACCATAGTAAAAAATCAATGCAGAAAAGGACCGATTTAAGGTCACATCAAATACAATTATCTATAAAAGCTATCGATTTATATTCAAATGTAGTGAAACCATACATAAAGAAAGTAGTCGATTTAAAATGACAGATTATAGATAACATCTAATACAATTTTCTGAAAAATGTTCGAATTTAATAAAAAATAAAGTAATACAGAAAGTGGCAGATTTAAAATTACAACTTATAAAATTATGTTAAAAAAAATTAGTCACACCTGATACAGTTATCTAGAACAGAGTGGCCAATTTAAGGTGACATTTGCTAAAATCACCAAGAAAACAGGACCCGATTGAATGTTACATATAAAACAATAAGATTTTAGAAGTGATCGAATTAATTGTTAAATATAAGAAAACTAACAGTTCCGAAGTGAACTATTTAAGTGACATGATATACAATTATATATAAATAAAACGTTAGTATTCAATGCAAAATTATCAATTCAGAAAGTAGCCGATTTATGGTTATATTTTATTAAATAATTACATCTAATACAAATATCTATAAAAGAAGTCAAACTTATTGTTAAATATGGTAGAATATAAAACAATAAGATTTTAGAAGTGATCGAATTAATTGTTAAATATAAGAAAACTAACAGTTCAGAAGTGAACTATTTAAGTGACATGATATACAATTATGTATAAATAAAACCTTAGTATTCAATGCACAATTATCAATTCAGAAAGTAGCCGATTTATGGTTATATTTTATTAAATTATTACATCTAATACAAATATCTATAAAAGAAGTAAAACTTATTGTTAAATATGGTAGAATTATCATTAAAGACAATTGCCGATTTTAGGTGATATTTTATAACATTATTTTAGAAAAAGTGACCGATTTAAGACTAAATTTTATACAATCATCTAGAAAAAGTGACTGATTATAGGTTACATCTAATACAATTATCTTAAAAGTTGTCGATTGATATAACAACATAGTAAAATCATTCATTAAGAAAGTGGTTGATTCGAGGTGAAAAAAAAAGTGACCGATTTAAAGTTACATGTAATACAATAATCTTTTAAAAGTGGTCGAATTTATTGTAAAATATAATAAAATTTACAATAAGGAAAAGGACGATTTAATGCAACATCTAATACAATTACCTTTAACAAAAACGTTCGAATTTTATTTAGAATTATCAATTCAGAAAGTGGCCGACTTATGGTTATAGCTCATGAAATGATTTGATAGTATGAAAGATTATGAAAGATTTAAAGTTTTCATCTAATACCATTATCTAGAAAAAGTAACATCTAATACTATTATCTAGAAAAGTAACATCTAAAACAATTATATAGAAAAGTTATGTAATATGGGTAAAACTTTTACGATTATCTTTAAAAATGATTAAATTTAATGTATAATATAGTAAAATGATCATCACAGAAACTGGCAGATTTAAGGGTCCATCTAATAAAATAATAAAGAAAGAGTGACAGATGCAAGGTAACTTCTAATTCAATTATCGAAAAATAAAATATTTGATTTAAATGCAAAATATAGTAAAATGAACAACACAGAAACTGGCAGATTTAAGGGTCCATCTAATAAAATAATAAAGAAAAAGTGACAAATGATAGGTAACATCTAATTCAATTATCGAAAACAAATATTTGATTTAAATGCAAAATATAGTAAAATGAACAATACAAAAGTGATAGATTTAAGGTTACATCTTATAAAATTATCAAGATGAATACAAACTATTTAAAACCATTGTCTAGAAAAGATACTGATTATAGATAACATCTTATACAATTATCTTAAAAAGTTGTCGATTTGTATTACAATACAGTAAAATCATCAATAAAGAAAGTGGCCGAATTAAAGTGACGGCAAATAAAATTATCAAGAAAAAGTGAACGATTTAAGGTCATATTTGATACAGTTATCTAGAAAAAGTGACTTATTGTAGGTTACATCTAATACAATTATTTATAAAAGTAGTAGAATTTATTATTAAATGTTTGCCGATTTAAGGTGACATCTTGTAACATTATCTAGAAATGTGATCATTCTTAAGTTTACATTAATACAATTATCTGGAAAAAGCGAACGATTTAAGGTCACATCTAATACAATCATCTAGGAAAAGTGACCGATTATAGGTTACATCTAATATAATTATCTAAAAATGTTCGAATTTAATGATAATATAGTAAAATGATCAATACAGAAAGTGGCAATTTAAAGTGACATCTAATAAAGTTATGTAAAAAAAAATAGCGAAAGTCACATCTTATACAGTTTTATAGAATAAGTGGCCGATTTAAGGTAACATATTATACAATTATCTAGAAAAATTGAACGATTTAAGGTCACATCTAATGCATATATCTAGAAAAGTTACCGATTATAGATTTTATCTTGTACAATTTTCTATAAAATGTTGGAATTTAGTCAAATGGTCAATACAGAAAGTGGCAGATTTAAATTACACCTTATAAAATTTTGTAGAAAAAATTACCAAGAAAAAAGTAATCGATTTAAGGTTACTTCTAATACAATAATATTTTAGAAAAACAATTTTATTGTAAAATATAAAAAAAATCAACAATTAAGAAGTAAACGATTTAAGCGACATATCACACAATTCACTATAAATAAAATGTTATAATTTAATGTAGAATTATCAATTCAGAAAGTGGCCGATTTATGGTTATATCTAATAAAATATTCTTATAAAATGATCAATTTAAGGTCACATCTGATACAATTATCTAAAAGAGTAACTGATTATAGGTTACATCTAATACAATTATCTATAAAAAGAAGTCGAATTTATTGTTAAATATGGTAGAATTATCAATAATGAAAGTGGCCGATTCAAGGTGACATCATATAACATTATCAAGAAATGTGACCGATTTAAGGTTAAATATTATACAATTATCTAGATAACAAGACTGATTATAGGTAAAATATATTACAATTGTCTATAAAAGTTGTCGATTTATATTACAATATAATACAATCATCAATGAAGAATGAAGAAAGTGGCCGATTTAAAGTTACATCAAATAAAACTATCAAGAAAAAGTGAACGATTTAAGGTCACATCTGATACAATTAATTATAAAATTAGTCGAATTTATTGTTCAATATAGTTGAATTATCAATAAACATAGTAGACGATTTAAGTTGACATCTTATAACATTAGTAATTGGACCGATTTTAAGTTTACATGTAATACAATTATCTGGAAAAAGTGAACGATTTAAGGTAACACCTATAAATACAACTATCTACAAAAGTTCGAATTTAATGATCAATACAGAAAGGACCAGATTTAAAGTTACATCTAATAAAGTTATGTAAAGAAATTAGCGTTTTAAAGTCGCATCTTATACAGTTGTATAGAATAAGTGGCCGAATTAAGGTTTCATTTAATACAATTATCTTCTAGAAGTGATCGACAATTAATAAGTGAACGATTTAAGGGACATGTCTTACAATTATCTATAAAAGACGTTCGAATTTAATGTAAACATATCAATTCAGAATAATGTGGATTTCTGGTTATATTTTATAAAATTATCTAATACAAGTGATCGATTTAAGGTCACATCTAATACATTTATCTTTAAAGAGTGACTAATTAAAGATTACAAATTATCTATAAAACATATTCGAATTAAATGCAAAATATAGTAAAATTTTCAACACAGAAAGTGTTAAATTTAAGGCTACATCTTATTTCAATTATCCAGACAAAGTGGCCGATTTAAGGTCACATCTAAGAGAAACTGATTATAGATTAAATCTAATACAATTATCTAGAAAAAGTTGTCGGTTTTATAAAATTATAGTAAAATCACAAATAAAGAAAGTGGTTGATTTAAGGTGACATCTATTAAAGTTATTTAGAAAAAAGTGACCGATTTAAAGTTATATATAATACAATAATCTTTAAGAAGTGATCAAACTTATTGTAAAATATCATAATATTTACAATTTCGATTGAATAATTGATTGTTAGTTGCTTAACTCCAGTGGCAAATAGTTCATGGATGTTCAGCACGTGAACAAATTAACAATAAATACAATAGGTACGTCATGTAATAGAGGCCGTGTGGGATGACGGTCGGGGAAATTCGAACTGCCACTGGAAAATGAGGGAAAACTGGATACGAACAGAAATTTAGTCTTGCAACAGGCCATCTACGGACCCCTCAACGAGTTGTTGCAAGGGTTCTTGACAAGCAAAGAGCGTGGCACTCTCTTTACAAGATTTAGATGACATCTTATAACATTATCTAGAAATATGACCGATATTAAGGTAACATCTAATACAAAAGATGACCGGTTATAGGTTAACTTTACACAAATTTGAACACCCAATTTATCATAATATACAGTAAAGAGGAAATTGGAAAGTGAGAAAACATAAAATCACAAAATACTGAACTCCGAGGAAAATTCAAAACGGAAAGTCCCTAATCAAATGGCAAAATCAAATGATAAAACACTTCAAACGAATGGACAACTGTCATAATCCTGACTTGGTACAGGCATTTTCAAATGTAGGAAATGGTGGATTGAACCTGGTTTTATAACGCTAAATACCGTGTTACTGAACACAGGGTTCAAATTTGTTTTGCGGGAAATGATGACATAAGTCGGCACTTAATTTCGAAGTTGAAAATTAAGTATTCAAATATCTGCATGCAAAGTTTTAGGCAGACCATGTTTAAGTTTAAAGCTTTAGGTTTTTATATCGAGTTTTGAATTTTTGGATGAAAATACGATTTTTTAAATAACAAAAACTGCCCAAAAAATCGCGTTTTTGCCTTAAATCAATGGTTTTGATAAGAAAATAACACTCACCAAATATTTGACAAATTTGGAAATAATTAACCATGGTACAGTGTATCCAGTTTCATTATATATGGAAAACACATTGCCTTGTATCGTAACAAGAATACCCAATATGTTAATGTCCTGGAATTGCTTATTTTAGAAGTTTTTTTATCAGTTGTTTATTTTGAATATTGTTTTATTTAGCTGAACTAATTATTGTAAAATTAGTAGCAGATTTCAGAGCATATGATACTGTTCTGATTTCATGGTGCCTTTTGTTGAAAATTTGCATCTAGGTAAATTTTGATGTCTCATCCTCTTTTAAATTTTCCTCTTCAACTATCTGTTAATCATGAACTAGCTTCTGCAGAAGTTTGGTAAAATTCTGGATAGTTTAAGAAAGTCATTAATATTTAAAAACTTTCACAGAGTGAATGTTAATGTTGTTAATTATTTTTTAGTCTGAGTCTTTAGTTGCGAAAGTAAGACATAGTGATCCTCCTTTCCCTTTTCGAAGTGCTTAAGTTTATCACTGTTGCCTTTATTTGTCACAGGCTGTAGCAGAATACCACTTGATATATTTGATACAAATTCTATGGTTTCACAATTGCTAAATGCTATCCAAGTGTATCGAGTATAAATAGGAAAACTATTCAAGATAAATGGAATGTTTATTTCTGAATGACTAAAATGAAATTTAATTAATTGATGAGTGAAAATAGTTCTTATAGAGGGCCTTAGGATTTAAATTTGTGTTTATTTAGTTGTTGCTGTAAGGGACCTGGATGTTAATTCCCACTTGCCCAAACAAAAACCATGTGTTGAAGATGTCTGGTGATATGTTTTATATGAGTTTTAATAGAAAGAAGAGATATTCTTAATGTGAATATTTTGAGAAGTTGGTTAATAATAATTTGAATATTGCAAAGGACTTGGATGTTAATTCCCATTTGCCTGAGACAATATTCATTTCATAAAGAAAACAGAAGTTTAGAAGTACCCAAATGATAGGGGTGAATGAAAATGTGGAAATTAGTTAGGAATATATATAAAAAAAAACTATTGTCATTCAGAGATCAGACCCAAATTCAGAGATCAGACTTAGTTTCAGAGGTTTTGATACGAAACCCGGTTGTATGTATTAGTAAAAGATAATTTTACTTAATGTAAACTTTTTATGTTGTTAGATTTCTTCAAATTTGCTCAATGCAAAGCTACCGGTATCAAAGAGGATGAATGCCTACGAGTGTGTTATGTGCCAGGCAAGTGAAAGACCAGTGATTAATTCGTATAAATATGTTGTCAACCATATCAGAAAGCAGCATTTTAGCCACACAATGTCCGTATTGGTGCATCCTATGTGAATATAGATGTGACACCAAAGAGGTAGTAAAACATGTGGGTACATATCCCGTTCATGTAGGATAGTAAACATACAGAAAACGTCCGGGATCACCATCAACCCTGAAAGTTTCTTTGATCATTCAGAAATGCCATATTTTATCTCTAGTGACGATATCAGTTCATATCTAAAGAAAATGCAGGGGACACTACATGAAGAAAAGAAGAGAAAATAGCAAAACAGCAGCTCAGAAGGTTGAAGAATGTTTGAATTTTCCAGAGGCCAATCTATTAAATTTTCAAGTCCTAGCAGTTCTGCCATCGTCTCAGGAAAAGGATGAGATTGGAGAGTATGACACAGTGACAGTGGTATCAGGTGACTTGGACAAGGTCGGAATATGAGAGTAAATTAACCCCAAAATATTATTTTACATGAACTCTGCAGTCATCTACCAGGAATTTAAAATATTTTGTGTGTTGATAGAGATGTGGATGCAACCGTTAACACTTGCCACTATATATATTGCTATCCTTGTGGTAACCACCTTGAATTGACAGGCTTAGCTTGTCCAATTTGTAGAGGGACAATTCAATCTGTTGAAAACTGCTTTATTGTTTGTTGAGCTTTGACCTAAACTGATGTGTAATTACAAAGAAAATGATGAAAGTGCATGAGATGAGTTGGGACGAGTCAGAATATTTTAATATTTGGAAGATGAACTGCTTCAATGATTAGGCAGACAAGCTAGTGGTATACAACAGCAGCCGGGTTTGTTTTAAAAGATTCATCATAAAATTAAATTTAATTGTTTTTGATATAATGGGAGAGGTTTTGCTGCAGTGTCAACATATTTGCCCGGTCTTTTCTTCGTTTTCAAGATAAATTGGGTCAAGGGAGCCTAAAAAATGCATTTTGCAGATTGTGAACATTTTATAGGAATTAGTTATTAAATCCAGCATACTTACGTGTCCAGCACTTAATTTTGCCTGCAAAACCCATAGTTACTGCTTGTAGAATATAGATGTTTGAATTATTGGTAATACATTTTTTAACAGTGACATTATGATGCAGTGACACGAACAAAATGGACCACATAAGAAAAGATGAAATCAAACAATACTTCCGTAATCATATACAAACAGGCACACAACACCTGGAAGGAAAGACTATTACATGGCTATAGAGAAAAGCAAAAGACTAAAGGGAACTTCACAGAAGAAATTTGATCTAATATTAGAGAATATGTTTTAATATATTGAAAATGAATGGAGTAATAAAGATTATAATAAATTACATGAAATTAAACTTTATTTAGGTAAACCTTTCAATAATTTTATGTGCAGAAAAGATCAGTGTGTTATTTCTAGATGTCGTATTGGTCATGCTAGAATAACACACGAGTATCTTCGTAAACATGAAGATGAACCACAATGTATACCATCCTGGTATCTATGATGAGTTTATTTGCAACAGCAAGACTACTATTAAACATGTTTTAATTAATTGTTTTGACTTCGCTGATATTCGTAGGAAGCATTTCAATGTCAACAATGCATTGTATGTATGATTTATTTAATAGTGTTCCAATTACAAATATTGTTTCATTCTTGAAGGAAGTTGGAATATATTACAAAATATAAAATGTTGTATAAATTTAAAATGATTTTAATTTTTATCACGTTATCTTAGTGTTTGCATTTTATTTGTAAATAAACAATTTGCTTTAGACTTGAATTTCAGTTTGTTGAAGGACCTTTTGTCTGATTTTAAAACTAAACTGTAAATTGTAAAAATATTTGAAGAAGCTCTCGCCGCGATATAGCCTTTTGTGCTCATGCGGCGTAAAGCAAACACCAATCAATCAATCAATCACAGAGGAAATTGGGAAACACTGAAGAAAAAGTGTGGAACATTATTCAAAAGAATTAATTGAACTGCTTATCTGATAACTTTCTCTTTGATATCAGTTGATAGTTTTCTCATTTTTAAACGACCACAACACTTAGCGCCTGCATGTCATGTTGAAGAAATTTATTTTCGGAGGTGTAATGAACAGACTGGTTGATAACTTAAAAAATGAACAAAATTGTCAAAATTAAATATGATCTGGCATGAGTACCACAATAAAACTTTTTAATAAATATTGGAAGTAATAAGTATTGATGTGTGTAACAATATTTTTGTGGTACTCATGACTGCTCACACTACTTTCAAACATCATTTTATTATGGCGAATTATTCAAAACTGACATTTTATTTTTTATTGTTGCTTAACGTCCAGTGGCAAATATTTCATGCATGTTCAGGACGAGATAAAGTGAACGATAAATACAATAGGTAGGTCTTGTAATAATAGAGGCCATCCGGGATGATGGCCGGGAAATTTGGACTACCACTGGAAAATGAGGGTATATAGGATAGGGACAGAAATTTTGCCTTGCGAGAGGCCACTTACGGACCCTTGTATTGTTATTACATAGTTGGTTAAAATATTATTTAAAATTAATGTTAAAGATATATTTTGTGTTATAGGTCAGTCCGAAGCGTAACCTTGGCCAAAATTACCTGACCGTTACTTAAAATTCACGCCTGAGTAAATTTGATAAATTTTAGTATTTAGTCAACTTTTCAGAGCTATAACATTTATAACATATTTGATCCAAAATGTCAGTCTGACACACGTCGACGTTTAAGTAAATCATATTCCAACTACCATATTTCATTTATTCAGTATCCATCATGCGAGACTTTTCCATGTGACAACACTTGTTATTCAAAATTGTGTATTTTTTTTTTTTAGAGTTTATTGGTTTTTCAATAATTGGTGTTACGGCATTATTGGCATTGTTGTCTGTAGTCATGCCCATTATAGAATTAGGGACAAAAAGGCTATTAGATGAGTTTTTCACTAATGTTGGTTTTCTGAACTTCTATCACATCGGATATTAATGAGGTTTGTTTAAAGAGGTTTTGCATGATTTTTAATTGTTGGTTGTTTTATGTCCAGTGGCAAATATTTCCGGACGAGAACAAGTTAAGTCCACAATTAATACAATAGGTAGGTCTTGTAAAAGAGTCCATGCGGGTTGATGGTCGGGGTAATTTTGACTGCCACTGGAAAATGAGGGTATATTGAAAGGGACAGAAATTTTGCCTGGCACATCCACCTACAGACAATTCAAAGAGTTGTTGCAAGGGTTCTTAACATTCAAAGAAAAGAACTTGACATTATCTGTACACGAGGTATTGGATTTATCGTTCCCATTCTGACCAGACGTAATTGCAAACTTGTACATCCCGCAAAACCAAACGGACGCTCCACTTTGGCAAGCGTTTTACTGCCGGTCGGAAGAAGACCAAGTGATCATATTTCTATTCCCAGTCACCCTTGGGGCGGTTCATCATAAAATTCTACAAATTAAGTAGAGAGTGTGTGTTTGGTATTTTGAGTTAAGCGCGAACACTTTTTTTAGTTTTCGACGCTATCAACCAAATTATTTATTTCTAAATTTAACACTATATTGATTGATTGATTGTTAGTTGCTTAACGTCCAGTGGCAAATATTTCATGCATGTTGAGGACAACATCAATTTAACAATAAATACAATAGGTAGGTCCTGTAATTGAGGCCGTCTTGGATGAAGGTCGGGAAATTTGGACTGCCACGGGAAAATGAGGTATATTGGATAAGGGCAGAAATTTAGCCTTGCAACAGGTCACCTACGGACCCTCAAAGAGTTGTTGCAAGGGTTCTTAACGTGCAAAGAACGTGGCACTCTCTTTACACGAGGCATCGGATTTAACGTCCCCATTCTGACCGGACGTGACTGCGAACTTGTACATCCCGCACAGCCAAACGGACGCCCCACTTTAGCGAGGGTTTTACCGCCGGTCGGAGGAAGACCAATGGTGATTATAAGTTATTGAGGAAATCTGGATTCAGAATGTTTTGTTTAGTCATCTGCTTGTTTACAATATTTTTGTTCGCCTTCCAATTTCGGATCAAAATATTTTAGGAAAGAAACCATATACCCCTTTAGTTAAATGGTCGTTTCCTGAAGGTTGCAAAACTCGGCTCTCTTATTGATAAGAAAAATTAAACAATCAAAACGGAAAGTAAACTTTGTTGAGGATTATGAAGGTGAAGTAGAAACATTCGGTAAATACCACTCAAAACAATTCAGAATAGACATTAGTGAAACAGATGGAGATGGTGACAGGAAGGACAAATCTCAACCAAAAAGGAAAAAAAATGGAAAGTTATCAAAACCGAAAGTAAGTTTTGAAGAGTACGATGAAGGTGAAGACGAAACCTTCCGTACGTCCCAAAGTTAATTTCCGTTCTCTAACTCTAGTTTTCCTCAACCAAATGTTATGAAACTTATACACAATGTTTATTACCCCAAAACACAGATCAAGTTTGGTGGATTCACCTTAACCGTTCTAGAGTTATTTACAAATGGAAAATGGCTGAAAAAGGTTCAAATTCAGATTCGTCATTTTCATCTTCACTGCCTAAGAATTAAGTTCATCAGGATTGCACGAATATCCAGGAGACTGAAGTCAATGCTTTGGTCATGTTTTGTCTGTTATGTTAGTATTTTTCTGCAGTTTTGTTCAACTCATTTTGGAATTAAATGAAGCGTATTGTCCTTTGTGCAAAGGCAAGATCGAACAAGTTAAGAAAATGTTTTACTGCTAGTGATCAAGGATACTTATTATCTTAATGAATACTTTTAAAAATTTAACACTTGTGTGTTTGCAATGAGGAGAAAATTGGGATCATTATTAGAAAGGAGTTGGATGGTGAAATTTAGTGTAAAAACTGAAAGATTTTTATGTAAATGATATGAAGAAGGAAGGTGAATCCTTTAATTATTACAAAGACAATCTTCATTGTTATACTTTATAATTGCCATAGTTTATGTTAGAGATATGACAAAGGAGATGAATCCTTATTGATTCACTTTTAAGTTAGAGATATGAAGAAAGGAGTTGAATAATAATTGATACATTTTTATGTAAGAGATACGAAGAAAGGAGTTTAATCATAATTGATACATTTGTATGTAAGAGATATGAAGAAAGGAGTTTAATCATAATTGATACATTTGTATGTAAGAGATATGAAGACAGAAAATATGGACGAACGAAAGGGCATAAATCAAGTCAGGAATGCTGGAAACTTGTACTCAGAGCAGCTCTTTGTACAACACATAAAGATGTTACCAAAGAAAGTTAAGAGTTTTCCATCAATTCAGTACATTCTATCAACGGACGATATTGGTATTCTATGAACTGACGATATTGGTAAAGAAGTGTTGCAGGACAGTAGAATTTTACAGCTATGCTATACATAAGTTTTAGGAAAATTTAATAAACAATTCCATGAAATTCTCAAACCGAGCCATTATTGAGGTTTTCAGATGAAATAACGCGAACAGCATCATTGCCATTTTTTCAAATGATGACTTTATACTCGATATGAGACGTATACAAAATACTTATTTGTTTTGACAACACTTGGTCCAGCAGCACATTGGTTGCAATACATCTATTTTCCAATTGATAGTGTGTCAGTGGAAATCACTTTTTATGACTTTGATGATATTGGGGCGTTATACAACAAACTATGAACTGTAGATTTTAATCAATATTTGGATCTAGTGTTAAGAATATTGTGTGTGCATGGATTGCATTTATGTCCAAACAGTGGCGAAAGGTTAATACTTGGCCATCTAGTAGTTTAGTCAGGTATTTTTCTCCATCTTACTTCAAATCTAAGTTTCCCACAATTAGGATTATCATCGACGGCACAGAACGGCCAGTGAAAAAAATAAATAAACGCACCTAGACATCTGCTTAGGGACATTCCGTTTAGAATTTTCCTTGGAGTGCGGTATTTATGTTATTTTACTCTTTGTAGAGAGCCTACATTGAAGGCCATATGTGGACCAAGAATTTTAAAGACTTCTGGTCAAATTTCAATAAGTATTTTAATACATCAAAATCTAGACAGCCAGTTTGAGTATTGGATTGATTGATTGTTGGTTGTTTAACGTCCAGTGGCATATATTTCATGCATGTTCAGGACGAGAACTAGGTAACAATAAATACAATAGGTAGGTCTTGTATTAATATAGGCCATCCGGGATGATGGTCGGGAAATTTGGACTGCCACTGGAAAATGAGGGTTTATTGGATAGGGACCGGAAAATTGCCATGCAACAGGCCACCTACGGACCCCTGAAAGAGTTGTTGCACACGAAGATGAGGATGGCCTAGTTAGAAAAGTGCGTGTTACGATAGGTTTTAAAACTGACAATCCTCATCGGGAATTAGGCCGATTCAGAAATTAGTGTTAATATTAGAAGTAGGGGACACCGAGGAGCTTGAGAATGTTTAGGATGCGATGTCCAGTAATGGTAGTATAGTGGATATAAGACTTCATAATATTTTATGAAAATTAAACATAAATTTTGGGGAGCCAAGTTATCGTCGTACATTAGTAGGAACTTACGTAGAAAAATAGAACAGTGAGTGGTTTAGCTAGCTATAAAACCAGATTCAATCCACCATTTTCTACATAAGAAAATGCCTGTACCAAGTCAGGAATATGACAGTTGTTATCCATTCCGACATTCGTTTGAGGTGTGTGAGCTTTTGATTTTGCCTTTTGATTAGGGACTTTCCGTTTTGAATTTTCCTCGGAGTTCAGTATTTTTGTGATTTTACTTTTATTCCCTTTCGTTATCTCCTTTTATAATTTGATTCACGATTGATAATCGAAAGATGTGCGGTAAAATGTGTTGTAGTATAAATGGCTCAAAGAGGTAATTATTTCAATTGATATGACAAGATTATCATTTGAATATTGATAGAATATTGTATTTTTTTGTAATTAATTCTATAAGGAACTAAGAACTTTTGACATTGTTTTTTGGGGTAGTTTTCACGCACAGCGTACACGTATGTCTGTAGTCATCAGCATAGTTGTTTGGAAAATTAAAGATGCGTTATGACTTTGCGATGTATGACGTAAACGTTTGATGTTGTAGTAATAATAAACAGTTGATTTACATTTGTCATATTTTATTCATACGGCCATTCCATTGGCACGTCAATTAACAAGGTTGTGTTTTCTTTCCATTGTAACAATTATGTTTTTGGATCTAATGGTTTTACCGCTAAAAGTTATACACCCCATACTGTCTGCTGGTTGGTTCTTGGTTGTTCTTCAGTTCATTTATAAGATTTTAGTTTGGGTCAATTAAATTTATACGATGTATTTGGTTTACAGTTTGATTAAGAAGAAATACCGACATAGCTAGATAATACAATTAATTATCTAATTACTACCACAATTTTATATTATAAAGTATTGTAATTTTGATTGTTATTATATTAATACATGTTATATCAGTATTACAAACCTTATCTTTAATTCTATCCTATTTTGGAAAAATTAGAAATTTAAATGTGACGTCACTTTTGTGCGTTGATCTCTTCGGCCAAAATATAACACGTTGTTCGGCTGTGCCTTTTTATGTGCTGCTTTAGGTTGTTTTACGTATTCGTTTTATTCTGTAGTTAGTCACCACTTCGGTGGTAACATGTATAACTATTATATAGTCATTTTATAAATTTCTTGTTTGCAAAAGTATGAATTATTCTAAATAGTAAGGATTTTTATCCCAGGTAGATAACCTCAGCCGTATTTGGCACAACTTTTGGAACTTTTGGTCTTCAATGCTCTTTAACTTTGTACTTGTTTTGGCTTTCCAACTTTTTATATGAGCGTCACTGATGAGTCTTATGTAGACGAAACGCGCATCTGGCGTATTAAATTATAAGCCTAGTACCTTTTGGTAGCTACTATTTGTGTGTTTCTCTGTCCTGTATGTTCTCCCATTTATTTGTATTGTAGTCCTGTCATGTAATGTTGTCATTTTATGTTATATTTAACATTGCCATAAAAGCGGGAGGTTTGGCTAGCCACCAAACCAGGTTCAACCCATCATTTTTTCTTAAAATGTCCTGTACCAAGTCAGGAAAATTGCCATTGTTATATTATAGTTCGTTTCTGTGTGTGTTGCATTTTAGTGTTGTGTTTCTGTTGTGTCGTTGTTCTCCTCTTATATTTGATGTGTTTCCCTCAGTTTTAGTTTGTAACCCGGATTTGTTTTTTCCTCAATCGATTTATGAATTTCGAACAGCGGTATACTACTGTTGCCTGTAATTAATACCATAATAGGAAGGTTAGGATGATTTTTATTTTCGAGGGGGCCTTATTGTTTAGGAACAAGGTGACCAAATGGGGTAAAATACAAGCATTTTTCTAGTTTCAGGACATTAACTTGTGTGTAAGTATTTTGAATGTTCTGAAATTGTACAGCATTTGTAAGAAATTGAAAAGAAAAATTATTAATTTTTTATTTGGGGTTAGGGATATAAAAGAATAGAGGGGTAGTCAATGTAAAGAAGCAAGAGCGTCAGTTTCTTTCGGTTCATTTATACTATGATCTGGAAAGTTGTCCAAGACTTCCTATATGTAAAGAAACTGCAGAAAACCCTCAGTTGAAGATTTCGTTGGTTACCTTTGGTCGTCTACGTCCACGCCTCACCTCAAAAGTCAAATTCATATCCAGAACATCCTGCCTATGTATAAAACAGAATATGGCACTCAAGTGTAAGACCCTTAAGAAATACAAAATTCTGCACACTTATTCGGTTAAAGTCTTGAAATAGAGGTTCAACGAACCAGATGATAGAAAATCATGTTACTTATTGAGTATGGAAACAAGTCGCTGTTGAAGAATAAAGAAATTTATTGATTGATTGGTGTTTGCTTTACGCCGCCTTAGCGCAAAATGGCTATATCGCGTCGAGAGCTTATTCAATTATTTGTTTTACAATTTAAAGTATTTTTGTTAAAATCAAATTAAAGTTTCTTAAATATACTAAAACTCCAGTTCAAAGCAAAATTGTTTATTTAAAAATAAGAGTCATCAATACGATAACGTGCTGAAAATTTTAAATTTATACACTATCTTTATATTTTAAAATATATTCATACATATTATTGACAGTGAAATGCGAAGTCCATAGAATTAATCAAATCATGTTTAACATTATACTTGCTATTGCCGCAGCCATTTTGCCATGAAAATTAGCTATACGGTAAGCTTGCTGCAAACACGACCATCACATTCCACCTCAATGCCTGTTTTATGAACTTGTTCTTGTCCTAAAAACTGAAATACTTCTCACTGGATTTCAAGCAATAATTCTCAATTTCCACAATTTTAAATACCTTTTAGTGCCTGTCCTAATGAAATCCCTGTATCGCAGTAAGTCATCTGCCGCTGCGAAGTCATTATGATCCTGAATATCATTTACTCTATTTTTCAGAGCGAGTCTGGAAAAGTAACTGGCAACTCAACTTTTAACGTTGTAAAAAGTGTCCTCTGGAAAACGTTTTGTGACCATACTTAAGCATCTATGGCATATCTCTGGAAACTTTGGCTGGATCCTCTTTATTCCCAGTAACTTTGCCGATGTTGAACTTTTCGGAGAGATACTGTTTTTGGTCGTCTGTGAACCAAACTTTGGGTTTTTCACTTTCAATGCCCATCCTCTTTCCTGTATTACTTTGGTGGTGTTTTCTTGTTCAGGGTCATCTGACTGAATTGTTATGGAATTGATGGTCTTAAGTTTATCATTGTACATAACTTTGCACCTGTCTACTAATTTTTTCCACATGAACATTACAGTTTTCAAGAAGTAGATTATGATCCAGGGGTGTCATTGTTCTGAATGACCTTTGACAATCTTCAATAGAGCAGCGAAATAGATGGGAAGATGAGTGCCATCTCTTTCGAATAGTCTTTTGACGTAGTCATTTGTATCATGAAAGCATTTGCTATGATCTTTATATTGCAAATTGTAATAGTCACAAAGATTATTGAGAATCTGGTTTACGCATTCCATTTCAGCTTCCTTTCTTTGGTTTTTTCGATTACGAAAACGGCATACAGTTGAAAAGACGATATTCCTTACCATTTAATACAAATTGTATATACCGCTTTCTTCAATTTTGGTCTCCACTGAGCGCTGTACTGTTTTTGGCGTATGTGGACATTTTTTAATTTTCAGTAGCTGTTGGAGCATTTCCTGTATTGTCCCTTTGATCACTTCCAAATCCGACTGATGTAAAACAAAAAATATAGAAAATGATTAATTTTAAAGTGTCAACAAGCTACAGATACAATTAGAGGCTCTCGAATAAATAAAGAAATGAATAATCATTATTTCAAGAGGATAATCCCATTAGATAAAACTAACCTTCCTGAGAGTCCTCAAAATAATAACATTTTTATAAAGTACAACATTATAATGATATATATCTATATGTTCAACAAGATACGGTTATATAACTAATAATGAAAAAGCATATTAATTTGCACAATTTATGAACTTATAATTGAGAAATTAAATAAGTAACTGTAAATAACCTTAATCTATGGTATACCACGAATACCCGCACCAGTAATCTTGCAACTAGATATGCTAACAATTCATCAACTAAAATTGAAAAATGAAAACTAGTAACGAAAAATCCATTGTTGTTCACTAAAAGGCTTGCTCATTATAAAATGACAATTGTATTGTAATGTTGTAATAAAATACCATCCGGAATTTCAAACCAAAAGTCCCCGACAATTTTAAGGATGCACACGCTCATGAAGTCCGAATTAGAACATTATCCTACCTTAAAAAGTAAAATCACAAAATACTGAACACCGAAGAAAATTCAAAACGGAAAGTCCTTAATCAAATAGCAAAATCAAATGATAAAACACATCAAACGAATGGACAACAACTGTCATATTCCTGACTTAACTTGATGTGCCCTTTGCTTTTTATATCTTAAATAAAAAAAAAAAAAAACATATATAAATAAAATATAAAAAATTATAGGTAAATAAAAGTGTAACAATTTGACTTCACACAATATTCCTGACTTAACTTAATGTGCCTTTTGCTTTTTATACCTTAAATAAAAAAAAAACAACATATATAAATAAAATATAAAATATATAAATATAAATAAAAGTGTAACAATTTGACTTCACACAATATTTTAAATCTAATGACCAGTAAATACAAATGTTATTTATATGTAGCTTGACTACCCTTTATTTAACTGTGATATACCACGAATAACCACACCAGGAATCCTGCACAGAAGGGATTTGCTTATAACCTTCTAACACCAAACTCTTCACCTGTGATATTCTGGATGTTGAGTAGAGTTTGATTTTAATTTTATATAGTCGTTGTAATAGTCAATTTGCGCGCAGACTTCTTTATCGATGTTAGAGGCCAATTAAACCGTTCTGTATACCTTGACTGTATTTATCACAAGGAGTGATGGATATTGCTTCTTATTATTTATCTGGTTTGTATTTATTAATTATTTCTCTTCTCTCGATTTGTTTGCTATTGTAATTCAGTAATAGACACTCCATTAATGGTACTTTAATGATGATTTGATCTAACGAGTCTTTCCTTAAGATCCCTGCATTGTGTCAGTGTTTGAGCGATGTTCTGATATGGGAATTCTCTACAATGTATGGTTTTGATTGATATTTTTGTGATTGCACTTGTACCTAACAGGGTGTGGAAATATTTGTTGTGACCACTTGTCCCCGGGCAAGTAAAATTGTAAATTTTACTTGTCCGAAAGTAAAGTTACTTGCCCTGATTTCTTAATGAATTTTGGAATGAAGAAGATGTATTTTTTTGTTAACGTGTGTTTCTAAAACAGTTCTGAAACACAACAAAAAAGGAATGCATGGTCTTTGTTTGTATATTATAATGATACAAAGATTAGTAGAGCACGTATACACCAATGAGAAAATTGTAGAAACCATCCCCAAAACAACACTAAATTAAAGAATCTAGAGGCCTGGACCTAGGAGATTATATCATGACTTATAGTTTGTTCACGGTGAGCCAGTGCGAAGTTTTCTAGTTAATGAAGAGATGAAACCCAATGTATGATGAATTATTGAATTGTTGTTTGCACCTCCTTATCCACCCAATAAACTTTTGACCAATTGTAAATTTGAGATTTTTTAGATAACTAATTATAAGTGAAATCAAAATATTATAGATTAAGAACTTTAAAATCCTCTATTCTGTTTATTTTTATAATATTTGCGCTTTGCCGCCTCTGATTTCCCTTTCTTGTAAAAACTAAGTTCTTAGCTCAAAATTTTATTTTTTATGAGGTGCCTCCTTTTCCGTTGGTCAACTTCCGAGCGATGACCTATCCAATGGTTATCCAACTTGACTGAGAAATCGGTGCTCGAAATTAATAATGATAATTTCCGGTTTACCGTTGCTATAACCTGATCAACGATCCCAGGTCAATGGGAAAATATTAATGAAACCCGGGTCCGCATACTTATTTTTTGTTGGTTGGTTATCGATCTATTTCTTGATCATTGATGTTGTTTTACTTAAACATGTTGCTTTCGTCTTGTTATTTTATATTTTTTCTACTTTTATGAATGAATTTTGAGGACTTTTTTTATATGATAATATAAATTAACAATGTGACTTTGTCAAGCAACATTTTTTAACTTGTCCACGGACAACAAAGACACAAAAATTGCTTGTCCGGTCGGTCGGTCGGTCGGTCAAATGTACGAGTCGGGCATAGCATTTCCACACCCCTGCCGGCTAACAAAGTTAAAATAATTGGATGTTCCAAATCTTTGATGCCATCTAGGAGTGATTTTATGTGGCCCTCACTGTCTACGGTACCGCCTCTCTTATATTGGACTTTGAATTTTTCCCAATGGAGTGAGGAATGAAGTTCTGTAGCGCGACGTCATTGCTATCCGTAAACAGGACAGTATTTCTACCTAGATTCGCCCCTGACCTTTTCCTCGCCGACATATCAATTATCTATTGCTTTAGCACAAGTCTTACATTGTTAATAGTGACAATTACAACAGTTGTTTTATGTCCAGATTATTCTTCCTGATTTATCTTAACTCGCAATAATTATATAGTAGGGCTTCCTATTTTGTAAGTGCCTATCAATCATTATAAACAAAATCAAACTATATCTGAAGAGTTCAATATATAATCTCACGATGTAATATGATTACGCAAAAATATATAAATAGGGTTTCGCTATTTAATTTAATCCTGGTATCTATGATGAGTTAATTTATTTAATTGTCTATAATATATGAAAAAGAAAACACAAATCAAAACACAGAAATGACATATAACAATTATGGAACGAAATCACAACTTTCCAGAAACGTGGTTTGACCTCAAACGCAAGTCAGTAATATTTTCTACATTTTGATATGGAAGTTTTCAAAATGGTTCACATATGACGAAATAAGGTGTGGACAATATGTATATCGTGGTTTTTTTTTTGGTCGATGTACGCAGATTACCAATATAAACCTCGGATTAATATCGATATGTTCCAACTTGCTGTAACCGGAATCTCCCACTTAATTCAACGCCATCTTTACAAATAATTTAAGATCTGGGACGATCATCAAAAGATGTTTTATAAAATTGTTTTAGTGTAGGCCTTAACGAGCGCATTCCACGATCGACTTTAAGGTACGAGTAAGCAGGGTCCGCGAGACCTCGTCGTGTCGACTACAAATCAATCAGAAATAACAACGAGCAGGTAAACGATTATTTTAACTGAACATGTACTATTGTCCCAAACCATTATTACAACATTGTCAAATGAAAATACACAATAAGTTATAATAAATCAGCTAAAATACCCGTCAACTTTGGATGACATGGTATAAATAATCGGCGATACATACCAAGTGCACTTTTAAGTCCTTCAAGCCCCTTGATAGAAGCTGAGTCGTTGAAAAGGTCCTTTGCCCTTTCTTTGGCTTTGGAACACCACCAGTAGCCCTCTGATCTCTGTTCAATTTGTAAAACACCTTTTAGCCTTCTTTTCGTGTTGACCCTTAATAGCACTCGGACCACTGACCACGATTGAAATTCTGCCCCAGACGGCAGTTTTTCTAGAATTGTTGACTCTATCCCACAAATTTCATTTAAGATTTTGAAATTTTTTCTTCTTGTATAATATTTAATTCTCGCGTAAAGTAAGGTTTTCTGTCTCTTTGTTTTTACAGAAGACACATCAGCCATGTTGAAATGAATATTAAATAACAAATGCATTACCAAGTTAATATACTATAATTTTAACCATGCGTTAAGTAACGACACGTTAAATTTAACGCTAACGTTAAGTTAACGACAAGTTGAACAACCTATCCCAGCCACGTCCACTTGTATTTTTATCCATCTGATGAGTTGAGCCTTTTTCAACTGATTTTTATTGTTCGTTCATATGCTGTACTGTTATACCACTGTCCCAGGTTAGGGAGGGTTGGGATCCCGCTAACATGTTTAACCCCGCCACATTCTGTATGTATGTGCCTGTCCCAAGTCAGGAGCCTGTATTTCAGTGGTTGTCGTTTGTTTATGTGTTCTATTTTTTTCGTTCATTTTTATACATAAATTAGGCCGTTAGTTTTCTCGTTTGAATTGTTTTACATTGTCATTTCGGGGCCTTTTATAGCTGACTATGCGGTATGGGCTTTGTTCATTTTGAAGGCCGTACGGTGACCTATAGTTCTTAATTTCTGTGTCATTTTGGTCTCTTGTGGAGAGTTGTCTCATTGGCAATCATACCACATCTTTTTTTATACGACCGCAAAAGATTTTTGGGTTCGTATAATGATGTCGTCTGCGTTGTCCGAAGACACATTTTGTTTCGGACAATAACTTTTGTATAAGTGAATAGATCTCAATGAAATTTTACCAGAAGGTTCAATACCACAAAAGGAAATTTGGGATTGATTTTGGGGTTTTGTACCAACAGTTTAGGAATTAGGAACCAAAAGGGGCCAAAATCAAGCATTTTGTAGTTTCCGGACAATAACTGGTGTGTAAGTGTATGGATCTCTGACATTGTACCACAAGATTCTATATCACAAAGGGAAGGCTGGTATTGAGTTTTGGGGTAATTGCACCAAACATGCAGGAATAAGGGCCAAAACAAGCATTTTCTAGTTTACAGACAATCATTTTTGTTTAAGTGTATGGATCTCTAAAATTGTACTACAAGGTTCCATACTATAAATGGAAGGCTGGGATTGAGTTAGGGGGTCAAAAGTTTGGGGTTCCAATTTTTAGGGGCTCATTTTTTTGGTGTCAGAAACCTATATTATTTCAAAATTTGATCGCAATCCACATTCAGACAGTATCAAGCTTGAATATTGTGTCCAAATTTGCCCCAACTGTTCAGGATTTGACCTCTGCGGTCGTATCAGGCTGCGCTCAGCGAAGCATTTTATTATATTATATCATTTTATCTCTGCTATATGTCATATCCTTTTATCAAAACTTACCACAAACTGTCTTGTTACACGTCTATTTGCAGTTTGGATGGTCAACATTAAAATCATATCATCACTGAACTCAGTTCCACTGGAGTTAAATATATTGCAATCACAATATCCACGGATTCTTAACAAATTCACTTCCACTTAAACTACAATGTCGGTCTCAAATTCACACGTACAATGACCATCTTTGTTTTGCAATTCTTTAAGGACACAATTAACAGAGTAATTAAAAGAATCCGTGTCATGGCGCATTTACTGAAAAACTGAACGTTCAAGCTGATGAACAGTAAGGGATAGATATATATTGTAACAGGAGCAGGTCCCAGTAAACGGTGGGGTTCGGTAGGGACTACTCCTGGACGGTGTAGTGGAGTACCCATCCTGGTTCGTATCTCTCGGATGCTAGTGAAAACAAAGATTTTAAAGTACAACTTTTATGATAACAAAGTACGAAATTCAATCAGCTTCTATTATCAAACAAATAGTTATCTATTTTATTTACCTAACTTTTAAATACCGAGGATCAGTCTATTTTTCTGACAACATGTGGCATATCTCCAGGAACTGGATTTTGTTGAAAAGAAAGATAAATGATCAAAATTTATCAACCTATCAATCAACTGTGTTCATGATATATTGATTGATTGTTATAAACTGTGTTAATGATATATTGATTGATTGTTATAAACTGTTCATGATATATTGATTGATTGGTGATTGCTTTACTTTGGATCAGCACAAAATACTTGATTGCATCAAGTCCTGCTATATAAAATATATGCAGAAGCATAAAAGTACACTTAACTTTTAATGAAATAGAAATTGTATTAAGCCATATATTAATAACATCAACAGATGTACATATACATTTTATAAATGACAGCAATCGCAAAAATTACATATTTCTCTTATAAAAAGATTCTTAACATAAATTAGCTGTTCATGTGCCAGTAAACAGACCAGATGATGATTCAGATGATACAGCTGTAGATGAAGATCATGAACATGATGAAGATCCAGTGGTCCTAGATGATGTCATGGACATGGTGAAGATCCAGTGGTCCTAGATGATGGTCATGGACATGATGAAGATCCAGTGGTCTTTGGTGATGGTCATGGAGTGCCTCTTGAACTTGGCAACATAAATTTCGACCCTGACACATCGTTCTCATACATTACAGCATGATAGAGGACACAACGTAAGTTTTGTGAATGTTTCATTGTTACATTAATTCCATAAATCTATGGTAAACATTGTATAAATTTATATGCAGTTTAATACATATTTCTTTGAAACTTGATAGGACATTAGGCATTAACAGTCAATCAAATAATTACAACTGGATATATGTGTAGAGGCATTAAAGCATACATGTACATTTAAACAATTTAATCATTTCACACAATCAGTTTTAATTGAATATCAAATTTTACTTTTTAATTTAACAAAAACTCAATGTGTGAATATAGGTGTACTGTTGGAGATCATGTTCTGGTAAAACATGGTTCAGATCATCTACCTGCAGTTGTAAGTCTATTGAAGTTCAAGTTATTGCAATAAATTTTCAGTATTTAATTCAATAAGAAATGACAAGAGTCTGAAGAGATACTTGTCCTTGCTTATTTACTCTGTGCGTGTAGAAGCTGTAGTTGGAAGATTTATTCACCTGCTAGCTTATATGGCTTTAATTTTGATATATTCTGATCAGCAAACTTTTGAACATTTACCAAAATATTGATGTTTATACTCTACATGTCTTCCTCACTTTTTGTGTGTATTTTTGTTTTTATTTTTGTTTGTTTTGTTATTTATTTTAATTTTAAATGTCTTCATATTTAAGCAAACACATAGATCATTATATTAAGCAGTTACAGCATCAATTTCTAAGCCATGACCGTTCAAAAGTCTGTATTGAACAATCAATTTAAGTAAGATTCAGTCAAGATGTACAATTCAATTTTGAAAAACTTCATAGTTAATTGTTAGACTAAATTTCTTTTAAAATGAGTTTTACTGTGATGATTTTATATTTTTGTAGATTACAAACATTGAAGATGAATTCCTGTGGATTCAATATTACAACAGTAAACAAAGGAACAACTGGATATTATAAACAAATGAATACACCATCCAGAAAACAGACATCAACAGGAAACTTGAGCCACCAGATCTCGTTTTCTCTGGATCAAGATGCAGCTTCAAATTTGACATTTAATAATTTATTCATACAATTCAAATCTTTGTTATTTATATATATTGTTATAGATAATTGTTTGTCACATAAATTATTACAACTTACAGTTCTATGTAAAGAATATGACCAAAGATACTTTACCATTAAACAACGTTTATAAATAGCTCAATAAAAGATTATTAACTGATAACCCTTTTTCTGTTACTTAAGTCCTACAAATATGGCCCTTAATCCGTATTATATACTTATAATCTACAATAGTCAATACATATGAACCTCTGAGATCTTATTTCATGTTTTGAAATGAATAATGTCTGTCCTGTTACGTGAGTTGAGATTCTAAGACTGAACAAAGAATTGGTAAAAGAGGCATCTAGGTACTTGTACACTTCATAATATTTCTTGCATGTCTATGTAAAGTTTAATAATATAACCTGAACTATTTTTTTCATATATATAAGGGAAACAATGGAAATAGAGAAAACATGGATATTTTGCCAAATATTGTTCCTCGGTCTCACAGAAACATACAATAATCTGATCAAATCTAATTAAATTAGTTGTTTAAACTGAAAGTGTGTGCTTTGTTAGTCGCAAAGACCCACCAATCAATCAATCAAAACCGACTGTCACTAATCCCAGTCTAAGAGTGAACAGTCTTGCCCCAATATTGACGGATTCTATGCCTGTTGTTGCCGTGATTTGTACTAATTTAACAATGTTCGTTAGTTCTTTTCTTAATTCTTTTACCAGAAAGCTTTTACCGATACAACTTTGTCCTAAAACAACCATAGATGGCCATTAAGAGCCTTCTTTAAGATATAACGTTGAACTTGTGTCAAAACCATGCTTTTACTTTCAATTTAACTACTTTCAATTTCACTTTCCTTTTTCTTTGTAGGTAATTATAGCTGACCGATCAAATACGTCCGATATATTTACTGCAAAGTCAACCGGAAGTATATACATTGAAACGATGGTATTTCAAGAATCACAACGGATTAGTGAACAATAGTAAGATCTTTATAAAGAGTAACATTGAGGGGGATATGACATATGTCTAGTATTAAAGGAAAATATTTACTGAATCGATTCATATAAGGTAGGGATTTTTTATTCCGATAATGGCACATAAAGCGTTGGGCTTTCTTTGACACTTTCTCCATTTCCATTCTC
The DNA here is from genome assembly GCA_017311375.1 of Mytilus coruscus. Lineage (NCBI taxonomy): Eukaryota > Metazoa > Mollusca > Bivalvia > Mytilida > Mytilidae > Mytilus > Mytilus coruscus. The sequence goes on from CM029605.1 coordinate 56,082,285, forward strand.
AATTGTATTGTATTGATCTGATGTTATTTTCATTTGTAATGAAAAGCAAATTCTGCAGTACTCACATAATGTTTAAAGTCTTTACCCTGTCTACTGTCAAAATGGTAAATTGACCCTTAAAGAGTAATTGCCCTTTAAAGTCAATTTTTACAATTTTTCATAAATTTTGTAATTTTTACAAAATCTTTTCCTCTAATACTACTAGACCAAAGTCATTATAGATAGAGATACATTTTTAATTATAAATAGCACGACTGTTCGGAAAATTAAGATCTACAAACAAGTCATCACCACAAAAAACTGAGAATTTTGTCATGAATTATATTCTTGTCTGTAATGTGTGTCCTTTCTTTAATATGCACATAGACAAAGGTGAGCGAAACAGGCTCTTGAGAGCCTCTAGTTATGTCCCCTACTATTACGAAAACTTCGATCACGATCAGCCTCTTCGACAATACCAACCATAATAGAAAAAAACATTTACCTTAATCAAATGCTTAGCTAGTCCTAAATACAGGAAATGTAAAATTATATCTGTCTGAAAAAAAAACACATATAACAGCATATAGAGTCAAGTGTCTTAAAAAAAAGTTATTTACTGTATTTAAGATATTAATTAAGCAGACCAATTCAATCATAAGGTCACATCTGCATATTTATCAATTATGGAGTTTTGACGAGTAATATATGTAGACCATAGCGTATGTTGGAAAACGATATTGACTCGATGTTACTTTTGTTACTTTTGAAATGATATTGACGCTATGATACTATACATAGCGTCACTATCATTTCTAAATATAGAAACGTCGAGTCAATGTGGCAAAATAGTGAAACACTCCAAATATGACACTTGGTAGTTGTTGCCAAGTAAGCAGTGGCGGTGAAGCTTTGTCAGCAAGGTTATGTTAGAGCATCATTTCCAACGTCCGTTTGGTGGTCGTATCGTCACCAAAATCTCTGACATGATGTGCAATAGGAAAACTTATCATCTCGGCAAGGATCAACATATGTATAAATGCCTCCTCCTGATTACGCTGTGATGTCAGTGATCAGTCTTCTTCTTACACCTTTATGCTGGTATTTGAATTCAATAATATTTAACTGATTTGGTTGAAAGTTTGGATTTGTCTTTAGCCTCTTGTTGACTGAAATTATATTTATTTTCTTTATCATCTTCCCGCTTTGAAACATGTGTAGCACTTTCGTTCTAACTGACGTTTACGTTTCTCACGCGTGGTCTCTGAGATGAATGTCCGAATTCTTTATCCCATGGTTGTGGTGAATTGTTGTTCTGATCACTTTCAAATTTGAATCCTGGGTCATTGATCTTACTAGCCTGATCGAACATGAATTAAACAAAAACGAAAATGGCGGATACGGAACATTTGTTTACTTTTATAGTTTGTTGCTTTATCCCTCCAATTATTTTGTAGCGATTGTGGCAAATTACTCACTATCGGGTTGATTCCTATTGACGAGTCGAAGTAACTTAGAAGCTTCTCATATAAAGGATTCTCTTTAATCGATAATATTTCAGAAAGATTATCCTGTAAATTATATAAGCGTTTTACATCTTTAAATTCCACTTGAGGAAAGTCACTGACCTTTGACTTGAGCGACGTTTCTATCATTTCCGGGCTCCTGAACAACCAATGATTTTTAACCAAAATAGAAAACTTGGTAATTTTCTAGGAATTTTGAACAATGCAAACACAAAATTAGTATATTTTCTCTGACATTCTTTTCATTTAAAGAAAACAACCAATCCCTAACTATAAAAAGTACAAAATCCAATGGCGGTCAAAATTTCCATAAACAAAAATAAATGATTGCATTCTTATTAAAAAAATAGTTTATGAATATTTATCCTGAAATTATTCACATTTATACAAAAGTACTCATCATTTTTAAGCAATGCAAATATAAATTTAGTATCTTTTCCTGAAATTCAGCATAATTTTGGAAAAACAACCAAAATTGATGTATATAAAATATTCAAATCTAATGGCGAATCAAAATTTCTATCAAAATAAAGAAATAATTCCATTCATATTCAACACATACAACAGTTTAAGTATTTTCTCCTAATATAATTAAAGTTCTCATAAAAAAATATTTTGAGGTCTTTGTAAAACTATTTACAAAAACATTGCATTATTTTTATTTTAAGAAGAAAATTTGGTTATTTTAAACAATGCGATCACAATGTCAATATATTTTCTCTGATATTCTTTTAATTTAATAAAAAAACCCAACCAATCCTAACCTATAAAAGTACAAACATCCAATGGCGGTCAATGATTTCCTTTAAAATAACTAAATGATTGCATTCTTATTAAAACAAAGAACGGTTTATATCTATTTATCTATAAATTATTCAAATCTTAAACAAAAGTACTTATCTAAATCAATTATAATGACTGATTGCAATTGACAATGCATTATTTCTGATATGAAAGAAATATTGACCATTTAGTATGTCAGACGAGAAGGCTCAAGCAGAAAAGATTCTCAGGTGCTGGTACTTTAATCAAGAACCAATCTAACCTGAAAATACAAAATGAAATACAATTTTACAATGTCTTGAATTAATGTGATAATGTATGATATGTCAAATGTAGATAAATAGCACAGTCCATTGAATACGAAATAAAGGTGAAATTTCCATTAGATCACGGATAATGAGTTCAAATATGTGATGAACGGTTTGAAAGCACTCAATGCAAAGTTATTAATGTAACTCACTCTGTGGTTAGCCACGATTTGTGTCCAAGATGACGTTTGTCCTAATGACCTTGCTGTTCAGTTCGAGATACGTGTAAGAAAAGGAACAGGTAACGATGATGACGATGTTTGAAGTTCTTATACGGTTTAAAGATGAATTTTCCTCCTAGGCCATGAAAACATGAACAGATTAAGAATAAACTCATCATAGATACCAGGATTAAATTTTGTTTCCGCCAGACGCGCGTTTCGTCTACAAAAGACTCATCAGAGACGCTCGAATCCAAAAAGTTAAAACGCCAAATAAATTATTAAGAATATAATCAAACGAACTATATAAATTGAGAAAAAAAAGAGTGTGGCTAAATCCCCAAATTTGAGTGCATAATGTTTCATATATTTAAAATAGCACAGCAGTTATGTTCACTAACATGATATGATCTCATCTGTCGGGTTTCCTCTCCATGTAGTGTGCTGTTGTTTTATATATTATCAGCAGAATTATTGATTCTTTTGTAAAGTTTTGGGCTGCTCTAAATTTCCTCTAGACGATAGTTTTAAGATCCATTCCAGCCAAGTATTGTACGTATACGTTCATGGACACAGCCACCGGCGCCATACCAGACTTCCATTTAGTTCTAAGAGACCACATCATCAAACAAGATGGAATTATTAGGATTTCAGCGGTCCCTTGCTAGTGTTGAAGCTGCAGATCTTACCGTTGGAGTCCTAGTTACAGACAGACATGTCCAGCTTCGCAAAGCCATGGGGATGGATCACAGTTACAAGATACATCAGTTTGACGTTTGGCATCTTTCAAAGTCAATTAGAAAGAAAATCTTAGCCATAAAGACAAAGAAGCTACTTAGGTTAAGAAATGGATCCCTCCATCTGTAATCACATTTGGTTGTGCTTCTGACAAGCCAAGAGTGATCCGGATACGCTAGAAGAGACATGCGATGGAGAAGCCTGCTGTTTCACATTTTAAATAGGCACACCTTTCCTGTGAAGATTGTGACACAATGCGGACACCCCTCCTAACTGAGCCCTGATGATATTAGGAAAAGAAAATGGCTAAACAAAGACAGCCAAACATATGCAGCTTTAGAGAAGGTCATCACAGACAAGCTTATTCTGTGTGACATACGTCAACTAAATCAGGCGCATTAGGAACGTACCACTCAATGATGCTGAAAAACTGTACAAAGCGACTCGAGTTTAAATATGCATCCATGGTTGCCCGTTCTCAGTTGGCAGTGGTAGACAATAATGTAAACATCGGAAGAAACCAAACGACCGATGCCAATGGCAAACTGTCCTTCGCAACTCCATGTCCAAAGAGCACTGCAAGGTGGACGACACAAAACTAAAGTACGAGAAGGATAACGATTTCAAAGTGATGAAATTTGGCACTAATCCCGGGATTCGGTAAGCTATTTATAGACGGTCCTTCCCCACGTCTGTGAAGGGAAAAAGAAGGCACGTGATTTGCCTGCGGACCCGGGTCAGCCTTTCCATTCGCAGCAGCCAGTGGGACAAGACGTACCGTAAAGAAAACCTAAAGTATAACTTGAGGCTTGAAGACATATCGTGTAGTAGAATAACAAATAGGAAAAATTGAACACAATAAAATGCGATGATGATGGTAACTCCAAGATGGAATGGTGGTAACTATCGATCAAAATAGTTAGATGATGGTAACTTTTGTATTACAAAAATGCTAGAGTATGCCTTTTAGGAATCACAATAGTGGTGGGGACTTTTTCGGGACTCTGAGATTAGGCTGTTTTAAGGTCGGAATTTCAGGATTGTTCCTTTTGGGATACAGGAATTCCTATTTCAAATTTCTTTAAATTCAGGGCCTCTGGATTTCAATCTTTTAAGCCCGGGATTTCAGTATCAGACCCTCCTCAATATAGTAGGTTTGGGAAACAGAAACAGGAAATAAACATATAATTGTGTTCGGCTTAAAGTGAAACCAGAGAGGAATCTCTGGAAAACATTTCATACCATTCAAACTTGTCAGACACACATCCTTTAAATCGACACCATATTAATTACAATTATTAGTAAAATTGAGAATGGAAATGGGAAATGTGTCAAAAGACAAGAACCCGACTAAAGAGTAAACAACAGCCGAAGGCCACCAATGGGTCTTCAATACAGTGAAAATCCCGCACCCGGAGGCGTACTTCAGCTGGTATATATGTCCGTTAAATTCGAAAATTCCTGAAACAAAATGTTAGCCCCAATTATTCCATATCTTTCATTTTCTGAAATCATTGATTCAAAAATTCTAGATGTTCTGTAATGAATATATAAAAGCAATTATCAATTTTAAGGACTTTAATGATGCAAATAAATAATTTTAAAATGAGTAGACCAGTGTATAAAAAAACTTGCAACAATCAAGCTTCTTTCACTTTAGTTGGTGACTTCCATACTATTGTTTTTCGATAGTAAAAGATTTTCAAAATATCAATGGTGAATATATATTATGAATTTGGTTATATATATAAAGATCCAGACCGATACTCAGTGGACGATCCAAAAGGGGCCGGGATTGACAACCCTTTTATTGGAAAATTTGTCTTTTCATGCGACAAATTGACAAAAATGTTAAATAAATAAAGTACTAGCACCACCCTTTTTCTGAGAAACCCTGGCTAGCACACCCCTCTTTTTCACAGTGTCTGGTTCCGCCCTGATACCGATACATAGTACTCAACTATGGGTCATAATATAAGAAGAAATACGTAACGTAACGTAAATTAATTTAAGTTGAGATGGCCCATATATCACGGCTAAAATTGTACTTATTTTGTCGTTTTATACAATCTTTGGCAAGTTACCACCATCCCAGAAATCAGTTACCACGATCTTTCAAAATAACATGAACGGTTACCATCATCAACGTAATTTTTTCACTCTCTATTTTCTAAGTAATTGGCAACTGTTTAAGGGTAATATTTTACAGACTCATTGCAAATGTTATTAACCAAACGACGGCTGAATAATGGTGCTAGCCACATTTATGTAAAAACAAAGAAATTAAGAGGAAAGATCTTACGGGATTCCTCCGCCATATTGGGATCGTGGTAACTTCAGTTACCATCATCTGCTTGTCAACGGTGGTCACACACAGCACAGAGGTTTACAGAGGAGGAAGAAAACTGGATTATGAAATTTTACATTTTGATTGGATGTGTAGCAGATTTAATTTCTAAAAGAGCTATACTAAACATAATAAATCTGGTTTGTTTGTATTCCACAATATTTGGGCTGTATCAGAAACAGCCAGTTAAACAAACAATAGCCAGATATCCATTTAAAATAAACATACAACATGAACAATGTGCTTGACATAACGATGCAAACATTAGAGTCCCAATTAGAAAGGAAAGACATAGTGGACTATTTAATTCACGATTTGTCAGTCCTGCATTGATATCACCAGCATCAAGCAATCCAAAGATTTGCCCAATGATGGCGTTATTTACTCCAGCACGTCTAGCAAAGGTAAAACTTAATGATGATATTGAATTTATCATTAAAAGTATGAAAGACATATCAGTGTAGGAAGGTGCTTTGAATAATAAATATAATGTTTATATGAATTCTATTATTATTATTGTTTGTTTATGTTTAGAAACGTCTCCATGTTTATGAATCATACTTAAGTGTTAGTAAAACGTAGCAGGAAAATTGTGATGAATTGGAGGACCACGTTTTGACATGTGTGGAGAAAATGTTTGCCGAGGAAGAGTTCTTATCTGACATTTGTCCATGTGCAACTAGTAGAATTACGCAATGATGTTAAGGCAATTTCGATAAGATTTTGTCAGGGCAGATAACACCGTAAGGACCTCATTATGTATTCATATATTCATTAATGGCGGAGAATACGTAAGCTGCGTCTATAGATGAAACTGTGAAATCAAATTATATGCATGCGTGTTATATAGAATATTGTATGTTTGTGATTTAACAATTATGACAAACAGTTGCAATAGCTGGTTTTCTTGAAGAGATTGTCGCCTCCTTTTGCGAATAAACCAATCAGTAGACGATCGCCGTCAAATAGATGTTTGTAGGCTGCAGAATGGAAAAACCTTGCAGCGAAAATTATTTTCACTTCTACGTGAAATCCAACCAGAAAGTAGGTGTTAGTCACCAAATATGTATGATTTTTGTTAATCATTCTCTTCAGAAAGCGAAACACTGTATACTATTAGATAAAACGAGTTCAGTGTTGGCAAGCATGATATACACGTGGTCAAAACGAAACTAAATTTTGCAGGTTTTAAAATTATCTTGAATATTATTATAGGTAGATATAAACTGTAAACAACAATGATATTCAGCATCGTTAGATCTACAAAAGTTAATATGGCCAAAATTGTCAATTGACCCCTGAAGGAGTTATTGCCCTTTAAAGACAATTTTACACAATTTCGTCGTAAACTATTTCCAAATTCTTCTCTAAAACTACTTGGCCAAATACTTTCAAACTTTATCTTAATGTTCCTTAGGGTATCTAGTTTATAAATTGTATACGAAGTTTTGATCCATCGACAAACATGGCCGCCATGGCTAAAATAGAACATAGGGTCAAATGCAGTTTTGGCTTATATCTCAAAAACTAAAGCTTTTATAGCAAATCTGACATGGGATAAATTAGTTCAATTGGTCAAGATCCATCAGCCCTGAAATTTTCAGTATTATTCTAAGATTGACCTATAATTAACAGTGTGTCATATCAACACAGAGACAATGATTACTAGTATATCAAATGAATGGCTGAAAACCAAAAATCTCAAATGTTATTGCCTAAATGCTAAATTTCATAGCATCAACTAAAATGTGTTACAGGGTTATGAGCACCTCTATGAATCTAGTGTATATAAATTTTTAATTCTGTTATCATACTGCTATTGTTATGTCAACACCGTTTTAAGTTTTACCCTTTTTCTTCTGTAAGTATGTACGTCCTTACTTGTACATACGTCAGTACATCCCAAAATTGGTCTCTGTTCTCTAACTGTAGTTTTCCTAACCCAAATTGTATAAACTTATACGCAGTGCTTATTACCACAAAACACAGGTCAAGTTGAATTTTGGTGGCGTCGATTTTACAATTCAAGAGTTATGCTCCTTGACAAATGGAAAAGTTGCTTGAACTTTTTGTTTACGATCTCTAACTTTAGTTTGTCTCAACCAAATGTTATGAAACTTATACACAATGCTTATTATCATAAAACACTGATCAAATTTGAGTATTGGTGGCGTCAGTTTTACTGTTCTAGAATTATGCCCGTTTACAAATGTAAAATTACTGATTTTTGTCGAGCTTTCGACTTTGTCGAAAAAGCGAGACATAGCGATCCTACATTCCGTCGTCCACTAATATTCACTCTGTGGTTAAAGTTTTAAAATTTTAATAACTTTCTCAAAGACAAACTATCCTGGATTTCTACCAAACTTGGACAGAAGCTTGTTTATGATCATACGATAGTATCCAGAAGTAAATTTTGTAAAAAAAATAATTCATTTTGTCATATTTTACTTATAAATGCACTAAAGTTTTTCTGCCAGGAAACCTTACATTCACTCTGTGGTTAAAATTTTAATATCTTTCTTAAACTATCCTGGATTCGTACAAAACTTGGACAAAAGCTTGTTTATGATTAAAAGCTAGTATCTAGAAGGAAATTTAGTTAAAATTTTGTTCTTGTTTTTCCGTATTCTACTTATTAATGGACTTTTCTTCCAGTTAACATTACATACAGTCAGCAGTTAAAGTTTTAAAACATTTATTAGATTCATAAACTATCCTGGATTTTTACCAAACTTGTACAGAAGCTTCTTACAATCAAAAGATAGTATAGAGAGGAATATTTTAATTTTTTTCCTCATTTTGTTGAGCCTGCGATTAACAGCCAAAGTAGGCGAGACACCGGGTTCCGCGGAACCCTTGCGATTTTTTTTTCAATTCAGTGCTTTAACTTTAGTGTGTCTCAACCAAATGTTACGAAACTTATACACAATACGTTTAACCACAAAACCAAGAATTTTGGTGCCGTCATTTTACTGTTATGATTAGGGTTATGCCGGTTACAAATGAAAAAAACAAAAAAACTATAATATCACAGGCCCTAGACATGGCATGGTCACATAAAGAAATTAAGAGCTTAATTGCTGAAAAGAAAATGGTTTAGTTCAAAACATCAAAGCTGTGTTTAAATACATATTTGAAAAATACACATCTACAGTTGCAAACTTTCCAGAGGTGCTATCCAGCACTTTGATTGGTATAAAACCTTGTAGTACAATTTCAGAAAGATTCATACACTTACACACAAGTTATTGTCTGAAACTAGAAAATGCTTATTTGGACCCCTTTTAGGCCCTTAATTCCTAAACTGATAGGACCATATCCCCAAAATCAATCCAACCTTCCTTCTGTGGTTTCAAACCTTGTTTTCAATTTCATAGAGATCCATTAACTTAAACTAAAGTTATTGTCCGAAAACTAAGTGTCTTCGGATGACGCGGACGACGACGACGTGATACCAATATACGACCTTTGCGGTTATAAAACATGGGGAAATGAAATATTTTATAATACTATCAAAAATACTTTATTTCCACATTTTTCGCTATAATTTATATGAAATCTTCAGTCGACTGTGACATTGCATATATCGCACTTGATTTTTACGTTTTTAAAATGGCCCATCATTGTCCAAAATAATTATAGGGTCTTCAAAGGCTTTTTTTTCTGTGATTACTTTTATTAGTTAATAACCAGAACAATATATAATACTATCAAAAATACTTTATTTCCCCATTTTCGCTATAATTTATATGAAATCTTCAGTCGACTGTGACATTGTATATATAACACTTGATTTTTACTTTTTTTAAATGGCCCATCATTGTCCAAAATAATTATAGGGTCTTCAAAGGCTTTTTTCTGTGATTACTTTTATTAGTTAATAACCAGAACAATAGATCACACTTTATCTCCACAAAAATAAAAGTATTGATATTGAATATTGATGAATAGTTCTTTAATTGACAAATATTAATTCTTGTCTTTTAACAACATGGAAAAACGAAAAGGCAGAACAAAACAAAAGAAGAGATTATTAAAGAATGACAGATAAAATGTAAATGCAGAAAGCTTATCCAAATATTAGAAGAAACCCGAAGTAATATGAACGAGTGTGGATGCCATGAAGATTTGAAGGCAATGGATTTAAAGGTGAGATATGCATATATATCTATATATGGGTTTAAGAACATCAGTTGTTCGACCTGTTAGTCAAACGCGTTTTGTTAAAATATACTTTTTCACTCTTTTGGTTTTTGGAAAATGTTGTTTGTGCTGTATTTAGACCCCTCTACAACGAAATTTGTTTTACATGCACACGTATAAAAATTGCGGTTTTTATCCAACGCAATCATAGGTTTGAACGTTGTTTTCAATTTAGACTTGTATATATATATGTAGAGCCTAGGTGGTCGAGTGGTCTAGCGCGTCGGGCATAGTGCAAGGCGATTTGGTGCCACGATATCTCAGTCGCATGAGTTCGAATCCCGGCGAGGAAGAACAAAAATTTGCGAAAGCAAATTTACAGATCTAACATTGTTGGGCTGATGTTTAGAATGTATACATAAACATGTATCGATTTCGACCTAGATATAAAAATTAAGTATTCTTAGATATGTCTTAAACATTATTGAATGTGACCATAAATTTCATTCTTAGAGGACATTTCTATCATGACCATGTTTCATAAATGAAATTTTCTTTTTCCTTTGATTTTCAGATTAAGAAAACATTGCAGTTAATATTATTTTTACAAACTGCAAGTCTTGTCTGAAGAAAACATGTAAGGTTTAAAACTAGTAAGCTGTTAATTTTCATTCTTTCCACCATACAATTTTAGCATGATGCATGGCTTGCAATATCCTAACCCCAGTTATTGATAAATAAATTGAAGGAGTTTTTCTTCTTCAAAATGATGAAATAATGCGTCTTTAATGAAGTGGAGAAGAATGTGATGAATAAAGAAGTAGGTGGGAGTCAGCCATTATAAAAGGAGAAATATACAAAGCATTTGTATCTGGCATGGACAATAAAATTAGACTATCACTAGAGCTAAATCATACCTGTGAAGAATCAACTTTACATTTCAATTGAAGGCATTCCAGGAAACCGATTCGATATTGTCTTCCTTAATGGAGGAGTAATATATAACCTTCATGAACATTTTATTTACTTCCTTGATAATATAAAATCAGAGCAATACCAACACCTTGGCTGATGTATTGAGAAATTTGATATGCTGTCATAATATTTTCCAATATTGGGGAACTTCTGTTTTATTGACAGTAGTATCTAAAAAAAAGGGGGTATTTTACATGAAGATAAAGCCGTTTCAGAAAATATATGCAGGTGAACAAACCCCAACGGTTTCTTTAAATATTTTGACCCTAAATGGCATATCTGAGGTTAGGGATTTCGAATTCAGCAGTTAGACATGAATTCAAACTAAAGAGAAACAATCAATCTACAAAATATTTATGTTATACATTTTTGTCTCAACTCCCATGCACATCATGACCAGTCAAATCTTCTAAGACAAACCATGGATGTACACAAGATTCATCACCGCCAGACCTCTGGTCGATTTGACACCAAGTTTACGAATTAAATCTAAGAAAATAGTCCCTGTATACAAGGTAGATCAATTCCGCAAAAGAAAGGACATGAAGTACTAGTACCCTCTCACCAAGATGAAATATAATTATTCTTCTATATTACATTTTAATTTTTAAAAATCATATTGTCAACAAATTAACCATATTTTAGTCTTATTTGTTATGCCCCATTTATGGGCAGTATGCAATCTGGTCTGTGCGTTCGTTCGTCCGTCTGTCCACCTTCAGGTTAAAGTTTTGGTCGAGGTAGTTTTGATGAAGTTGAAGTCCAATCAACTTGAAACTAAGTACACATGTTCCCTATGATATGATGCTTCTAATTCGAGTTTTACCCAATTTTCACGGTCCACTGAACATAGAAAATGATAGTGCGGATGGGGCATCCGTGTACTATGTACACATTCTTGTTTTATACAAATTGAGATTTAATGAATAGCACATTATTAAGGAAATCAAAAGCAAAATTTCAGAAATCGTTAAGCTTAACTTTAGAAATATGTGTATATGTTTAAAGCCGATTCAGTTTGTTCCAAGGCTTTAACTGCTGCGCCGACAGAGCCGCTCTAGAAATTATTTCACTCGGTTTAGTTTTTTACACGAGCGGTTTTGAAAAGTAGTCACAAAACAACTGAACTCCCAGGAAAATTCAAAACGGAAAGTTCCTTATCAAATCTTAAACATCAACCGTAACTACTAAAATATGAATATTTACATGTATTATTGAGTGTCAGTTTTATGGAATTTGGTTGCAGAATCTTTTCTCCCACTTCACTTTGCATTTTTTTTGTAATGATTTCAATGTCACCAATTTGGTACGTTTCGTGAATGCGTTGAATCTGAAACTGGTGTTGCGTTTAACACCAACCAATCAATTAATCCAATCAAAATGGGGGCCTCGGTGGCCGAGTGGTTTAAGTAGTTACTACTGTAATCACTAGCCAGTCAACACTGAGGTTGTGAGTTCGAACCCGCTCGTGCGGGTGCACTCGACTCAATCTTAATTGACTAGGATTGTCAGTTTTCCTATCGAAGGTCGGTGGTTTTCTCCGGGCACTCCGGCTTCCTCCACCAATAAAACTGGCCGCCACGAAATAGCCCAAAAGCGGTGCTTAAAAGTGGCGTTAAAACACCAAAAATCAAATCAAAATCAACCAATCAAAATGAAGAAAATTCAGTCGAGGTTGTGCTATATACTGGCCACGAACCGTCATAAGATAAGATCAGAAATCGATGCGACGTCAATACAAAACCTAAACGTGAATTTTAAGGAAGCTGTAGCCGATTTGATAAACTTAACACCATGGATGTCTGGAAGAGAGAGAGAACTGAGCATTACTAGAGCAATTAACAATACCAACAAACAAATTGAGGAAAGTTACAAAGAAAATGACCTTGATATTGAATATTTGCTTGCATCAGGCAAATCATATATATATATATATATATATACAATATGATAGGTACACAATAAAAACAATAAATGAAAATATGCCAATCTGGCCCAAATCGTACCTTGTTATTTTATGATGTCGGATCTTGATATACGTCCTTACAAATTATTACAATGACGAACAAAAAGGGATTACCAACTAGAATTTCAAGATTTCTTGACCGGACTGGAGAGATTTACCACTTATTCAATGAGTTTAATGATGGTGGAACTATGGCAGGGGCGATCCAGTTCAATGCCACAGTGGACACCTGCAGAAAGGTACGTTTTTGACATGAACTATAAATACTTTTAACAAAAATTAGGGCCCAATGGATAAGGTATAGCCAACAGGCGGTCGTAATATTAAACACATGCTGATGCTACTCGTTTGTATTCCATGTATATTCAAAATACCATATTCGCTTTCAAAATCATGACCCACTGGAAATGTATCGCCCTCTTTGCAACATTTGATTGTAAAATATTTAAAATATTCCAATGCAAATATAAAGTAAACGCATGTTACATTTTTGTGCTTTATTGTTGTTTTTTCCCACTAAACGAATCGTTGTAAAATACCCTATTCGCAAAGAAAAAATTTAATAGTCATATTATTTATGCTTATTAATTTCAAAAGTTACAAGAAGATCTACAACTTCGAGAGGTAGCAATAGATGGTGTCAATTGTCATAGTAAGTAACATGAAGTATATAAATATATTTCTCAAACTAATAACCAGTTCAGGTGGTATGGGATTTTAAATTGATAGAATTTTATCATACTTTACCAAAACTTATGTATTTATATATTATGATGTTCAAAAGATATAGTTCAAATGGTAGGTCATCGAGTATTTTCTGAAGCTAAAAGTTGTGACAAAATGACTCATTATGTATTGATTATACAGGGAAAACATGTAATTACGGGTTGAACTAAATGAAAGAATTGTTAAAAAAAAAAAAAAAAAAAAAAAAAATAACGAAAAGATGGCTTTAGGAAAATGCTTCGAAAATATCAAAAGATGGTTACCTTGTTTTTTTGTATTTTATCCTTGCAGATAAAATACAAAAAAAAAAAAAATATGGAGATTCCTTCTGAAAATTTCAGAGTTTTAAAGGTTTAAGTACGATCCTTAACGTTGACTATGAAATTTTGCTTGGTAAAAGGAGATACTATAAGATATGGTATGATTGCCGATAAGAACTCGTAACCATAAAACAAAATAAAGTTATCAAGCAATAAAGGCAATTTTATCATATTTTACACAGTTCGAATTCATAACCTCGGTAAAGTGTTTCTCTTGGAAGTAACGTCCAGTATGTTCATAAATTAATTGGGTATCCGAACTATACATGTGCAATAGACGATGGAATCTTTGTTATTTGTATTGAGTGTTTCTAGTAGACGGAAATAATCCAAATGTGTAGTGTCCTTCGTCGTATTTATTGATGCTGACGAACTGTTTTATGATACATGTATTACGAATATGAATAAACTGTTCCGAAGAATTGTCATGATTTTCAAATGTGAATTTTGTATAATTTTGAGCACCCAAAATTCCAAAAGTCGTGCCAAATGCGACTAAGGTAAACATACAATTCATGTGGATCATTTTTCAATGTCTATGTTAATTTATAAAATCAAACAGACGTTTAAATTATCAATTTCTTCAAATGCACTCACTTCCGATATCTTTCAAAATTTTGTCTTTGATCTTTTCTTCTAATATTATTATCTCATTTGATCTGTTTGTTCTACTATGAAATATCGGCTGCTAATTACGTCATATCACCTACTGTTGGTTGTATAGTCCCTCCTATTATGAGGAGCGCCTCATAAACATTTAGCGGAAGCGCCTTCAAATCATGTATTTGTTTCTACCAACGGTAATGTACCGTTGATATGTGCATACACTTAAAGTAATCAAGTATTTAATACTAGCATATTCTCTATCATATAGCCTCCAGGCTATCTCGTGTTCAATTTGGAATTTGTGTCAACAAAGTAGCCACGTGCCTTTCTGTTGAAAGAACTAATTTAAATAAAAACATCCGGTGAAACCCGGGTAGTATAAAACATAGAGCGCTCCTGTCACATGCTTTTGTTTCAAAGCCCATGTATGTTAGTTTTACTGTGCTTCACCATTAAACAGCTAACTGAGTGTCGCTTAAAGGGACAGAGAAAAATGTGAAGGACAATCAAGAAGCGAGACCAAGTCTTAATGAATATCA